>LZPO01027375.1:339280-350411 GCA_001675575.1 Neotoma lepida
GGTACCCATAGACAGGACATCAGCTCATCCACCTAGGTAAATAACTTGAAAGGAAGTGGATAAAGGAAGTCTGAACTTTTAGTAGTGTCCACTGAAACCCTCAGACTGACCAACAACTCACTCCTAGGACCTTAGTTTAAGAAAACTCTCATGGCAGTGGACTAAGCTGTAAATGTGTCCTTTTGGGCAAATGAATATCTAACTAATGACCAGACAATAAAAAAGAAAAAATGTTAAAATATATTATTTAAAAAAGATGCTAAATTGCTGGGTGGTGGTGGCGCACGCCTTTGATCCCAGCACTCGGGAGGCAGAGGCAGGCGGATCTCTGTGAGTTCGAGGCCAGCCTGGTCTACAGAGTGAGTTCCAGGAAAGGCGCCGCCAAAGCTGAATAGAGAATAAAGACACTTGGGAAGGGAATGAAAATGTGTTAATATAAAAAGATGCTAACATTTACTGTCAAATCATCAGTGTTAATAATAATTATTAATAGTACCATTGTGACANTTTTGGTGAGGAAAAAGAACATAGTAAATAGAAATAATAAGGAAGATTTCTGTGTTTCTCTCTTGGCTTCTGGTATTCACAAAATTTCCACAATGCATATTGATTACCAATCCCCCCACACACACTCAATGCTATATCTTGATGGTCAAAGTCAACAGATAAGCTACATAAAGTTCAAGATTAGAAGACTAATTTGGTATTAGGGATATTAATTTATATTGCATTTATTAGTCAAAATTCCTCACCTTGGTGATTTCTTTTGGTCTTGTATGTGTGCACATGGGTGCATGTGCCTGGGTGTGTGAATGTGTGTGGGGGCCAGAGAAATAATCCCAGCTGCAAGCACTTTATCAGGAGTGTTATCCACCTTGTTTTCCCTCATTGGCCTGCAATTCACTAAGTAGGTTTGGCTGGCCGGCCAGGGAACCCCAGGAATCCACCTGTCTCTGTCTCCCCCCACCAAGTACTAGAATTACAAGGACACGCCACCATACCCAGCTTTCTGTAAGTGGTTTCTGGGAGTCCAACACAGGTCCTCATGCTTGCAAGGCAAGTACTCTACTGACTGAGCTATTACCCCAGCCCAAGCCTGGTTTTTTTTAATATATTGATATTTTGTATTGTCAGTCATTGATTTTTTTTAAATCCTTTTTTAAAACAAAAATTTACCAGAACTATTTATTTGACTTAAAAAACAAACAAACAAAAAAACCTGTTTAACAAACCATCTTTAGTGAAGTACCCAAATAACGAGTTGTGCTAGCTGAGGTGTTTGCAGTAAATCAGGGGCATCCATATGCCAGGGCAGAGTCATTTGATTATGCTGTGATGTGTCNCAGGTGCCTGGGCCAACCTCTGCATTAGTGTGAGCGAACCTTAGAGCACAGAACATTCTGCTGACTCCAGTGTGAGGCCGGGAGTGAGACACACCCACTGGAAGGTCTACTGTGTGGACGTTGCACTTGAATCCTTGCTCACCTGTTTCCACTTCTCTAGAGCTCTGGGATCATGCCGGGCACGCATCTGCCCCCCCCCCCCCCCGCCCCTTCCTTGGAATCACCCTTCTAACAAGACTGGAATGTTACCCAACAAACTTTCCCCATTACAGTGCTAATGATAACAGCTGTTTAATGTACAAGGCCTTCTAAGAGGATTTCTATTTAATCAGCAAATTCTGGAGATCAAAGTCTCAACTCCAAAGGAATGTATTGCTAAAGGGAAAATTCCAGGCAAGAAGTTAGTTACAGGGAAAAACTCCCAGGATCCACAAAGACCTGGACCTACATCAGTCAGGCTTTCAAGTNTCAAAGAAAATGATGAATTTGTCCACCCAGCTATCACTTATTATAGATCTGTTTTGTGTTCTAGTTTGCTTTTTTGTTGCTGTGATAAATGCCATGACCAAAAGTAACTTGGGGAGGAAAGGGTTTATTCCAGGTCAAAATCCATCACTGAGGGAAATTAAGACAGGAACTCAAGCAGAAACTGAAGCAGAAACCATGGAGGAAGCCAGTTGCTTGCTGGCTCCTGCTTGGCCAGAATCCTTATGAAGCCCAGGCTCACTTCCATAGGGATGGCGCCACCCACAGTGGGTTGAGCCCCCTACATCAACCATTCATCAAGACAGTCTTTCACAGACATGACCACAGGGCAATCTTGTTCATACAGTTCTTCAGTTGAGGTTCCCTCTTTCCAAGTGACTCTAGGTTGTGTCAAGTTGACACTAAAACTAAGGAGCACACCATGCTAGCTAGGGTCAAAGGACCCCATCAATCATCTTGTAAAGGAACCCCAGATTCTTAGCCCTCACCACATTATAATTCGTTTCCTCCACTAAACCAAGGGCAGACCAAGCTACATACCCTGGAACACTAAAACTCCTTCACAAGCATTTGCTGAAGAGTACATAGCACCTAGTCCAGGCTTTCCCTGGAGATCTGTATGGGAGGAAGGCAGTTACTCCTTCCAAAATCTCCCAGCCAAATCAGTCAAAACAAACAAACCAAACCTCAGCCATTACCAAGGGGGAAGTACAGTACCCAACCATCTACCAGGGGCTCCGAATACCTAAGGCACAATTCTTGGCCACACAGGAGCTTACCATTGCAGCCTGGGAGACAGGACTGAAGGCAGGGTGACAAGTGAATATAGAGAGGGCTCGGAAAGCAGCTCAGTTGGTGAAGTTCTTGCTTTGCAAGCATGACAATTGGAGTTCAATCCCCAAAACCCATTTTTTTCTTTCTTTCTTTCCTTCCTTCCTTCCTTCCTTCCTTTTTTTTTTAAAAGCTGGGCATGGTGATGCACATTTGTAATCTCAGCACTTGGGAGGTGGAGAAAGAAGGAGCCCTGGGGCTCACTGGCCAGCCAGCCTAGCCTACTGGGCAAGTTCCAGAAAAATGAAAATCCTTGCCTCAAAAAAATAGACGGTGCCTATGGAACAGCATCCAAGGTTGACTTCTGACCGTCACAGACATGTACACATATGTGCATACACAGAGAATCTAAAGAGATCCGTGGTGTTCGGGGCTCAGGTGACGGGTTGGAAGCTGGTGGTCTATAAAGGCCAAGACCAGCAGGTAATGAGCATGTNTCAATAACCACCAGTTCAATGACAGGCCGTCCTGTGGATGAGGACTTAGGAGTAGGGTTAGGTTTCAAAAGGACAGGAAAAGCATACCCTTGCTCTTCTCACTCTTATCTGAGAAGCTGATGCTTCATGCACAATCAAAGCAGCTGCTTTTATGAAAGGGCTCGTCCACTTCATTCATTTGGAACACTCTTGAGTTTGGCAGTCGTGGATGGTTGTGGCTAAGTGGGAATACCTCACTTATGTCTGGATATGTTAGGGCACCCTGTCTCTGCATACTTTATTTTCAAAGAAAAAAACCCACACATGTGGCCACATTTAAAAATATTTCAGTAAGAACATCAACATAAATAAATGAATATATTAGATAAATCTTTTATTAGGCCATATGCTGGACGCTGGGCCTGGAGAACAGTGTACATGAGATGAGGGTGGGTGCAAAGCTCAGGCTACTCAGGCCGCTGTGATGAAGATCATCTCTGCAAACACAATTTCGAAAGTCAGCTGCAACACCATCCCTCATCCATATGGTCCTGTGGGTCAGTGCCATTCCCCCCTCCCCCATCAAGAGGTAGTGTGTCCCCTGCCCTACAATGGGGAGGGCTTTTATGAGCGCTTCAGTGGACACCGGATAGTTTCTGGGCAGTTAAAAAGCCATGTGCATCACCCTCCAGCCTCAGGACACTTCCTCTTATGCACACTGTGTGTGGCATCTTGAATGGGGGCTCCAGCCTCTGGGCCGAGCAAAGCCGAGTGAGTCAACTCCACAGACAGATGCCTCTGCAGAAGTGGACACTCAGGAGCCACACTCATCGCTTTCTCTTTAGGCTGTGAAGCTTTATCATTCTACAGCAACAGTAACGGCAACATTTCCCAGATGTGCTCAAGGGGCAAGACTTGCAGCTACTCAGACTGGAAAGCAAGCATCCAGGGTCAGTCATCAACTGCTTTTCCACCTGAGTGAATACAAGAACAGGCTTTGCTGCTTTGTGTGTGAACAGCTCCCTGAGGGCCCCTGAAAGCTTGGTCCCCAGACTGGAGCTACTGGAAGATGGTGAAACCTTTAGGGGGTTGGGCCCCTTGGGAGATCCTAAGGACTCTACCACTTCCTCTCCATTTGTTAAGTTTCACTGTATATATTCAATGCATATCCCTAGACAGTTCGGCATCTACTTCCACCACACGCACACACGATTTTGTGTATTTGTGTAAAATCTAGGAGCCACACATGAGAAAAAGCATTCAAGATGTGTCTTTCTGAGACCGGCTTAATTTGTTTAAACCATTACTTATAGTTTCTCAATTTTCTTGAAAATGATAAAACTTTATTCTTCTTTATGGCCGAAAAAAAAGTTCCACTGTATATGTACATCACTTTCTCTTCCAGGCACTGACATCTTGCTTTCCCACATACTCCCACCAAGATGTGCCACCATCGCCTTCCTATCGTCACGGGAGGAAACCTCCGAAACTGTGAGTCAAAACAAACCTTTGTTTTTTTGTTTTTAAAGAATTAAACGACCTTAGGCATTTGTTTAGTGATGAGCACAGGGTCATGGATGGGAACAGGGTGGGGTATATGTCTTTATACAATGGGGGCATCTTATCATGTATATACACAGAGGCGGCAGGACTGTGTAAGCTACACAACAGAGTGGCCATGGCATGGACTCCAGGGATACAACTGGGCAGGAACCCTGGCACTCTATTCCTTAGCTGTGGGACACTATCCACTATATAGTTACTATATAGTTATATACAGTATATATATAAAACCTGTGCCTTCACTTCTTTATCTGTGAGGATGGAGCGTCACAGAACCCAACTCATGAAGTGGCTGTGGCACTAATGACCTTATTTCTACACTGGGTGAGGCCCCCAGAGAGTCCTACCAAGGTGGTGNCTGTTAGTATGCACATCAGTGTGTTCTCTGATTATCAGGTGGACTGATAGGGCCCCCAGAGATGACTGTTCTGATCCCAGACTGTGAGCATCCTATGGGGCAAGAGGAACTATGCATGCAGGGCCTAGNACACAAAGAGTTTGAAACTGGGAGATGATGGATTACCAGGGTGGGCGCAATATAACCATGGTACCTTACGACAAGCAGACCAGAAGGCAGAGGTAAAGGGGCAGTGAGGGGGAACGTGAGCCATAAGCCAAGGGAACCAGGGAAAAGGCACTGGCTGCTCTTGCTAAGGGCCCAGGTTCAGTTCCCAGCATCCACACGGTGGCTCACAGCCTCCTGCAACTCCAGTTCCAGGGATTTGGCGCCCTCTCCTGGCCTCTGTGGGCAGTACACGGGAGTGGCAGGGCAGCTGGTGCTCTTAAGAGCTGAGACATCAACACCCTCCCCTCCTTCTGTTTTGGAGACAGGGTCTCACTGTGTAGTCCCACTTGGCCTTAAACTTAGAGATCTGCCTGTCTCTGCCTCCCCAGTGCCGTCATGTCCAGATGGGTGGGTGGGTGACTTAGTGCTAGCATATTGAGAGGCCAAAGCCTGGACATGAACAATGGCTGCCCCCCTTCCTGCTTGCGGTCCTCATCAATGCAGCTTGCCAGGGTGGTCCAATGGGATTCACAGCTAGACTCTGGCTGTAGTCACCATGAGCTCTGATTACAGCTGAAGTACACTTTAGCTGCAGTATCCTTCTCTGGGAGGCAGGACAGTCTAAGTCACATCGCCTGTAGACTCAGCAGAAGTAGGTACTTCTCCAACATCAGCTGCCAGGAAGCAGCATGGCCACCACCCGGGGGCCTGTGGAAATGTGATTTATGCCCCATCGGCTGCAGCAGGTCGAACCCTAATGTGGACCCTGAGATTTTATCNCTGGTGTCCATGGCCTGCTTCTATTCTGTGATTAGATTAAGTCACTCAGGGAGATTGAGCAGCGGAGCCNCTCAAAGAGATCTGGCTCTTCTTGAAGTCAGAGACTCAATGTGAGACCTTCTAGCCAAGTATAGAGGCATGGACCTGAAATCTCAACCACTTTGGAGACTGAGATGGGGGAAATTCCAAGTTCGAGACTAGCTTGGGCTACATAGTAAGCTCAAGGCCAGCCTGGGCAACTGAGTAAGACTGTCTGAAAAGCAAATAAAGAAGGACTTGAAACACTCTCTGATGCTGACTCTGAAGATGGAGGAGTCAGGGGGCAAGGAATGCAAGCATCATTAGGAGTGGGGAAGCCTTCAGCAAGGAGGATTTGACCATGCTGGGAGGCAGAGACCCTCCACAGATTCTGACAGAAGTGCACACCAGCCATGGCCCTGCCTCGAACTTCTGAGAACCAGAGCACCCAGTGAGCATGCTTGGTCCCAACCTCCAGCCTTGTCAGACACCTGTGGTGCAAACCACACATGTGCTGTCATTTGTTCCACAGCAACAGAAAGCAGACACATATATTTACTGATTCGGAAACTCTGTTTAACAGGCCTCCAGGTGACTAGCATTGTGCAAAGCTGGAATACCACTGGTGTGGATAATGGGCCCACCCGCTATAATTTTGGCCAAACTGGATTTGTTTGCTCACATATATACTTAGATTGACCACTNGACATCCTGAAAACACCAGACTAGCCCCTCTGGACATTCCCCAAACAGATGTGAGAAGTGACAAGCCTACCTATGGTTTCCATGTGCTCTCAGGAGAAAATCTAGTCTCTGGACCATGAGCTACCTCCACCTACCTCTCAGCTTCGGTCCTGTCTCCCCTGTGTCTAGCTCCAGCCACACTGTCCTGGATCACTGAGGCTCCCCAAGGCTGTCTTCATGTTTGGTGCCCTGAATTCAAGTCNCCTCCACAAGAGCATCTCCCTTATCTTTTCCTGGCTCATTCCTACTTTAATAGAAAGTTAAACAGCTCAACTCTTCTTGGAAAGCCTGCCCTGGATGTCTCATATGGGTGAGCCCTCTGCTGGCCCTCCTTTTTTTCTGGTTCAGATGACAATGACCATGGGTCCAGATTTATCTTTTTAACAACCCAGGTTGCCCATGAGACTCCCCAAGGGCTGGAAAACAAACACCCATGCTTTCACACCTAGGCCAGTTCTGGGCAGCCAGAAGATGGCTCATGGACTATCTGTTGACAGAATGCCTGGATGAATGATCAGTCCAGATAGCTGTAAACTCCAAAATACTGACCTAACAAGAAGAAATGAGTTTTAAAAGACAATTGATGCTGTGCCACTAAACACACTGGAAAATGGCTTAGAAAATTTTGCATTATATATCTTTCACCACAATTTTAAAATTAAGGGGAGAAATCCCTGATCTGTTTCTTAAATGATTGATCTTTCTTAGGTTCTGATCTTAGGATGTAAGGCTTCCCCTGCTCCTTCCATCAGTGTTTTTGAGCCTCTTCCTTGTGGGAGGGGCCTGCTGACCCTGAGACAGCAGTAAGGGAAAGCAAGGCCAAGCACCCACTTCAGCTGGAGTCACAGTCTGCATGGGGAGCCACCCGTAAGTTGCTGAGAACAGTAAGCAGCTGGAGTGGCAGGGAAGAGGTACCAAAAGCCTCCTGTGGGCNGAGGAGGGGAAGGCCCTGGCTGGCCCATAGTGGAGCTATGAGCTACAGGATATGAACATCAAGGTCTGTCCTGAAGACCAGGAGGTTGGTCAGTGAGGACTTCTGTTGCATGGTATCTTGGGTCTTTGGAACTTACTACAGCACTTAATAGTGACACCCTCAGGTGCGGGCTGGATAGGCCTTCTGTAGTTCAGCATCACACAGGCTTCCAATGGGATGCATCCCTGTGGGAAACTAAAGCAAAGTGCAAAATCAAGGCCAAGTCACAAAGTCAGGCTCAGGCTCAGGCTCCCTTCCCCCACTCACAGTGTCAGCACCACCTCAGGTTTGTTTCTTGCTCTAGTGGGCAGATAGCAGCCAAGCTNAGTGGGCCATTCTAGAGGGTCGTGCATGTCATCTCTCAAAGCTCCATCAGAAAACCCACTATCTGCTAACAGAAGGTGGACTGCCCCCACACTAAGAAGGCCATTTCAGAAAGAGGGCAGTGTGTGGTGGGCTCTGCAGTGGAAGAGGCAGGCACCAAGGCATGCTTGGTGTGTGTACCTGAGGAGAAGGGAGCTCACCGGGTAGGAAGGCCCAGTGTCCTAATATTCTGAGCTCTGTTTTCGCTCAGCGTTTCTCAACAAAAGACACTTGGGACGAAACAATCTCTCTTTGTGTGGCCCTGTCACTTGCCTTCTAGACTCGTCTCCCTACATCCCCAGCACGTCCCCCATGGCTCCTTCTCCTGATTGTCCTGAACACCAGCCACTGTCCTCTATTTGTTCCTGCAACTGCAAAGCCTTCCAGAGATTGCCAGATCTCCCTGGGAGGTCAGCCTTCGAGAATAATAACACTGGGATCTAAAATTAAGCAGGTTGTCTTAACATTCCAAGAATAGCCCCAGCACACCAAATGTACTCATTTAACTTCTTATTCAACAGCAAAGAATGACCTCTTTTAATATGGAACACCTTTGAAATGTGTCGTTCCAAACAGGTCCCGCGCAGGCNGAAACACTGGAAGGCTTCTGTGGATCCCGAGTGAAATGCCTCACACATACAAAATGCTCTCTGGCCAAATGAAGGGTGCTAACAGGGAGGGATTTACCAAGTAAAAGGGAGTGAGAAAAAACACCTCAGTGATTCCGAAAATGAATCAAGGGCTGGGAATGTGGCTCAACTTGTAGAGCGACTGCCTAGCGTGAAGGAAGCTCAAGGCCAATCTCAGCTACAAAGGGGTTCAAGGCTAGCCTAGGGGAGTAAGACCCTGTCTCAAAAAACAAAACCAAACCAAACAAAAACCCGAAAGATTTAAGACTGTTTCAGGCCAAACGGTTTATTGTTGTGTTTCCTCTTTCCCACTCCACAATAGCTTTTTACTCCTGCCCATTCCTAAGCCAAGAACGAGTCACACCCTGGATCTCAGAGGAAATGATGTTTACAAGTTGATCTTAGGTTATGATGACAGTTTCTTCCTTATTTAAAAAAAAAAAATAAGGAAGTTAGTTTAAAAAAAAAGCATAGAAACTTTGTTTCAAACTAAGTAGGCGCTAACTGACATTTACTGCTATAATTAAATTACTTGAAAAACTCCCAAATGCTAGAGTATCAACATCCCTCCGGTTTATTCTAGAACTCAATGGAAAAAAAAAATGCTAACATGAAGACCTCTTGCAATCCAAAAGTCAACCACCCTTATCTTTGCAGCCTGAAAACCAATGCAGCCCTCTCTAGTACCATTATGCATGCAGTTAACTGCAGCTCCAAGTGGAAGCTGGAAGCCGCAGACAGCAGCCTGCAGATCAGGAACTCAATAGGAGGAAGCAGGTTTAGAATAGCAATGGGCGGCCCCCCCACCCCCGAAATATTTCACAAGAAATGTTTGATTCCGTTTCAGATGTGGAAAGAGAGTGTGTTTTTCCCACCAAGACTGGAAACAGGAAAGGTCAGGGGCCGTGACCTCTTACCATGTCCTATCTGGAAACTGGAAACAGTGGGGCCAGTGATTAGTCACGAAAGCATGACTTAGGAGAAGTGGCGGAGCAGTGGGGATGTACCTGATGAGGAAACACAGCTCAAATACTCTTTGGGGGTCTATACGTAGGAAAGAAGAGTCACATAGTATACAAGACAGTGATTTCTGTGGGGCTTTTTGTTGCTGTTGTTTTCACAAAGGGAGCTAGGGTGAAGGCTCACTGGGTAAAGTACTTGTCATAGATGCAGGACGGTCCCCAGGACCCACATAAAGCCACACACAGTAGTGCCTGCCTGTAATCACAGCTCTCCTATGGTGAGACCGGAGGCAGAGACAGGAGAAACCCTGGAAGCTGATGGTCAGCTAACCTGGAGGTACATAGTGGTGAACTGTGAGGGACTGTCTCAAACAAGGTGGAAGGCAAGTCCCGACCCCCCAAGGTTGTCCTGTGACTTCTACCCATGTTTTATGGCATGTGCACACCTNAGTCTCAGTATCTATTGGTTTACCCATAGTATTCAAGGACAGAGGTGGTAATAACACTACATAAAATAAAGTTTAAAAAAAAAAGACAATAATAAAGATAAAGCAACAACATTCTCACTTAAGGACACAAAGTGTCATGCGGCAGCAGCTGCTACCACGAGCAGAATCACGTAACTGAGGAACTGGCCAGGGGACTCCCACCACACAGGCTCTGACAGTGACCCCTATCATCCCAGAACAAGGGGCTCTCCACAAGAGGCAGAGCCTCTTGGGGCTGGAACTTCACTCTGGCCTGCCACACCTCTCCAGCGAGGATGGCCTCTCTCCTCTCTCACTTGCTCCCTGGGAATCCACCAGAGGAGATACATGGGAGTCAACCTATGACATAGGTAGGTAAACGAGACAGACTGATTTCCCCACTGGTGTGGACTGGACTCTGGCTTCCATCATTATGACCTTTGGTGGAAGGCTTGAGGAAGGGATTGGGCAGATGAGGTCCTGTAGATGGGGTCCTCACGATGGGAATAGCTCCTCACAGGAAGAGACCAGAGAACCCCCGCCCCTGCCCTCTCTGCCATGTGAGTGTCTGCAGACCAGGGCGAAGCCCTCCCCAGGCCAGTCTACCAGAGTGATGGGAAATACAAGTCTTCTGTGTTAAGCCACCCAATCCATGGTAGTTTGTGATAGCCTGAGCTAAGATGCCCTCAGCCACTCAGCTTTAGAACCAGGTTTTAACAGTCTANGGATTCAAGCCCANGTTCTTGACTTACTGAGAGGCAATGAATTAAGACATTCAATGTCTTCTTTTAATTACAGCACACTTTTTGCTTTCAAAGCAACATAAGAAACTGATTTGCAAAGCTGGCTGTATGCTGGATGAATGAAGATTTTGTTCTCCAAGTCAAATGGCAATTCTTTTCAATACTCAAATCTCAATTCTCGTCAACATCTTTCTCAACTGGGACTGCTAAAGGGGCTTTTTATTTCTCCCCTTGGAGAAATGTGAAGGCAGCTCGTGAATAGGATAAAAGGTTCCTGCAATACAAGCATGGTACTTTTTTTTTTTTTT
>LZPO01027375.1:379188-396421 GCA_001675575.1 Neotoma lepida
AGTTGAGTAACAGCGACTCCTCCAGCTAGGAATCCCTTATCAAAAGGCATTGCTCATCTGTAAGTCAGACCTTAGCTTTGCAGGGCAATTTTCCCTGGGTGTGTCCNGAGGATGAGGCAAGGACCCCACAGGCTTTTCCCAGCTCAGGGCTCGGCTGAGTCTCAGGAGNGGGCTCTGTGCTCTCAGCTTTTGACACCTTGGACTCACTGAAGCCACAAGAGGACATTTATTACTGTGGCATTTATTTAAGAACCAGGTGCTGTCTTAGGTACTGGGTGCTTGGCGGTCAAGAAAACAACTTTCTGGGCACAGTTGACATTTAATGATGGTGTTCTGAGCTGTCAAGAGGTGACCTGTGCCACAGGATAGCTAAGAAGATCAAAGTGGAGGGCAGTGGGCTGCTGGGGAGGGGCCTGGGATGTGTTGGGGACCCAGAGTGGTTTGTGAGGAGGAAGAATAGTCTAGAATTCCAGACAGTACCCACCACACTGGAGCAACAGCAAGAGGGCAGAATGGCCCCTACCATGCCAGAAGCAGAGCTGAGGAGGCTCTGCAAGGGCAAAGCAGCCAGTTCACAGACAACATTCATGAAAGTTCCATGGCATGCAGAGCATGTCCTGAATATGCTGGAGAAGTCCCAACATGACTACCCAGATGCGGCTGATGTTTAGGGGCACAACTGGCTTCTATGGAGACAACACTTCAGGGACAAGAGAGGTGACAATCAGGAGGCTGTGGCTGAGAGGCGGAAAGAAGCTGGAGAGATGGCTCAGTGGTTAACAGCACTTGTCTTTGCAGAGGACCCAGGTTCAATTCCCAACACATACAGGCTCCAAACTACCTCTAACTCCAGTTTCAGGGAATCTGATGACCTCTTCTGGCTTCCCTAGGCACTAGACAAGCAGGTACATGCAGGCAAAATATTCACACACACAAATAAAATAAATATTTTTTTTCCATTTTTTTATTATTATTAAAACATTGGATGTACAACTGCAGGAGAGATAATATACAGATAGCTTGAACATAAATAGAGGTACAAATTCTTATTTTAATAGTGAAATGTTTCACTAAAGCTTGCCCAGTGACTGGGCAAAACCCAAACTTATTTGATGCTACAGTCATCATAGGGTCCTTCCTGCTAGGTAGCCTCCCTGGATCTGTGGGTTGCAGACTGATTGTCCTTTGGTTTATATCTAGTATCCACCTATGAGTGAGTACATACCATATTTGTCCTTCTGAGTCTGGGTTACCTCACTCAGGATGATAAAATAAATATATTTTTTAAAAAGTTATTGGGGGCTAGAGAAATAGCTCAGTGGTTAAAGGCATGTACTGCTGTTACTGAGGACCCGAGCTCCCAGCACTCACACTGAGCAGATCACAGACTCCACAACAGCTCTAGGATCTGATGCCCTCTTCTGGCTTCTGTGGGCACCTGCACCCACATGTACCTCCCCATCCCCCAACTCCCAACATACATACATACACATATTTTTAGAATAAAATTTAAGTTAAAAAAGAAAAAAGCAGCTGTGCCCACGCAGGCAGAGGATGTGGAAATCCTCAGACATGTAGCATTTCATGTGAAGCTGTGTGAGGGTATAGAGAAGGAAGCCAAGGACCAGCTGCGTGGACACTGTATTCAAGCACCTGCTATTTATTTCAGAAATAAGACTGTTTGCTAATAAAGTCCTGCAGGTATTCTGATTTTGCTCTTGGAGAACTCAGGTCACCATCATAGTTGAGCTGAATCCTGTCCCTCTGTCCCCAATCATAGCTTGCCTCATGCAAGGTCATCCACAGGCCTCATGTTTGAACACCTGGTCCCCAGCTGCTAGCGCTGTTTGGGGAAGTTGTGGGACAGGTGGCCTTGCTAGAACCTGTGTGTCCNTGGGGGTCGGCTTTGGAGGTAACAGTCATTTCTCATTCTAGCCAGAGCTTCCTGCTCTCTGACCTGCTGAGATCTGAGAAGCCACTGCCACATGTTTCTGCCACCACAGACAAGCCCACTTCTACCACCACTCCTTCCTTGCCATGTGGATTGTGTGCCCTGAAACCCTGAGCCGAATAAATCCTCATCCTCTAAGCTGTGGCTGCTGGGTATTGTGTTAGAGTGACATACATACAGCTCCTTCCAATCCAGCACTCACGCCCTCACCACCAGGGCTGTAGGCTGAGTGTCTGCAGTCTTATCTGGGGGCAAGTTAACACAGGGTCATTAAGTGGCTCTGGATTCAACCTGTTATCTCCACAAGACAGAAAAGGCTGGGATACACAGAGGTCACNAGAAATGTGTGTGCTCAGATGGATGGCCTGTGNGGACATGGGGAACAAAANGCAACCNGTTACACAGCCAACAGAGAGGCCTCAAGACAAACCAACCTGCCTTGACCTCAGACTTCCAGCCTCCCAAATAAAGAGAAGGTCCTGTTGTTTAAGCCACCAGTCTCTGGCATTCTGTTCTAGCTATAGGTTGATTTATAACTTAAAGACCACATGGCCAAAGCAGCCACTGCAGAGCCCTGAAGTCTATGCATTCACCAAGTATCCCATCCTGCTTCATGCATGCATGCATGTGTGCGCCCCCCCCACACACACACATAGACACTTATGCACGCATACAGGTATTCGCACAGAAGCAAGGTTCATGGGTCATGGCAATCATAATAACAAAGTCTAACCGAGAGCTTCAGCTTCGGCATACACTTCAGCTACACTGGGACAGCCTCCTGGTGGCTCTGCTGCCACACAGCATGGTTGCTGCAGCCCCTAACTGACCACTGAGGACAAGGCTGGCCAAGACAGCTTGCAAAGACATGAGAAGGCCCCAAGGCACTCTGTCATGATGCAGCAATTTATTGTATTTAAACCTTTTACCAAATTTAAAACCTCATACTTAAGTTATCTCTGAGAACACCTTCTCCTGAGCCCCAGATGATATTCGGGAGCTCAGTTATGTCAGAGATCCCAGAGTATCCTATTTCCTGTGGATCTACCATACACCCTCAGAGCAAAATGACGAAGATGAGAAATCAGCCTTCTGGCACCAGAGTTGTTCTGAGTGTTCTGACCAACTCCAAGGAAAGCAGCACTCTAATGGTTAACATGGTGTCCATAATAAGAACAAGACTTATACTTCGTTCTTGCAAATGGTGCCTCAGACACATCCCTCTGGCAAAAGGTTTTCTGCTGCGACTCATTCTTCAGCTGAGTCTCTGACTGCTGTGGAAAGCCATGTTCTAGTGCTGAATCCAGTCCTGTTGATGTTAGCACTCGTTATGGTTTCCATCAAATTGCTGGGTGAGTGGCTGTACTGAGGGACAGTGTGGGGATCACCAAGGATGCGGAGGGTATCAGTCAAAGGAGGAAAATACCCAAACACCACCATTCCCTGAACACCGGCTTACTTTGGCCAGGTGTCTCCAGAGCATCGCAGAAGCGTGCACTTGCTTGCCCTGGGCAGCCTGGGAATTAGCCTGCACCACACATGCTTTCCTTGCTAAGCCCAACCCTACCAGACTTTAGAGGAACATCAAGATCCTGAACAGCTTCATCTCAGAGAACAGCCTGGGGACCAAAATCAAGTCCCAAGTGAGGGTCATGCTGTGGAATGTCGTAATATTTTATACATACTGTATACACTCTAAGTCACTTAGAAGTTATTCTTGTCTAAAATACTTGTTTTTTAAAAAGAAAAACCAGGGAAGATGTTTAAGAGCTTAGTTTCCAATGATCACCAAGGTTTCACCTGTGTCCTTTTGGCTCAGTCTGGTGGTTATTTACCCCAGCCTCCCTATGAGGTCTTTGCAGGCTCTACTCTTCATACCAAAGGGGAAAATGTAGATGCACGTTCAGTCATTAGCTAGAGGAGCTAACGAGAGCCGTCAGTGACACTGGGTCTCCACGCACACCTGCATTAGACCACACACATCGCCTGTGCAGTGGCCACTCCAACAGAAAAATCCTATCTTAACAGCCAGGTTACTGCAGGGGGAAAGAAATAATTTCCAAAACTACTTCAAAGGAAGTACAGTCACATAGATCACGGGAAACAAACAGGTGGCACATGCGGAATAAAAGGTGAAAGTGACAGGCAGCCCGCCACCAATCAGAGGAGCCCCAGGACAGCTGTGTGCACATGGTGCCGACAGGCTCAAAGCCAAGCATTCCTAGCAAAGAAGAGGTGCCACAGCCTGGCTCTTCAATGCCCTGCAAAGGCCACAGTTAAGGTGGGGCTCTGCTGGGAGCGCATGGACCTGGGCCACTCTCCTTAGGTTGCTTTCTGGCCCTGAGGTGAATGGTTCTGCTCTACTGTATACTCACTGTCACTGCCATCAGCACCCTCCTGGAGAGAGAATAACAGGTCAGCCTGACCACGAATGGGGCTGCTAAAACTAGGAGGTGAGGATGAACCTTTCTTCTTACAAGGTGAGTACTTCAGGTATTCTGTCATAGTAACAGAAAGCTAAGAAAGGCGCATCTAATAAGGAAAACCCAAAGGGTCATTTTCTGCCAATTCCAAGTTTGTATGCACCTGATGGATCTATAGTTCAAGATCATACAAAGCAAAAGCTGGCAGAAGAGACGGAGAATAAACNAAATTCAAATCATGGCTGGGAGTCTGAACACGCTTCTCTCCACGTGGGAATCCCAGCTTCTGTATGCCTTCAGACCATCGCTAGCTGCACTGGCTCTCAGGTCTGCGGACCTGAGAATCCACCACACCTGTCTGGGTCTCCTGCTGGCAGGTGGCAGGCTGTGAGATACAGCCGCACAGGCGTATCTCCACAGGACATCTCGACCTCTACACCTCCATGTATCTGCTTTGCTGTGTCTGTTCTCTGGAGAACCCCAATCTAAGGTGCAGATGACTAAGTTCTCTTTAGTCTTGCACGCTGCCCTGTGTTTACTGCCTTCTGCTCACCCCAGCACCACAGCTGGTTCACACGTGTGTTGTTCTGCCGGGGCCGTGGGGCCAATCACTCCCTCTGCTTGGCTCTTCTGTATCAGGCCTCAGTTTAAAAGTCACCTTCTCCTGCACCTTATCCATGGTAATAATCACGTATAACTAACATATTCTGAAATAGCATCTGACTCTCATGAAAATGCACATTTTGCCTNGTGCTTCTGTGAGTAGGCTTGCTGCCAGGATGAATGCATAAATACCTGTTGAATGAGTTAGTGGATGTGTGGTGAAAAATCTCACGCACTCTGATGTAGAAGACAGCAAGGACCAGGCAGCAACAAGAACAGCAGGCTCTGAATCCCTTTCTAAAGTGCATCTCTGTAAGTGAGTGCTGTCTCCACGACCCATCCCAGCATGCAGCAGCGCTGGCACCTTCCCAGGCTCTGACCCCAGGCCACTGAGCATTGCCCATTGTGTCCCATTGGAGCCTGGTCTGTCACATCCTTGATGGTCCCTGAGTTCGAGGTGCTCTGAAGGAAGGTTATAAGAGGACCAGAAGGTTATCTGCCCCGTGCAATCGTTCCCTCAGTATCTGTAAGGAAATGGTTCCAGGATCCAAACCCTCAGGCACTGAGGTAGGTACCTTATGTGCAATGTTGTAGCATCTGAAAATAACCTATCCCATCCTCCTGAACGCTCCAAGTGCCCATGCTGGCACGTGGCTTTTCAGCCAGGCAGAAAGTCCAATGATTGGTCCCTGATGGTGGTACTAGCCACATGCCCACGCTCCCTTGGCCCTGTCATGGACAATGCTAAAAATAAAATAAAATAAGGCTCGGTAAGTCCTAGGCTCAGTTCTGGACTGCTGTTCTGAACACAACGCTGGTGAGCNGGTTCAGGCAGAGGGGGCAAAGTCCCTCTTCCCACTTCAAGGCCTAGATGGAAGTTAATACTAAAATGCACAGTATGTACCAGCACACCCGGGCCCAACCCCTGACCTCCTGCTCCACTAGAACTTCTTTTCTGGGTCAGGGGACATCCCTGCCACTATCCATGTCAAGACCCAATCTTAATCAGTAAGGAATCATTTACTACCAAACCACAGGTTCAACCATCTCTACCTGTTTTCCAATTCCAGGGGGATAGAACAACACACTTCCTGGCTGAGGTCGTGTCACCTCTGCCCAGCTTTTCCTATGTAATGTCACTNGTGTACTCTAGTGACTGACTCTGAGACATTAATCTACAATTATAGAAAAGCCTCGTGGCTTGACTTAATTAACACTTGGGAGGCTGTGGCCCTCGGTCCATGGGAAGGGAACACGGATAGGGATGTTCTGCTGCTCACCATGTTCATGGCACTGAGAAAGAATGNTTGCACACTCCTCCTGGAGACGAGCTCAACCCTCCACTGCTACATGTCTACAAAATCTGCCCATACTTTCTATAGCTGATGGTCTCTACCTTGCTGGGTCCCCAAAGCTCATTACAGGATGATCTCTGAGAACCCTGGTCAGAGGGAGGCACAACAGGGACACACTCACACGTCTTCTGGTAAAAATGCCCAGTATTGGTAAGTTCAAGGGTTTCTCAGGCTAATGCTAGCTGGCCCTCACCCAACTGCCACCTGTTGACAGTGCCTGTAACTGCCAGGTCAGGGTGTCCCTGTAGGATTCTGTCAACACACTGGCTGGGCCATCTTGAGTCTCAGTCTTCCACCTGGGGAGTTAGGAAGCACTGTTAGGCAAGGAGAATACAGTGCCACTTTCCCCATCATTAGCACCCAGCAGCCCAGACTGCCTGAGCCTACTTCCTGGAGCAGTGGACGATCTGCAGGAGACAAGAGTGACCTCCTATGTTACAGGATGGTTCTACCATCAAGGCCACTGCTGCAGGGAGTCCAGAAGAGGGGACTGGGCTTAGTGAACAGATGGAAGCTGTCTAGAGTGCTGAGCCAGATCCTATCTGCCCTCAGGACAGAGGGTTCAGCCAGATGAATGGTTTATGCCCCAGGGTGACCAATGCCCCAGCCAGACCCGGAGTTCCACAGTAAACAGGAAAGTAGGCTAGTGTTCACTCACTTTGAAATTCTGGAATTGGAAGGAGGGGTGGGTGAAGTGTGCTCTTACATGTCTCTTCAGCATCATGGGCAAGGGAGTAGAGTCTGAGCTGCTGTGAAAGAGAAAGAGGACAGAGATGTTCCCTACAGGCTGATGACTTTGGAGGGTGTCTCTCCGTGAATCAGAGGCGGACTTCCTAAACTAAACAAACAGAAGCTGAACAGATGAAGGCTCTGAACTGCCACCCACAAGAGGCGACAGAGCCACAAGCAAACACGTGGGACGAGAACCACCTTGTAGTCTGAGAAAAACAGCGTTGTGTGGCAGCAAAGGGGAGCAGCCGGCCTTTAGGGAGCCTGTGGGCCCCCGAAGTGTACTGTGGGAGGGAGTGTCTTGGTTTCTTTTCCTGTGATAAAACACTGAGGAAAGCTGAAGGGANAAAGGGTTTATTATGACTCACAGTTCAGGTACAGTCCAACACNGGGGGTGGGCAGGCAAGGTGACAGCGGCTTGAACCAGCTGCTCACATCGTGTCCACACTGGACACAGAGAAGGATGCACACAGGCTGCTGCTCAGCTCCCTTTCTCCCCTTGCACAGCTCAGGATCCTAGCAGAGAATGGCGCCACCCACAGTGGGCAGGGCTTTCCACNTCAGTTAACACAATTAAGATAACCACTCACAGGCATGCCCAGAGACCCCAGGAGGCACGGAGCAGGACAGAGTGCAAGGGACTGGAGGTGGACAATGACAGAGGCAGCCAAATGCTTGAGAAAGAATGGTGCAGGTGCTGGTCTATACACATTCCCCAGGCTTTAGTGTCCTTATTAGGAAACAGGAATGTCCCAGGGATCCTGGGGGCTAGACACAGGACAGACCAGCAAGCGGTGGTAAGAACATGGACTCCGAAATAAGACAATGGGGGTTCATATTTAACCCCCCTCCACACACACTACTTGGCTGTGCAATACCAAACCAGTGACTCTAGCTCCAGAGGTCTGAGCCACTCCACCCAGAGAAATGGGAAGAGCTCAGAGGGCAAGCTGGGAGGCAGGAAACAAAAAGGGTCATCTAAGAGGGAGGAAAATAACTGCATGTTGAAGCTTTTCCTGCCTCAAGGCTCTTCCCTGATCATGAAAACAACAGAGCAACAGCTGCTCAAAGACTGGAATCCAGCTGTGTGAGACCTTCCACCAGTTCTGCCAAGTGTGCGCACAGCTCACTTATTTAGCACAGATCCCCGTGTCTGGGAAGTGAGTCCCAGAGCTGGGCTCTGCAGGTGGCTGCTGTTATCCAAGCCCCTGCAGAAGCTGCTGCTGAGAAAGGGAGACTGGGTCCCTGTCACACCCAAGGAGCTGACTTCCTAACTGGCCAGGGGTAGGACATCACACAGGCTCTGCTGCCTGCTGGGAAGAACAGTGGGTCGGTCGGTTTCCATCACTGGGATGAAAGACCCGAGAACGCCCACAGAAAGAGTGAGAGGTTTATTTTGGCCTGGGGGTTCAGAGGGTCAGTTCATGGGGCATCATGGGGAAGGGCACAGTGAAGGAGAGCTGCTCACCGTGTGGAAGCCAGGAAGGGTGGGAGGAAGAGAGGAAGGGATGAGTGGGTGAGTACACCNGGAGACAGGGACANATTTCATCTTTTCAGGGCACATCCTCACTGACCTATTTCCTCCAACTAGCCTTCATCTTAAAACGAAAAACAAATTAAAAACATTGAGCGATGAATTCATCAATAACAACCAAGGCTTTAACACATGTGCNTTTGGGGATATTTCATATCTAAAATATAAACTCNCTGCCTGACAGTGGGCAAGCCAGGGTCCCCAGAGACCACTGTTAGGGGCAACTGAACTCAGCGGAGACTCATGNGACCACATTATTGCCCTCTCTCTCTACCCTTCAGATGCAAGGTGGCCCTTCTTATCCACCAGAAAAGGCTAACATGTCCTCTGAGGGTGGCTCACTCTGCTTCTGCTGAATGGATGGCAGAAGGGGTAGATGAGATGCATGAGCAAGGCCCTGGCATCTTCACTCCTGAGGGTCCTGCATTGATGGCCGTCTCAGCTGCTTTCCAGAAACACTCCTTCCTGGTTTTGACCCCAGGTCTCATTATGTAGCCCAGGAAGGCCTTTACTGTCTTCCCACCTCGTGCCTGAGAAAGCTAAGATTATGAGCCTGCACCGCCATGCCTAGCTTACCACTCTTTATCCAATCACCATGGACTTGCAAAGGCCAGTGTTTGCAGCAAACTCTTGCTGCCATAGGATGCACTAGTACACTCAGAGCAGAAGCGCCCAGGAGGCAAATTACCACTGCAGAACAAGCAGAGGCCTTAGGATAAAGGACAGCCAGGTGCAGGACCTGAGCACAGTGGAGGGACTCTGCTTACCGGCCTTATCTCAGGACAAGAGTGAGGTGACTTCAGCCAAAAATTCAATACTTGCACAAACACCTGGGCCAACCTAGGCTCGGGGCAGATGTCAGCACAGTGCGGGTGTGTTTACTGTGCTATTTGCTGGTGTGCACACACGGGGCCGGGTGTGTTTACTGTGCTATTTGCTGGTGTGCACACACGGGGCCAGGGTTAGCATTTACAGAGTGGAAGTGGAAAGTGGAGGAAAGTAGGGGCACATGGCGGGGTGTGCTCACGACTAAGAATAAGAGGCCTAGATCTCCAGGTTAGATTTAGTAATGAATTTGCTGTGTGATTTGTGGCCAGTTTCAACCTCTCTGAGTGATACATGTCAATTACAATGGAAATGAACTAGCCTTAAAATTAAAATTCAGTTCCTCTCAGAAGCACCAGCTACAAGTGTTCAGTGCAATGTGCCAATTCNAAATAAAGTGCATTAAAATTTAATAAAATTATAAGTCTGGTCCCCCAGGCTCAAATGGCACATTTCAAACTCTAGCAGCCATTTCTGGCTCATGGTTACTGCCCTGGACTACACAGTACATTGCTATCTGGCTGCACAGAGTTCCACTGGGTAGCCTTAAGTCTGCAGTTGGGGAGATGTGTTCATATAACATTCTGGGGGCATTTTTAAGGGGTGCATGACCTACACAAAATACTGAGGAAGAAACCCACAAGTATTTTCAGCCCACAGAAGGTCTATAGTGGGAGGTGTTCACCAGCGTGGCTGAGTAAGCTGAACCACCACACAGTGTGCCACAGTTCTGGTCCATGGGCAAACATTAGTGTGTTTCCATGAAGCAGGGTGTCCACCTGCTACGTCTGTAATTTAATGTTGAGGTAGGATTTGCACAGGAGATCAAAACACGTATATTACAGATGATGCAGTCACCATTTTCAGGTGACTATACAATACACAGTGGTCAAGCAGCAGCTGAGCACACTTGGTCCAGAACTGAAATCTGACAGCCCCTCATCCAAAGCCTTTTGCACGCTCACACGGCACAATGGAAACTTCAACAGTGGACTGAAGGGTTGGCATGGAAACACAGATACTATAAAAATATTCTGTAAAGCTACTCTCGGGCCATGTGTGTAATAATGTACATAAAGCATGAATGACTCCTCTTTAGACTGGAGTCCTGCCCACGAGATACCTCAGGGTGTGTGGAAATACCCCAAAGACTGAAAAAACACAAAAGCCAAAGCAGGCTGTCCCCAACACTTGAGGGATGAGGCTGTGAGAAGCAGCAGCAGGCTTTGGTACCAGGGCAGGATTACAGAGTCAAGATGGAGAAAGACACTTCCCTTATGGGAAAGTAAAATAAGGTAGCAGCAAGCTCTCATGTCTTTATTACATTTATTTAGTTAGTGTATATGTGTATATGTGTGTGCACACACGACACGGGNGTGTGTGTGTGTCTGAGTGCATGTGTGTGGAGGTGAGAGAACAATGTGCTGATGTAGGTTGTCTTTCCACCATGTAGGCTCAGGGCATTGAACTCAAGCCATAGGGCTTGGTGGCAAGCACCCTCACCCACTGAGCTATCTCATCACCTAGCTTTCATTTTAGTACATTTAAGTTCATGTGGGTGACAGAAGGATGAGCAGGTGACAAACAGGACAATGGGAGAGAATCAGTNCTAACATAATGCTGAATTAGTCCACAGTCACAAAACCAGGACAAAGCCGGTTCAGATACTGGACAATGAAATCATCAAGCGTTCTGGTACACGCGTACATAAACTCCATTTAGCTGCATTTCAAATGTGGCAGGGGTCTGTGTAGTAGGCAGCACAGGAACAAGTCATGGGTAACATGCAAACACTAACTCCCTTCCTGCAGCAAAGGAGAAAAGCCAACACTAAGAATGCAAAGGTGACCCACGCCTTTAATCCCAACACTTGGGAGGCAGAGAGGCAGGAGGATGTCTGTGAGTTCTAGGCCAGCCTNGTCTACAGAGTGAGTTCTAGGCCAGCCTGGTCTACAGAGTGAGTTCTAGGCCAGCCTGGTCTACAGAGTGAGTTCTAGGCCAGCCAGGGCTATACAAAGAAACCCTGTCTCCAAAAACTGAACAACAACAACAAAAAAACCAAAACCAAAACCAAAACCAAAACCAAAGCACTAGAAGAAAACACTCCCTGAATTACGGAACAAGGAGGCAGGGCTGCACTGGAACCACAGACGAAGAGAAAACGCTGCCGTCGCCAGTGAGTCCAGGGGCCAGTCAGAGAGAATGTCCGCAAGCTGAGTGAGAAAGCACCAACTTCCTTAATATGTGTAAATAAAAAAACAGCCCTCTTCATAAACTCTTAGCCACAGGCCAAAGGACGTAAGTGATTCACAGAGACGAGGCGAAGGATGACCACAGAGCCTGTTCCTAATAAGGACGGGGACAGGCCACTTAAAACAGGGAGGTGTTCTTTTCCATCTTTCAAAGACCCAAGACAGCAAGGGACAGGATTCCACAGGCTGCTGGCAACGTAAACACGGCCATACGGTATACAATGGAGAGCAAACTGGCAGAGGCTGTTGACAGTCATCCACACCTCCTGCCTCAGTAACGTATTTACACACGTAAACAGAGACATATGTGAGAGACGCTGAACACAAACTGTTTGCGGTATAAGAAAGCTCCCCGAAGAACTAAATGCTCATCAGTGGACAGGGCTTGTCTAAGATGGTTGTGTCACAGTGGAAACTCAGGCAGCCAAAGGAATGCAGAGTCCAGGCCCACCGCGCGGAAAGGCAAGCTAGACAGTCTTGACAGAGTCAGTGCTCTACAGCCTGTAAACACGGCACATGGTGCCTATCATCTGCTTATCATCTGCTTATCTCTACCCACCAGACTCCCAAACATGTATGAAAACCAGCACAGGACGTGTCCCAGACGCCACCTTTGATAAGGGGGTGAGAAAAGACGAACCCTTGTATTTTTCTTCTTACGGCTACTTTTGTAATTACCCTTTGACTCACAGACAGTCTAAACAAATGGAATCGTCTACAGCTGGTACTTAGCACACAGTGTGGATTGAGTTGGGCTCTCCAGACACCCCATCCGAGCGCTACCAATTAGCGTTGCAGCCGGCATGGTGCGGAACTAACAGCTGGTGGATAGCTGTCTGCTGAACTCAGCTTAGATTAGCCATGCTCTCTGGCTTCAAGGAGTGGAATGAATCATGGGGACCCCAAGAACTGAGTACGGTATGGGTCACACAATGCCAAAGGCCCTCCCTCTACCCTTTGGCTCTTCCAGGTGCCTCTGTGACACAGTCCTCTTGCAGTGCTGACTAGGGCCAGACTGTTAGGTGGGATGTATGGTGCTGCAGGGGTGAGGATGGCGTTTACAGGACTGCCTCAGTTAATTAAAAGCGCAGCAGGGCCTTGAAGATTATGAAGCCAGCACGCACTGATGATGGTGGGTCACCTTCCCTGGCACAGCCTCCTGCAAACCAGGACAGCATTCGGAGATAAAATGGCCACAGCTGCTTTGGCCTTCTGAGGACCAGACGTGGTAAAGGATGGCCAGCCATAGTCCATCGGGGGCTGGAGGCTGCCAGGGGCGGTGGGGATACAGAGGAGGAGAGGAAGTTCTGAAGAGGTGTTCATTTCCTAAAAGGAGACAGAAGTGGAGGAAAGAAGAGGAAGAGGAGAGAAGAAAGGAGCAAAGCTGGGTGGGGTGGGGGGGACGGACACACGACACTCCACAAAGCATTAGCATGTACTTTCCAATTAGAAGGTTTGTTTTCAAGTTGTANCGGGGACCCTAGGATTTGTTATCTGCAATACTTACTAATGGGCACATCACAGTTCTCTACATCTTATTTTTTTTTTTAAATGTGCTTTAGTTCCTAAGTTGCTATCAACTTTGGAGCAAAGCTCATTTCATATTAAGTAGCCTTTTAACAAAGTTCTGCTGGGTAGTGGTAGTGCACACCTTTAATCCCAGCACTCAGGAGGCAGAGGCTGGTGGATCTCTGAGTGCAAGGCCAGCCTGGTCTACAGAGCAAGTTCCACGATAACGAGGGCTACACAGAGAAACCCTGTCTTGAAAACCAAACTGAACCAAAAAAAACAAAATACCAAAGTCCCCAAATTGCAATGTATTCTAGGTATTTACAAGTGACGTGTGATTCTAGACTGTGCATCATACTACAGTATTCTGGGTGTCTAGAAACATGTAGAACACACACACACACACACACACACACACACACACACACACCCTCCTCCCCTCCCTTAGAGCTGCAGGTAATCCTAGGAAAATAAGGGTTATCATTTCATGGACTTGAAAAAGCCATACTTGCTGGGTGTGGTGGGACAGTTTTCAAATCCCAGCTTTCAGGAAGCAGTTGCAGGCAGACCTCTGTGAGTTCAAGACCAGCCTAGTCTAAGTAGCAAGTTTCAGATCAGCCAGGGCCACATAGTAAGACCCTAGCTAAGGGGGGAAGTGTTATTTTTCATTTTTGTGGTGGTTTTACTCCCACTGCACCACAAAACACTTGTGAACTGCCTGCAAGTGGCAAGCCCAGCCGTCTTCTCACCTCTACTAATTATAATAAAACTCTGACCCACGCTACATGCCTGCTGCGTGTCTGGCACTGCTCTTCCAGCTGTCTACTAGCCCCTTTCGTCCTCAGTAGTCCCCTGAGGAGACNGTCACAGAGCAGTTAAAGTTGGTCCCAAGTGACACTGCCAGCAGCTGGGGACCTGGGCTTAGAAGTCTAGTTGACTTGTCTCGTGGGTTCAGCCTCTTCTTTCCACACTGTGTGGCCCTTGAGATGACAGCTCTGGCTGAGGAAGGGACTCATGGGGAAGGAAGGGTGGGTTCCAATGTAGGCTGTAATTATACGGCTAGCTCAATTATTATATTTTTTATCAAAATAGCTTTATTTACAAGCAACTTACGAACAAGGGGGAAGGTAGCAAGGATGGACACGAAAGCAATCCAGCGATGAATTCTCTGCCTTCTAAGATCGCAGCGAACGGGACCATCCCAACACGCTCCCCAGGGAAGGAAGCGAGCGAGCTAGAGACGAGAGAGCGCTCACGTAGCTGCCCCGATTTTTCAAGGGGCTCAGGTTTTTGGCCACGCCCTTAAAAGGGAGGTGCTGGCCACCTAGCTGAAGCCAAAATAGCCATCCACTACATTCCAATGTGTGTGGTTATGTACACCTTTATCACAGTCCTACTCTCATGAGGACTAACCAGGTAAATAATACGCAGCAAGAAGCCCCGTACGTGGGAGAGCCTGTTGAGGTAATCCTGGAACTATTTAGTTAGTAGGGGAAATGAAGGACCAGAAAATGAAGGAGGAAACAGACATCCATTGGTGACCCAGTATGGAAGCACATGGAGCCAGGGGGACATATTCACTGGAGAACAGTGAGGGCCCTGATGGAAACTGGGTCAGTGTTTGCTAAGTGACACCCATCTTCTACGTTATCATAAATACCACCATGACAGTTCTCATTCCAACAGCATCCCAGTGACCACACACCACACGGCCACATTCCATCCCAACGGCTTTCTCACCAGATCCTGGTTGAGCCTCCTTAACCTGAGAATCTGAAATGCTTTCATTGGATTTTTAAGGCTGTTCAACTGGTAGAGCTATGCAAACATCCCAGAGTCACAAAAGCTCCCAACTGGGCCTCAGCCACCTCTGGTCCCAAGCACTTCAGCTGAGAGAAACTCTCCCCATGCAGTGAGGGGACTGCTTGGGGTCCCAGGTGCCACTCACTCCCTGCCCAGCAGCTGCAGTTTCATTCCAAGCCACATGTCCCCTGCTGCCCTCTGCACTAAGTGTCATTGCTGGACACACAGCCCTCTACCACACCCCACCTTACTCTACGTTCACTTCGAAGGCTCCGTCTTGGATTTACCGAGTCTAGGGAGCTACACACCTGAACAACGGTCCTGAATCACTTTGTAACCATCTGCAGGTGTGAAGGGCAGCCCAGTGATGGACTCTGGTGGGAGGAGCTGTCAAGTTTTACAGAGCACTGTCAGTGCCTACCTGAGAACCACAGGTCAGGGAGCATGAAGGAGGCTGAACCCACCCCTGCCGCCCAGAATCACAGTCCCAGGATGATGTCACAGTGCTCTCTGAGCAGCGGAAGTTCCGAAAATTATTCTAGGGCTCCCATGTGAGGGAGCAGGTCTCAGCACATGGCTCTGGTGACAGATCTGTGGGCATTAGCTTTCTCTTTTTAAAGTAATCAAGTTAGCAACCTGATACAGGATGCTGCTCAGAGTGCCCTAATGTTTCTGAAATAGTGGATATTTTCACGAGCGAGTTCTCTGATATTTTATTGTGGTGGTCATGGTGCTGGCATGGAACCCAGGCCCTCACCCAGGTCAGGCAAGTGCCCCACCATGGAGCTACATCCAGTCTTAGATATTTATTCTGATTATTTATTCATATTATTAAAAAGTCAAGTTTTTGGAAAGAAATTTCATAATTTGTGCCAGGGCACAGTTGGAGCAGGAGGGTCATTCCATTAGGAGGGTTCCCCTTCAGGCAAACTCTGCTCTCCTACTTCAGTGTCCAACCAGTAGCTGGCCTGCCCCCAGCAGGGAAGGCAGCAGCAGGAGGCAGCTTCCTACTTGCTTGGTTTCTGCTAGGCGATGGGATGGTGTCTCTCCCACGTACGGGGCTGAAATTACAAACTTGTCTTTGCAATTGCAAAAAAAACTATAACTGCCCCCCTTCCTTTAGGGAAAGGCATACCTGAACAGTCTTATTAAACCAACCAGTGGATCCATGGCGAACACAGAGGAAGTTACTCCCTCTGGTGGTGACCACTGAACAGCACAGGTACAAATCTCTTCACCTTGCTTTTTGGCAAACCCTTAACAGTAGCTTGGGGACAGGCTGCTCTGACTCCCCATATTCTCCCTGCTGCCTGGGTCCTCTGAGCTCATTTATGTAGAATAGGAAAGGAGAAGTCTCTACTGGACACAGAAATGATGGAGCTGCCCACCCTAGCAGGCTGACAAAGGACACCTTCGTTTAGCTCCAGATCTGCCTACGTCTGGTGAACACTCTTGAGCCCATACTGTTGTAGCCCACTAGGTTTCCTAGTGGCTGTACCCAGCGGGACTGCATAAGAGATTGATTGGATCACGGGCCTGGGTATCAGGTATTTGTAAGGGTCTACATTTGACTGTAACTAGCAAGGGGGAGGGCTTTTGCTCTACCCCTTGGCATTGTTATAAATAGCCATTTGGAATAAAAGCTCTGGGCCTGATGGATAAGGATCCAGGCTCACTCGAGTCTATCCTGTGTTTTCTCTCTGTTTTCTCTCCCCTCTACTTCTAAGTCTCTTATCCCTCATCCCTCAAGAGTCCCTGGGGTAAATAAATGTGGGGGCTGGTCCGCCACACCATACCATCACTCACCTGGGTCTCAGTTATTCACTAGACAAATGCAAGGTGAGGTTCACAGGCCACCTCTTCCCATGGGCTTTGAGAGCGCCAGAATCAAACCTCCAGGAACTATGAGATTCTATGATGCTTACTATTTTTATAAAGAGAAGTCACCTTTGTCTAGAAAATGAGCAAATAACAGTATCTCCCTTAGAAGGTCATAAGAAAGATTGGAAAGGGTGACACTCATACAGAGTTGGCACAAGTAATAAAAAGCTAAATTGATGTACTTAGAGTTAGTTTTGGAATTACTAATTTTATAATTTACCACCCCCAAATGGAAAGGTGTGTTACTGAAAATACCCCTAGCCCAGAGTAGTGGCGTGCACCTGTAGTCTCATTACTTAGGAGGCTGAAGCTAGAAGGTTGTCCAAGGCCAGGAATTGGAGGGCGGTCTGGTCAACAAAGTGAGACTT
>LZPO01027375.1:397219-410316 GCA_001675575.1 Neotoma lepida
TCATTTTTGAGCAAATTCTAACTGGGGAAGTGTGACTGAACCTCTGGGTTTGGGGAGCAGGAAGCAAGGGGCAAGTAGGCTATGGCGCCCACAAGGAGAATATTACACTGTGGTTCTGGAGCTAGAAATGACCTCAGAGACTCTAGTCTAACCCACTCAACTGACAGGAAGTAGACAAAGTTTGGACAAGAAGGTAATCTGCCCAACAACACAGTTCATCATTTGCATGGCATGAACAATACCCAAAATTAACTTTTACGTGTTCCCTCCAGCCTGTGATTTGAAAGGGGAGATGTTCTGTCTGGGGCAGTAGGCCTTCTTAAATGGACTCTCCTAGACTCAGGTAGAGACAGTCTCCCATGGCTAGTTTTGAACTGTGTAATGCTCAGAATGTGAGTGGTACCCAATAAACATCTGTTGAATGAATGCACGAATGGGTGGATGAGTGGAATGCTGACCCAGGTCTGCCTGGCTCCAGTGTCCAGGCACTAGTCAGCTTGAACAGAGGACTAGCATAAGGGCTGCCACTGCACCTGACCCATTAGGATCGCCCAACAACATCCGTTCAGTGTAAAGGCACAGAGAAGGGAGTGACAGAGTGGTAACACGTCAATCTGCACCATGCACAAAAACAAAACAGGTCCTTTACCAAACTCCCTGGGATTTCAGTAAGATGTGGATGACATGTACAATGTCCATGGGGAGCCTCCATGTGCATTACTGCCCCAGTGTGAGAGGGTGAGTAACAAGGCCTTCTGAGTGAGTGAAAGCTGGGTGAGTCGGGACCAATGCTTCCAGCCACGTGACCTGAGTCACTGAACCAACCACGTGAGCAATGGATGATGACAGCAGTGTCTATTTCACAAGGCAGGACGGGAAACGATGTGTACTATACAAACGGGTATTAATAAAGCACTTGTTACAAAGATTAACCAGGTAGGTAAGGTGGGGAAGTAGACACTAACTGTTTCAGCCCTTCCTCCTCAATGGAGACCTAACACCAGTGTGGCTGGACTGGGAAACGAGGTCTCTAAGAAAGTAATTAACCCAGGGTCCAAGGGCGGGGCCTTTACAAGTCCTCATAAAAAGCCACAGAAGAGCTTCCTGTCCCCACACACCAGGAAAGACCCCCTGGGGACACAGTGAGAAGGCGCCCTCTGCAGGCCAAGGAGAGAAATTACACCCTGGTCCCAGCCGTAGAGCCTCCGAGCGGTGAGAGAAGGAAAGTCTGTCAGTGNTATTTGGGAAGGCAGATTAATGCCGTGATAAAGTAAGGAAAGCTACTGTTTGTTATCTTCAGTGGAAAAAACTCCAAAATTAGCTCTCTAAATTAAATAACATTTTTGTCTTCTAATTCTAAATTCAGGCCAACCTCAAATACCTCTCTCTACTGGGTTAATTCCAATCGCGGTGGGAATTTCATACCTCGCCAGTCAAAATTAGCAACAAAAGGAAAAGTACTGGGCCTTCCCAAGCTGGACAGGGTTCAGTTGCTCCATCCAAGTTAACCAGGCCTGACCGCTCATCCTCTGAGGTGAGCCAGGGCACTGTGGTTGCTGACAGTTTCAGTTTCCCAACTCCTTTCAGAAATTCCCTAACAGCTTCTGATTATCTGGTGCTCCACAGCCCATCAACTAGGCAGTTCATGTAAGTGCGGAGGCTAAAAGTGCATTCTTTCATGAAGTTGAACTTCCAAAGAGAACAAAACACGACGAGAAAACCTTAATGAACACCTGTTTTCTGTGCTGGGGCTTGAACTTGTGGCCTTGAGCATGGCAAGCGAAAGCTCGACATACTGAGCTCTATCTCAAGCCTGTTTTAGTAAACATTTCTAAACATTAGTAGCTCCACAGAAGCCTAAGCGGTTTATAAGGAAAAAACAAAATAAAACCAACAACCCAACAGGTGTGGTGGTGTGCACCTGCAGTCCCAGCACTTGGGAGGTGGAGGCAAGAAAATCAGGAATTCAAGGTCATTCTCAGCTACTTTGGAAGCCCAAGGCCGTGTGTGCTCTTGCTCTGAGGGAAGCCAGCAGCCAATGCTCTGAGCTGCCCTCTGGAGAGACCCAAGGGCAAGGAACAAAGGACACCCCCAGTCTCTAGCCATCAAAGGGCTGAGGCTCCCGGTAAAGGCCCACAAGAAATCTCCCTTAGCCAGTTTCCACGTGAGACACAGATGAGACCTGATTGCAGCTCTGTGCCATGCTCAGCCACTCCTGGGTCTCACAACCATGCCATCTGCTCACCAAAGTGTCGGGTGGGTTTATTACACAGCAGTTGAAAATGGATACAGTAACTCACAATGAACCTTTGCTAGAGCCAAGTCACCCACTCTTCCCCCCCCCCCCAACTACTATTAGCATCCCCATTTCACAGGCAGGAAAACTAGGACACAGGTTGGGTGAACGTGACAGGCTGGAGGAAGACCTATGCCCTTAACCACTGCACGACACTGCCTCCTTGTGGACAGGCCAGGCCAGGATTTCTAGACACTGAGTTTTAGACAACAGGAAGACAAGCCTTAGGCACCGAGGCTCCTAGCTCTGATAGTCTCTCCTGATCCTACATTTTGACCTATTCGGTTTCCCCCAGAGATACCATGATGTGATGGCTAATCTTGGTTGTCAACTTGACTCCATCTGGAATTAACTAAACCCCAGCAGCTGTGAGGAATTTTTCTTGGTTGGATCATTTGAGGTGGGAGGTGGGAGACTCACCCTCAATCTGGATCAATTGAGGGGAAAAGACCCACCCTAAATGTAGGCCACACCTTCTGGTGGCGGCCCTCTTGAAAGGACTGGGAGAAGGAAGCTCGTGCTTCCTGCCTGCTTGCGCTCTCTCTCACAGGCAGGCTCATCTGTCCTGACCCATTGTTCACGGGAGTTAGAACTCACTTCTTTAGGATGCCAACGTGGACCGAAAACCAGCAGCTTTCTAGGACGGCCTAGGACTCCAGCACCAGACTGGAACTGTGGGGACATCCAGTCTCAGCCACCGAACAACTCCTGGATCCTTGGCTCCTTTCTGTCAGGAGACAGCCATTGTTGGATTACTAAGACTGCAGCCTGTAGGCCACTCTAATAATCGTGTGTGTGTGTGTGTGTGTGTGTGTGTGCGTGTGTGTGTGTGTTCTATCAGTTCTGTTCCTTAGAGAGCCCTGACCAATACAGACACATAGGAAGCATTTTACCATCTACTGCTGTGGGAAAACCTGCTACTGCTTCTACAACACAGCAGAATCACTCCTTGTCTCATTCCCTCGGTATCTGCTGGTTCTGACAGTCAGTAGTATTTACAAAGGGACCTCCCTCACAGCTCTGCAAATGGGTCCTAATGACTGTGCACGACACATGTATAACCAAGGGGTCTATTCAGCACCACACATACACAACGCACACACTGCACAGGAGCAATGCATTCACAGAACTAAGCAAACCAGCCCTTCACTGATGGGTACTGAAGNGAAGACTGTGTTTCCTGGCCACAGTTTTTANAGGAGATAAACAAAGAGACAAAGGTGCAGCCTGAAATGTAAACTCCAAGTCAGCAGCCTCCAGGCTCCTGCTCTATCACGAAGCCTATTTTTCTGTCACCTTATGTAACTGTCCTGAGGATTGAAGAGTCTGTAGTTGTAGGCAAAGTAACAGTTATAGCTTCTGCTATGAACACTGCTGCAAGCCTTGGTGGTGGACTGACTTGTGGGGTGGTAGAGAGACTAAAAATTTAAAGAGGAAAACAAGGTGTGGCTATAAAAAGCGTCCTATTTGTGAACAGTCAGAAATTCTAAAATCAAGGAAATAATGGGTAAATTCTAAACCAAGCCTTGCACCTAGTTAATGCAGATTTTTATAAATTAGCACAGCATTCCAAGTATGTCCAGATAAACTGAACCCACTACACCAGAGGCCAAACAGCAGAAGAGGAAACTTCACCTGAGATGTACGTCTGAGAGAACACANGCTTTGCCCCTACAATAGGCTGAAAATGAAAAAGGCCTGAAACCACCTGGATTCCTAGCTCCCTCATTCCCCCACCCCAGGACGTCATGTTTCCAGTATGTTACACAGACTGATTTGGGATGGAAACAGGCAGAAACGTGGCTGAGGATGGTCAACCTTGGAGTGGAAGCTGTGGACATCGGCTGTGCCATTCCTGTTCCCCATAACATTTCAACCATCAAATTACCATGGAATGCGGACTTGCCTACAAGTCCATGGTCTGCCCTTGTGGACCACATATAAGGGTAAAAGGAAGGAAGGTGGCCCTTCCCTAGAGTACCCTGAGGCTCTGAGAGCACTTCCTGAGGACACAGGCCCTCCTGCTGATAGTCAGTAATCCTGCTTAGGCTTCAAAGTCACACAAACTGGCAAGGAAAGGGAGCCTCAGGTCAGAGAACCTGACCTCCATGATGGACTAGAAGAAATCACGGCACAGGCAGGCTGGATATCTGCTTAGACAGGACCCAGTTACCAGTCATTCAGTGTTCTCTTTAAATTATGCATTGCTTTTTTTTTTTTCTTTTGGTTTTTCGAGACAGGGTTTCTCTGTGTAGCTTTGGAGTTTGTCCTGGAACTCGCTCTGTAGCCCAGGCTGGCCTTGAACTCAGAGATCCGCCTGCCTCTGCCTCCCAAGTGCTGGGAGTAAAGACGTGTGCCGCCACCACCGCCACCACCACCACTGCCCGGCATGCATTGCCTTTTTCTTTCTCCCAGCCACCCCTTCTCCCCACAGGGTTTCATGCCGTAGCTCATGCTGGACCACAACTCACGGTATAGTGTAGCCTAGGTCTCAAACAGAAGACAATCCTCCTGCTTCAGTTCCTTCGTACAAGCATGAGCTTTCACACCTGGCTAAGACCAACCCCTTCTAGTTGCATGGGAGGCCCTGCTTCAGACTTGCCTGAGTCACCAAACCTCCCTGGAGATTCTGGGGGTTGTTGGGGGAGGGGTGGCGAGGTGGCTCATCAGATAAATGTTTGTTACAAGCAAGCCTGATGATCTGACTTTGGGCCCTAAGACCCACGTGAGAAACCAGATGCCATGGCTCACATCTAACCCCAGGGCTCCTACAGTGGGGTGGGAGGCAGAGACAGGAAGCACACAGCTTTCAGGCCAGGGGCAGAGCCTGAAGTTTGCCGAGCCTCAGAAACATGAGAGACTCTACTTCAAAAACAAGAGGAAGGAGTGAACAGGTTCCCAAAAGTTGTCCTGACCTCATATGCATATCCCCCCCAACACACACACACACACACACACACACACACACACACACTTTTTAAAAACCGATTCTAAGGTGTAAGGACAGTTGGAATCTCCTTGCTTGGGAGGGGGCAAGTGTGTAAAGAATTTAGGACCCTTGCTTAAGATTCTTTTATGCAGATCAGAGTATATGTTATTAAAAGAAAATTATCTACCATGAATCATAATCATTTTTTGAAGAAATGTGTGTTCAGTAGAAACAAGTAGATTCTGTATGATTTCCAGACATAGCCTTCAGGCAAAGCTCTATCCATCAAATACACATTCAAGTTTGAGACAAGCAGGCAAGTGTGCATGCTTCCCTGCTGTCTTGAGCTCTGTTCGTAGAAGCCAAATGGGAACTCTGAAACTGCCCGTTAGCTTGGTAACAACTAGGCAAAGGGAACCAACTAACCAGTGCCAACAGCCCAAAGCACAGGTAATTACTGGTTCAAAGCACAGCTTTGCTTTCTAAGTAGAACAGCTAGTTCTGCTTAGAAGGAGAAACTAGTAAAGGAGTATGCCAGGCAAACATTTGCCCAAGTAGAAAATAACCTTGTTCTAATGAAGGTTTCCACTCACTTGTAACAGTATGAATCTCTCTAGTGAGATTACTTTACATTAATGATGATAGTTTTTTTTTATGTAGACATTTAAGTCACATACTCTACTAAAAGCAAATCTACATATCTGACTCACATATTAATAGTTATAAAAGTTTCAGAAATTCTCAAACACACGAGTAGTTCAGTTTCTTATTTCCTTTAAGACTAAGGTTATGGAATCAAGAGCCTCATAGGTACCGAGTGTTTTTCTGCAGGCGATCACCCCCCCCCCAGGGCCCTGCAGTACTAGAAAGGCAGATAGATGCCAGCTTGGATGCCAGCTCCAGAGACTTGCATCAGCTTTGCAGTCAGTAACCTACCTATTCCAGAGTAGATATATTTTCCATCTGCCATCCAAAGGTGACCCACAGACAGCAGGTTGAAACCCCAGAGCCACACTGTCCNACTAGGTAACTGGGAACCAGTCAGCTTTCTGGAAGGCCTACCAATGACCTGCCATGATGGCCGCTTTGCCAAGCTGTCTTCCTGTACAGCTGTTTGCCCTGCGGACTGGCACCCTTAGCCCAGTGGATTAATGATGTGCATCACTTTAACCCTCAGGACCCATGAACCGGCAACCCACAGTGCTTAACACTCCGCACCTCGTTCCTTCTGAAGATCCAGACCTCGCGGTGTAGAGAAAGGGGAGGGCCGGCCAGGCTGTGTGTTTCCCCTTCAATACCACACCTCTGCATTAAGCAGGCTCCGTCCCAGCAACCCTGACAATGACCACAGCCTATCCCCGCCTGGCCTGCCTCTCCACTTCTTCTCCTGCCCACCCACCTTCCTTTCCTACAGGACAGTTTNCACCCAACTTTGAAGTTGGAGTAGCAGCCCTCTGGGGGCCTTTCCCTGATTGCTCTTCAGTCCTCCCCACCATAGCAACCTGCCCTTCAACACTCACTTGAACTCCTTCAGGCCTTTGCCTCTCGTTCACCTTGGCGTCCGCACATCAGCATTGCTATTTCCTTTGCATGGATTCCAGACACAAAATTCCCCCCAAGGAGCTTCTTTCTGTCAGTCCAGTCAGCCTGTGCAGGGGCCATCCTGGGCTATTCGAGCTGACGCCTCAGTGAGTATCTCTGCATTCACACTGTCCTCAGAGCCCTTCTCTGGACCCTGGAAGGCAGACCCTACCACTGGATGTGGCTTGGGCTCCCTTGGATCTGGGATGCCAAGGTTAGGTTCCTCCCCTGCGAGCTTTAGCACTTCCAACTCCACACCTTCAGATACAGAGCTCCTGCCCGGCAGCTCCTCACAGGAGGTTCCAGCCATGCTGCATCCTCTCCTAGATCTAGCTTCTAGCTGCTGCTCATGGCCAATGGTCTGGACACCTCTTGTGGGGCTCCTGAGGCTAGCCCAGTTAGCCAGTTCTTTGGTCCAACATCTTGAGCCACCAATGTGCAACCTTGGACCTGACTGCCACTCAGCCTGTCACTACTACCTGTTTCTGTTTCACATTGTATATTGTACCCACCACTTCAGTCAGCCCTCTGTACCCAAGGTTCCACATGTACAGATTTGGGCAATCTGGAATCAACTTTTTTTTTCTTCCATAAAAACTGCACCAGCAAGAACAGGCACAGACCTTTCCTTCTTGCCATTATTTAAAAAAAAACAAAACAGTATAACAACTATTTATATAGCATTTACAACCTATTGGGTATCATACGTAACCTAAAGACGAGTTAAAGCACATGAGGTGATATGCATACGCTATCTGCAAGCATCACGCTATTTTACATGGGAAACTTGGCCGTGCATGGACTTTAGTATCAGAGGGGTGTCCCAGAACCAAGAATCCGCCAAAGATACAGAGGAATGGCTGTTCATTCCCACACTTTCCAGAATCCAAGCCCCATGAAAGCAACAAGCTTGGCAAGTTCACCACCCTTTCCTCTGAGCCTGGAACCGTGTCTGGAAACCAGCATCAGCCAGCAGCAAGAACCACCTTATCCTTCCAGAGAGTGTCACTGCCCATTTAATGCATGGCAGCCAACTCCTTCCTTCCTCAGACCTCTGCGCCCTGAGCCGCCCTCCTTCCTATAGTGCCGTCACCTTCTGCTATGTCTGATATTTACCTTTTCTGTTTCCCTCAATCAAACATGTCAGCAAAGCTTTCAGCGCCTGGCGCTGGGTCCATATGTCAATGAACTGTAGCTGAAGGTCGCTGCCAAGAGAAACACCACTGGGTCTTGGTTATTTATAATTTATATGCCCATTTGTTTCAGAAAGGATTTACAATGACTGTGTAAGCTTCCGGACATCCTGTGCAGAGCAACAATTGTCACAGGTCAGGGGCTCCCTCATCTCTCGCTGCAGGCTTTAGCTCTGGCCAGTACTTCAAATCTCTTTTAGGGATCCCAGGCTCTCTCTTCTCCTTAAGCAAGATCAGTTCACCATGAGACGGTACTTACTTGCTTGGGTGCCTGGTAATTCCCACAATTTGTGGAAAGATCCCAAAAGAGCATTGTCTAAGGATCTGCCCCCTTGGCCAGCTACTAATTTCAACATTTACTCATGTTGTGGAGCTGTACAGAATAAAATTGCAATTTTGCCTTCAGGGCTAACAAGCAAGTGCTGGACCTCAGAATGAATTATCTGAAGTAGCTCGATACCTTGTCCCTGGGGGTTCAGTCCCTGCCTTGCATTTACTCAGTAGAGGAGGGGTTCACCTCATTCATTGGGAGGATGGAGGAAACAGACGTGACTCACTGTTCATAAATAGGACTAGGCTCCGCATTCTCGATCTGCACTACTGNAAGAAAAGCCGGTGTTTGGGTGAGGATCCTGGTTGCTCATTAAATGCGGTTGATTGGCCAGTTTTGGTAGAACGTGTTAGGGGGTAGGGGACCCTTTCCCTAAGCCTTTAGGATATTTAGGTCCCTATAGGGGTGACCTGCCACCATCAGGGACACTCAGCATGCTGGGAGTTGATCCTTCTCCTCGCTAATCCGCACAATTTTGACACTCTGGGAAGGAGAGGGGGCAGGTGAGAGGAACCAACCATGGCAGTGGAGAGGAGGAATTGATTTCAAATATTCAGGGATCCCGTAGAACACGATCTGGACCATGTAGGCGGTGCAGAAGGAAGCCCGCCTTCAGAGCCAGCGACCCCGGGAGCCGGGTTGCGGCCCGTCCCCGCCCCGGCCGCGCCCCGCAACAAGTGTCCGCCCTCCGCCCCGACGGCCGCGCGGTCCTCACCCGGTACAGGCCGTCCACGAACACGCGCGGGTCCAGGTGGCAGGCGATGGTGGCGCTGGGCAGGTCCTGCAGATCCACCTCCTCCATCTCGCAGTCGATGAAGCTCCAGTCGCCGCCGCCCTCGTCCGCTTGGGCGGCCGCGGAGAAGGGCGCGAAGGGCCTCAGAGTCACCCTGCGGGGCGCCCGCGCCTCGACCGCCTTCGCCGCCTCCCCGAGCCGCCGCGGCCCCGCCACGCCGTCCTCCATGCCCGGCGTGCGCTCCCCCGCTCCGCTCCGCTCTGCTCCGCGCCGCCGCTGCCTCCACCGCCGGCTCCCGCTTCACCTTCTCGGGGTCACCGCGGCGCCGGGACGCCGGCTTCCAGCGCCCGCCCCGCCCGCCTCCGCCCCGCGCGGGAGGGGCGGCTAGCAGGCGCCCGCAGGCTTCGAGTTGCAGNTCCTGCGGAGCCCAAGAGCGGTCCCTTTAAGGTCGGCTCACTCGGGTCATTAAGTCCCGCCCTACCCATAGAGAAGACCAATCACAGAACAGAATTTTGTCACGTGCGGTCCATCCCACCGCCCTAAGCATGAAGCCTCAGGGCGGCCATATTTGTTAGGGGCAGAGGCCTCTTGCCAGTTGTGCTTCTCTGACAGCTGGCGGTGCCTGTTGAAGGACACTAGCCCGGTGTTAGCCCACGGACNGTGCACGGTAACCCAGGAGGCAGCGCTTCNGCGGTTCCCACGCGGCGACGTTTGGAAACATATCGGACAACTTTGGAGGACTTAAACGAAATCTAGTTAGGGGCTCTCTTCAGTAGCCATTTGCAGCCTTTAGATACTTGGTGTGTATTACCACGGAATCACAAATAANGTTTAAAGAACGCCATGATAACATGCCTTACGTGTGTATTTCAACCTATTAGTCATATCACTGTCCAATTTTTAGATAATTACAAGCATTTTTGGTACACAAAATAACGGCTTTCAATAGTATATTTTTATACCTATACCGTGTATATGTATGTACACACGGACCTCATTGTATTTTGCTCACATCTGCCTCCCATTGCCCTCCCCTGTGCCCTTTCCCCCCATCCTGCTGGCCTCCTTCCTTCCCTCTAAATACTCCCCTTTCTGCTTTAATGTCTTTTTTAAAAATTACTGTGTGTATCAGTTACTTTTCTGTTACTGTCATAAATAAAATACCATGACCAAGTCAACTTACGGAGNGTTTGTTAGAGTTTGATATAGGATTCCAGAGGGATAAGAGTCCGTTTTGGTGGGAAGACCACACAGTAAGTAACAGACGTAGCAGCAGGAGCTGGAAACTGAGAGATACCACATCTCAACCAGGAGTGTGAAGCAGGGACAGTGAACTAGAAATAGCGTGAAANGGTATCTACCAAAGCCCACCGCCGTGGGGCATTTNCTCCAGTGGAGACATACTTCCTAAACCTCCCCAAACACTGCCACCAACTGGGGACCAAGTATTCAAATGCCTAAGCTCACAGGGGACACTTCTCATCAAACTATTGTATACAGTAGGACAGTGGTTCTTAACCTGAGGGTCAGCCAACCATTTCACAGGGGTCAGGTATCAGATAGCCTGCATACCAGACATTTACATGATGACTCATAACAGTAGCAAAATTACAGTGATGAGATAGTAATGAAATAATTTTATGGTTGAGGGTCACCACAACATGAGGAACTGTGTTAAAGGGTCAACATACCAGGAANGTTGAGAACCATTGCAGTAGGAAATGAGGCAAGACATTGGGCTTTGGTTTGGGGGCATTTATCGTGGGGGATAATGGGAGCTCAAGTGAGCACTATGNAAGGCAGCTGTAAACTTGCATGTGAGTTTCACCTTTCTGTTAATTACTTGGAGAGTAATCTAGATCCTGGTTTTCTTTCTAATTAGATGAGGTCATATAGGAAAGAATCCAGGACATGCTCAGTAAATGGTACCCTCTGCTATTGCNGTTAGGTTCTTAGGGGGATGTTGAGTTAGGACCATGTTTTCTCCTAAAGCAGGCACACCAAGTGGTCAGGAAGTGGAGCTGTCATCATAAAATGTACACCCAACTAAGAGCTGAGATTTATTCAAAGTGTGCCATGTGTAAGGCCTTGTGATTGTCATTATGATGCCCTGAAGAATATAAGAAGAAAGAAGGCTCATGCGGAAATAATTCACAAAAGCCCAGAGGGTGTGAGGATAGGAAGAAACAGNAGCCCTGGGGCTTGTGGGTGGATCAGTGAAATGATACAGTCACCCTGCTAATTAGTTTGACTAAATAGTCCCCTGGAAAAGAAAAAAATCTAGAGTTACCATGTGACCCAGAAGGTTTTTTCTAGGTATAAACGCAAGAAAAATAAAACCACACAGCCACACAAGAACCTGCATATGACAGTTTATGGTGCCGTTGTTCTTGGAATCTTTATTCACGGGAAGAAGCTGAGTGTCCTGTGGATGGATACACCAGGAAGCATAACCACACAATGAAAAAGTATTTGGCATACAAAGGAAAGAAGTATTAATATTGTCACCCCCCAATGACNGACTTTGGAGACATTATACTAATGAAAGAAGCCACTCACAAAATGTCATATATTCCATTTATATAAAATGTCCAGATTAGGCAAATACACAGAGATGGAGAATAATAGATGAGTGGTTGCCAGGGCCTGCCTGATGGGAGGGAAGTTGGGAGTGACTATGAATGAGTCACATTTCTTTGAGGAGCAAAGGACAACTAAAACTGACTTGGTGCTATCTGCNTGACTCCTTGTTTACTGGAAAAATCACTTTGTGGTGCTTTAAGGGGTAAATTTCGTAGCATGCAATTGTCTCCACATAGCCAGCATTTTGAAAATAGAATATGATAAAGGCCATGTGGGATTAGATGAAGTTCAGCAGAGAGAATGACACCACAGAGTCAAAAACCCTCTGCCAACCCCAGCCAGACATTCTGAAAAGGATGACAAAGGGAGGGAGGGCCAGTGTTGGAAAAACAACAGCCAGCCAACCAGTTGCTGGGTGGGTCCCTTGTTTTCATCCTTGGGACAGGGCACTGTATCATGGCTGGCTTACTCTAAGCCGTGTGTGGCACAGAGAATGGGCCTGTGGGCAAAGAGAGTGAGCGGAAAGGACACACCATGGAGACAGAAACCCAAGATGTGGTCAGGCAGGAGAATGGGGGACAACCTCAGGCAAGTGGCAAGGACAAGGTGACTGACCTGTAATTAACTTTAGAGTGCTGCTGGTCACAACTAAGCTATAAATGGAGAAAGTCTCTGCCTGATCCTCCCCAGGCAGCAAAGTGGAGAGAGTGCTGGTTCTTAGGTGACCTAAGACGTGGTTGATCCCAAGTCAATTTTTCCCACAGTAACACGGGTACTTTTTAAGTTTTATTCCCCCCCACCTCTCTCTCCCTCTCTACACCTCTTTCTCCCTCTCCCTCCCTGGTCTGTCCCCTCTCTCTTTCTCCCCCTCCCTCCCTCCCTGCCTCCCCTTCTCTCTCTTTCCCTCCCCCTCCTCAGCTCCTGGAGCTGGAGATATAGATGGTTGTGAGCCTCCTGGTGAAGGTGCTGGGAACTGAACCTGGGTCCTCTGAAAAAGCAGCAGGAAATCTTACCTCTGAGCCATCTCTTCAGCTCCAAACAGGTTTTGTCTTTTTTTTTTTTTTAAATGCAGTATTTCATGGGTGCATCCGAAGCCAGCTCACATCCTCAAAGACAGGTGTTACTCCTGCAGCTTCTTAGAATGCAGGCACCGTGACTCCATCACATGACTTCCCTCAAGCAAACAGGCAGCAGGCAGCAGGCAGCAAGGCAGAACCCGACCATTCTCATGCTATCTTTGTCCCTTCATACTACAGCAAAAGAAATATGAAAACGGTCTGAATTAACATGACATAAAAGGTAGAGAAGGGGGAAAACAAGNCAAAGGAAAGAAGAGAAAANGGATGGGGAGACTGAGAGCAGAGGGTGAGTGATGTTTGAAGCTGAAAGGAGGGAGCAGTGATAATGATTCTAAGAGAGAGTTTAGGCTCCCTCCACACAGGCTGCCCTAC
>LZPO01027375.1:410481-421186 GCA_001675575.1 Neotoma lepida
AAAAATACCAGGTCAAAACGCTATGTACAAATAGGATTAGCGCCATGCCTTCCATACCTGGGTAGCCAGAATTCTTGCTTCCCACAGGCAACATGTTTAATAATAAAATGTCCCATTTCTCTTTGCACTTAGCATTTTCTAGTCACTGGAATCTTCACCGTGCCTTTTAAATTCAAGCTTATTTAAACCATGCCTGCCTTATGCTTTCAGTGACACCATCGGTATCAACAATCAATAGCTGTTCCCAAAGAGGAGAAAAAACAGAATGTAAGCTGTCAACAACACAGGCAGACACGGAGCATGACGCATCCCTGGAATAAAGATAATCAGAGCCATTTCTGAAGGGAAATCAACTGAACTTGGGGACAGNNTTTTCAGAGAGCATGCCACCANAAAGCANGGATGATCCCCCCNGGCACCCTTTGAGGCTCCNTACCTGAAGCCCCTTTTACTGGCTGTAGCCACAGAACCTCAAGTCTATCTAGTGTCTGAGTAGAGAAATTTCCTTTCTCACTGGCACCAGACCTGCTGCTTGCACATGATTTGATCCAGACAGGAAAGCAACCAGAAGAGGCAAAGAACTACTCAGGTTTTTCAGATGGGGTGGGGGCATTTTAATTAGGATATTGCCCCTTCCTCCCACTCAATCCCCCTTAGGCTGCTTTGTGTTGGCCATGACAATTTCCCAGTATGAAGGGAAAGGAGCTCAGGATGCCGTGTTTGGTTATTTTTGCCCCTAGCACCTGCCCCTTCCCTTGCCCTCCCCCAGTTATGCAGACATGCCCACGAGGGACGAGTCAGCCTATTCATTTGCCAGGTGAGAAGCTTCATTTTACCCACCTTCAGTTGCTTTCTGGTCTACTCTGTTCTGCAGCTTGAGGGGGCTGTGTGCAGCAGGCCTTTGTTGAAGGTTTGCTAAAATGAACCAAAGACATTCCTGCAGAGTCTGAGAAATTACAGACNTTTGCAAATTTTACTTAAAGTGGAAGGTAAATTGCTGACTTTTTGAGTGTTCCAGAGATTGCTCAAGCAATCAGACTGACTAACCAATCAGAATTTCCTACTCTTTTACTCCGTACAAATGAACTGGAATACCATGTGATTTTTTTGTGTGTTTTGCTTTGATTGATTGATTGATTTTCTTCTTCCATTTTCGTGTGTTTGTGTGGTGCGCATAAATGTGTGTACATGTATGAAAGCTGGATGTGTGTAGCTACACATTTGTACGGGTTCACATGCACATGGATGTGCATACATGGGGTGGTCCAAGACTGACGGTAGGAGTCCATCATTCCTACACCACAGTCATTGAGGCGGTGTCTCTCAGTCAAGCCCAGAGCTTGCAGAAATGGCTAGTCTCAACTGGCAGCTTTCTCTGGGGATGAGCTGCTGCCTCTCCGAGGCTGGGATAGCCACCACACCCACACAACACTTAGGTAGATTCTGGGGACCCCAAATCTGGCCCGAATTCTTGCAACTTGAGCACTTTAAGCACTTTTCCAAGTCCCCAGCCTCTTTGCTTTACAAAAAGAAACATTTTTCTAACTAAGGTTCATTCTTAAAGCTCATTCCTTAAAATTTCAGATAGTTTTGATGCTCTCCTCAGATGAAAAAAAGCATCATATAATTAACTCGGGGGAAACACAGTCATCACTTCAGTTTGGACAAGTTTTTGGAATGTGGTTGTAAAAAGGTCACCGAGTGTTTGCATTTCTCTTCATTTGCTTGTGGACACTCAATGCAGATTCCGTGTGAGTTAGGACTCTTCCAGCTGTGAGAATAGGAATCTCTGACAGTGATTGGTTCATCAGTTACTTTCTTCACTGCTATGACCAAATACCCAAGGGGAAGCAACCTGGAGGAGGAAGGGACTTATTTGGGCTCTCAGTTTGGGGGCATGCAGCCTGGTGAGGCAGGTGCAGCTTGTCAGCGGGCAGCTCTGCAGTCTGAAGCAGGTGAAGCCTGGCAGGGCAGCTCTGTGCAGGAGAAGTGTCAGGCAGCTGTTTCCAAAGAAGGACTGCGAAGCAGGCCAGGCTGTAAAGCTCAAGATACACTCCTCCAGCATCCCAGTTCTTCCAGCTAGGCCCCGTTTCTCGAAGATTCTACAATCTCCCAGACAGCACCACCAAGTGGGGAACAGCTATTCAAATACATAAGCCTATGGGGGCAATTTACATCTACACCACAAACCATAACAGCCAGTTTAAACAGGAAAGAACTTTTTATGAAGAGGTTTATATATGCTTAGACTTAAACACAGGAGAGAGTAGGGCAGGAAAAAGCAATGCACATCTGTGGTGGTTTGAAAGAAAATGGCTCCCAAAGGGAGTGGCACTATTAGGAGGTATGGCCTTGTTGGAGTAGGTATGGTCTTGTTGGAGGAAGTGTGTCACTGTAGAGGCAGGCTTTGAGGTCTCATTTATGCTCAAAATACCACCCAGTGTCANAGTCTACTTCCTGTTGCCTGCATATCAACATGTAGCAGTTCCTTCTCCAGCACCATGTCTGCCTGACACCACCATGCTCCCTGCCATGATGATTTTGGACTGAACCTTCAAACTGCAAGCCACCACCTCAATTAAATGTTTTCCTTTGTAAGAGTTGCCATGGTCATGGTGTCTCTTCACAGCAATAGAAACCTTAACTAGACAGCATCCAAAGGTGAGTGTATGCTTCTTGAGAGATTTGCCACAGGAAATAATTTAAATGAAGGATGCAAAGCACCTCATGAGAGGCAAAGTCAAGAATGCAGCCAGCCAGGCCTCAGAACCCTGACACTCCCCAGAAGCTGGGCTGTCTGTGGGGGTCATTCTGAGCCTATCTCCTGAAGGTCAGTGATCTGGACATGTTCAGTGAACGCTCATTGTTCAAAATGTCCCTTGATTCTCAGCTCAAATAGTCACCACCACCTCAGAGCCACACATATGTGTGTAGCTGGGGAAGCCAGACAGACCTTGTGTGGACTTCATTTCTCACTGTGGCTGGGAGGAAATCCCCCAAGCTCTTTGACATAAATAGCCTCCTTCCAAGATGCTCCAGGAGCTTGACACAATGTCTAGTCAACACCTCAGGAGGGGACNTAGGATGGAAGGAATCAAATTCTTACCCTTCATCTAGTCAATGCCTCAGGAGGGGACTTAGGATGGAAGGAATCAAATTCTTACCCNTGATCTTCTGTTGGGAGACTCGCTTTCCTTCTGTAGGGTGGTCTTTTGACAATGTGAGAAGGTCTTCCCCTCTGGCTGGCTTCTAGGGAGGCAGTGCCAGAGCGCAGTCTGGGTATGGATCAGTTTTTTCCTTTCTCAGCTTGGAGTTCTCCAAGTTGTGACTTGAATGAGCCATAATGACTCAGTCCATCTTATCTCCAGGCAACTGACCTGCACTGGTTAATCAAAATAACTGGCATTTTGATAAGGAGTAGACTTAAAGGAGGAAGGGCTTGTCTTGGCTTATAGTTTTAGGGTACACAGTCTGTCGTGGTGGGGAAGTTACTGCAAGAGGGGTGTGAGGCAGCAGGCCACATTGCATCTGCAGTCAAGAAGCAGAGAGAGAGAGGGAGAGAGACAAACAGACAGACAGACAGACAGACAGACAGACAGACAAGAGAGATGCTGGCATTCCAACCCCTTTCTCTTCTTACAAAATTGAGGACCCCAGCCTGGAATGGTGCTACTTTCATTTAGGGTGGGTCTTTCAGTCTCAGATAACCTAATCTATACAACCTGTCATGGATTTGCCAAGAGGTCCATTCCCATGATGATTTTAAATCCCATCAAGTTGAGAATTCAGATTAACATCCTGTCTTGTATCCTTGGAAGCTACTTGTGTGCTGGACCAGCCTGGACCAGCCTGCCCTGAGACTTGACATCCATGTATTCTCATGGAGAGATGGTAGTGTTTGGTTCCCAGCACAAGGGCTATCGAGTAGTGTGGTGGGACAGTGGCCAGTTTGGGCGTTGGGGAAGTTCTTTATGTTTGTTTCAATCTTAGTGAAATGTATATGCTAAAATATATGCATTAATAGAAGTGAACCAGTATATAAATATTTACAACATATAGCAACACAGTTATAACCTACAGGACCTGATATATACTATATGCAATGTGGCATATGAAAATATGTTCACAATCATACATGAATATGGAAATATGGTTGGTAACATGTAATAACATTGTTACGTTATATATACTAAAAATGCAAAATTTTAAACATGTGTATTATTAATGATCTCTGTTTCTTCTACTCTATTGATAAGTTTAATGCTTGCTATAAAACATACATTNTGATAGTATTGACAGCATAAGGAAGAAAATGACCACAGATTTAAATATTTCTTGCAGGTCCCCTGTTCTCTAGCATGAAAGCTTGATGAAGATACAGCGTTTATCCAAATTATGATCTGTATAGCCTAGGATGTTCTAAATACATATAGGGTCCCAGTAACATTTGCTAAATCAATTAATAAAATAATGTGTTTCACTTATTGTGATGTAGTTGTCAACTTGGGCACAATGTAGAGTCACCTGTGAAGAGAGTCACAGTGAGGGTTTGTCCAGCTCAGGCAGTCCTGTGGGCGTGTCTGAAGGAGACTGTCTTTTCACACTAATTGATGTGGGAACCCCAGCCTGAAAGCGGACAGTAAGGTTCTGAGAGTCTGTAAAAGAGTGGAGTAGAGACAGCAAGCTGAGCAGTGGGCAGGCGTGCACTGCTCTCTCTCCTCTTGACTGGATGTAACTGCTTCAAGGTCATGCCATGACTTCCCGTCGGTAACGGACTGTAGCCTGGACTTGTAACCCAAACAAACACTTTCTCTCTTAAGTTGTCTTTTGCTGGGGTGTTTTATCCCAGCAACTGAATGAAACTAGACACTCCCCGAGAGTCTAAGGCAGCTTAGCTGCTGGGTGTGGTGTGGCATACCTGTATCCCTCATACTCAGGAGGGAGGTGGAGTTAGGAGGTCACAGTCTGAGGCCAGGCTGCGCTTCAGAGAATCCACTCTCAGAATAAAGTAAAAGGAGAAACCATTTTGCCTTCTCCAAACCCTTGTTCCTTTTGATTGCTTGTCAACAATCACCCCATGAAGCACCCCATTCCTCTTTGAGACATGCCACCATTATGCACCATGCTTATTAATNTACAGTATTCGTATTTTCAGCCCCATCTATGTATATACAGAGGAACATTATTCCTATTTTACAGTTAATGTATTTCCACATCCCTTGAAGTCAGTGAGTTTCTCTTGCGAATCAATTGCAATTGCTTATATTTATGAACTCCACAAATGGGTGCAACCCACAGGGCCCCTTGAAAGCATCTGACTGAAAATTGTCTTCAAGTTTTAAAGTGTGAGATAGGAGAAATTTTACAAATACCACACCTTGGGTTTTGGCACTAAAATTGCTTAATGACAGAAATCTTTCCAAACTTCTGTTTTTTAAAATGTTCCTCTACAACACAATTTTCTAGCAGGAAGTGGCTACTTTCTTACTCATTGTTGGGTGTCACCTTGACCTTGACTGGGCAGGTGACATTTGCTTATATATTTTAAACTACTCTCAGTGCTCAGTCCCCCTAACCATGGCTGGCAGTTGTTTATACCCGGAGCAGGGGGATGCCAGCCTTTTCTGTCCATCTTACTCGCTTTGACAGAACCGGTTCATAGTGTTTCTTAGCATCTCTGTAAAGCACTTGTTCNCTTTAGGGAGGATTAACCTGGTTATAAGTGAGATAGTATAATCCACAAATCCTCTTCACAGGGCTTCAAGATCAGCAATACCAGCAAACTCTGTAAGCAATGCAGGTGTACAGAGTCATTTTAGCCTACATCATGTGAACTCCAGGTGTCACATTAGCGGGCTCTCTACATCCTTGGCTTGGCTGGCTGCCACTGGGAGAATGAACCTGGACTAGCTCAGGCACTCTGCAGGTGTCTGTCCCATATAGGACCCACTCCTCTAGCTTCTGCACGAGTCAGTTCATAAAACAGTAGAACATAATGTCTTTTCTGGTTTTTTTTTTTTTGTAAAGAAAACTCCATAAGAAACAAAAGTCCAAATATTTTTCACTGATTCCAGTGAGTGGAAGCTATCACTGTCTGCCATGGAGTCCCGATCAAGTATTACAAACAAAGTAGAAAGGAGAAGATAACAACTACTATTGAAAACTGTCTCCATAGCAACTGTATTGCTCTGTGCTCCTGGATGTGACTACGGACTGTGGGAATTACTGCGTTTGCCCTTGTCAGAAACATAGACCAAACTCCCAAGACTATCTCAAGTTCAAAAGACCGAGAAGCATCTTGCCTCCTGCCGGGCTGGCTCACTCTGCTCTACACTGGTTTCTACCTCCCATTTTCTCAGTCTCTGGAGAAGAAACACAGGTCCCATGGGAACTGCTTCCAATTCACCCATCACCAGAAGAATGGGTGTCATGTCCTGACCATTTCCCTGGTGAACCACTGTGCCATATTGATGTAGTTAGCGGCTCTCCNCTCTTCCTTCTTCAGGTTGACTAGCTCAGGACTGGGCCATTTCTCATGTAGCTCGCCTCAGATGCCTGATGGCTGAGACCGTTCCAGGTCTCATCTAACCAACCCGATCTCTTCCTATCCATCCGACTCCCAACCAACCACTGATAGGCTTCCTCTCCCTGTGCGTGAATGAAATGAGTCTGTGTGTAATTTAAAGGGCATCACAGTTTCTTCTTTATTTCCCATGGATTTCTCCTCAAGTGTGGTAGTTTGAGTGTAATCCCCCCCTCCAAGATCAGAGGGAGAGGCACTATTAAGAGATATGGCATTGTTGGAGTGGGTGTGGCTTTGTTGTTGGAGGAAGTGTGTCACTGTGGGGGTGAGCTTTGAGGTCTCGTATATGCTTAAGCCATGCCCAGTGTCTCAGACCACTTCCTGTTGCCTGCAGGTCAAGATATAGGACTCTCAGCTCCTGCTCCAGCACCATGTCTGCCTGCACACCACCATGTCCCACCGTGATGATAATGGACAAAACCCCTGAGACAGTAAGTAAGCCACCCCAATTAAATGTTTTCCTTTATAAGAGTTACTGTGGTCATGGTGTCTATTCCCAGCAGTAGAAACCCTAAGATGTTAAGTCCTGGCTTTATTATCTTAGATCTGTCTCTAAGGATTTAATTGGATTGTATGTGTGCATGCTGGTGCACATGCACACAAATTTATGTGTGTGGTTTTTCAGGAGCTGTCCACCTTGGTTTCTGAGGCGGGGGTCTCACATTGACCAGCATTCACCGAGTAGGCGAGGCAGTCTGGCCAGTGAGGCACAGGGATCCACCTGTCTCCACTTGTCCAGCACTGAGATATAAGTGTGTATTACCTTGTTCAACTTTTCTTTATTTTAATGTGGGTTTGGGGAATTGAACTCAGGTCCTTCTTGCTTGCGTAGAAAGCACTACCTGGTGAGCCATCTCCCTAACCAGGATTGGCTGTTTTGCTTTTGTTATGTTGAGTTATTTTAGTCACTTCTGAAACAGATCTCTCCACTTCTCTTGGTCTTTCTTTTTTAGCTGCTTCTCTTTATGTGACTGCTGAGCCTTGATGGGCTTCAGAAAAGGACCAGGTCCCAAGCATGCATGTCATTTGCTGTTAAATAAGACCCCTCCCCATAAGTGATTGGCAGTGCTGTGCCCAAGGAAGGAGCTGCTGAGTGAGCTAACTGTTGGCTGTTACAGGGAGCGAGCCAGTTGCTAATCTTTGGATCCCCAAATGCTGGAAGGGACAGAATGTTCCTTAGGATGTCACTGTGACGAGGGCTGTAGTTTCTCCGGAGTCTTTGCCATTTGTGGGAAGACCCACAAGTATTTTTGCTGTATTCCGTATNTTGTATGTAGGCACAGACATGTGTATACACATTTATGTGTATATTGTGTGCAGAACACTCAACACCAAAAATGAACTTTATTGTGAATTTAGTTAATAATTGTGTACCAACATCGGCTTATTAGTTTTAACAACTGAATCACACAACTGCAAAATGTTAGTAACGGGAAACTGAGGGGAGAAGAGGTAGGTGAGCCATTTGTAAAACTCAGTGTGTCTTCCATTCAGTTTTTCTGTAATCCCAAACTGCTTTAAAACATAACCAAACACAAATGCAATACAGGAAAGCAAGAGAGAGTGAGTTGAAAATTGTACCTCTTCAGGATTGCACAGGATAGCTGTCAAAAGAATGATTTTACTCTTACGAATTGTGACCTCTTCTCTCCTTTTAAATACGTGTAGAATAGAATTCATTCCTCACTTGAGTCTTCTACCAGCAAATTCCAAGGTTTGGACGAGCCGCCTGGGCAAACACTCCCCCTAGTGGTAAAAGACGGACTTCCCAAACCGTGGTTTATCGCTCTGTCAGATTTCATTTTCAGTGACAATATCTTAAACTCTGTGCACATGCCTACGTCCCTTTGGAAAAGCTGGGAGAAGGAAGGAAGAAAGGAGAGAGGTGAACGGAACAAAAGGAGCATTTGAATGCAGAGGAGGTCGGGTCTCCAGTGTNTTCCATCAGGTCAATCGGCCTTGAGGGAACAGTGGAGTCTGGAGAGCTGCTTGCTCGGCCACAGGGTTCTGTCCGCACATCCTGGTGTGTTATACAAGAGGTGAATACACAGGCTGCCCTCATGAGGTGAACATCTGACAGGTTCTATTCGGATGAGGCACTCCTGTTAGGTAATCAATTCACTCCGTGTGTGTGTGTGTGTGTGTGTGTGTGTGTGTGTGTGTTGCACAGGAAAAGATCAGAAGACAACTTCCTCTCAGGAGCTGTTTCTCTCCTTTTGCCATGTGGGTTCTGGGGCTTGAACTCGAGTCATCAGGCTTGACAGTAGGGCCTTTGTCTGTGCAGCCATTTTGTGGTCCTCAGGACGGAATGTTTCCCACGGTATCTGGAAATAGGTCGGCATTTTACTGCCTTTAAAGGTGAGAGAGATATGTTCTTTGGATTCTGACTGGTGTNTAGGGTGGGGACTTTGGAGGGCAACTCTGGAGTTAGGGGAGTGGGACCCAGAGCTGCTGGCTAGGAGAGGAAATTTAGAAGGGGTTGTGGTTTGAATGTGAAGTATTACCTACAGACTCCGTGCGTTTGGACATTCGATGTCTGGCTCATGGCACTGTTTTGGAAGTCTGGGGGAACATCTGGGCATTTAGCTTAGAAGAGGTGGGGCTGAAGGGGCTGGACCTGAGGCTCACGTACTGGGCTTCTAGCCTGTGGTTTCTGTTGTAACAAGTCATGCCGAAAGCTCCTGGCTGGAACCCATGCCCTCCTCACCCTGATGGGCCATNGCCCCTTAAACTACAAGCCAGGACAAATACTGTTGCCCTTCATTGCTTCAGTCTGTTACTCTGCCCCAGTGATGAGAAAGCAACTAATACAGGTGTCACCACCAAGGAGACAGAAGACACANTGGACAAGAAACAGAGGTTGTAAAAATAAAAAGCCAACTTCGTCCTGACTTCAAGTCAGTCATGGACAGCAACTCATCTGCCTCTAGTGAAATATAGCAACTGGTCAGGCAGTGGCTGGTCTGTATCACTTTGNCTCTGCAGAGGAAGCTGTGTATCTTAAAGGGACTCTGGGAGGGCTTAAGCCTCTGCTCTGAGGTGTGACTACACAGCTAACCTTTAATATGGGTTTCCAGAGGTACAGGGNATGCAGTACCACGCTGAGGGGGGCGGGGATCCTGAAACCAATGGACATTGTTTTTCTCCAGCTCTGGGGACCACAGTCTTAAGTCAGAGGTCAGCAGGACTGGACTTCTTTGAGTTCTAAGGCAAATTGCTTCCTGCCTTTTCCAGCGTGGGGCAGCTGCTGGTTTTCCTTGGCTTTCATCGCTCTAATCTCTGTCTCCATGTGACCTTTTCCTCATGTGATGGTGGTTTCCAAGCCTCCTTCTCTTTATAAGGATTCCAGCCACTAGATACGGGGCCTCCTCTCATCCAGTAGGACCTCAGTTTAAGTTGATTACATCACAAAGAACCTACCTCCAACTAGGGTCAGAGTCACGTGTATTAAGATTGTTTCCTTCAACATTTAACCCACAGTACCCTCCGGATAGTGTTGATGACGCAGTCCAGCAGAGAGGTTCCTCTGCTCTTACCACAGCTGTGTTTTCTTCTCCTGAAAGCTTGTCCGCATCCTCTGGCTTAGGGCTCCGCATCACACAGACCCTGCGTTTGCCTCCTTGTCTCTTCCTCTTTGGCCTCTTCTTTCATATTTTAAGGACATTTAGAATCATCACGTTAGCCCTGCCAGGAGAGTCCAGACTGTCTTAAAGTTAGCTGATTAACACAGGACATTTTATTCACAACTTTAATTTCTCTTTGCCATGTAGTACTTTATAGGTTCCAGGAGCCTAGGCATGAGCATGCTGAGGGTATCCTACCCCCAAAAATGTTGGAAAATTCACAAAGGTGGAGGTCCTTCTTCTTTTCTTCTTTTTTTATTTTTAAATTTATTTATNTGTGTGTGTGAGTTTCTCAATGTGTGTGTCTGTATGTCTGTGTCTATGTGTCTGTGAGTGTGTGTCTGTGTGCTTGTGTGTGTCTATGTATGTGTGTGTGTCTGTGTTGTGTGTGTGTCTGTGTCTGTGCCAATAGCAGTCATATGGAGGTCAGAGGACAACTTGCAGGAGTCTATTCTTTCTTCTGAAGTCATGTCACCAGGCTTGGCGGCAAGGGTCTCTC
>LZPO01027375.1:421306-451521 GCA_001675575.1 Neotoma lepida
TGTGTGTGTGTCTATGTATGTATGTGTGTATGTGTATGTGTGTCTATGTGTGTGTGTGTCTATGTATGTGTGTGTGTGTGTGTGTGCCTGTGTTGTGTATGTAAGTGGCAGATATTCTATATCTTGCCTACAGGGCTGCTGAGGCTACTGCGACTCCAGATCTCTGTTACAATCCATGATAAATGTCTTTCTATGCTCTGAACCTGTGTTCACCAAGCCACCTGCTGGTTACAAATCTGCTTCCCAGGTACCTGGATGGTATGAAAACAGCATCTTGGATAATAGCCTGGGATGCCCCAGGATCACTAGGAAAGCCCATGGATGAGACAGTTTCAGTGGCAAGAAGGCCCNCAAAGGGCTCAAGGGTAGCAATTGGGCTACCAAGTTACCTTCCAGGACTCCATNATGTCATATTTCTATCAATTATAGTTGGCTATTTCAGTTTCAACAAAACTTCTCAGACTATGGGCTGGGAGATAGCCCAGTCATGAAAGTGCTTGCTATGCAATAACACAGGCCTGATTTTGACCCCTAGAGACCACATTATAAAGCTAGACATAGCTTGGGATCTCAGCACTGGGGAGGTGTGGGAAGAAGAGGCCTGGAGCTTGCTGGCCACAGCCAGTCCAACNGAATCAGAGAGTTCCAGACCAGTGCCTGTCTAAAAGCAAAACAGAACAAACAAACAACAACAAAACCAAGTTAGACAACATCCTAAGGAATGGTACCACAGGTTAACATCTGGATCTCACATGTGCACATATCTGCACACACTTCTGTACATGTATACCTGTGCACACAGCAACAGACACATTCACAAGCCATTGCACACTCTGAAATTATTTCAAACAAACAGATTTATGCTGTTGTCATGGGAAGGAATCCCAGTTCTAACATGTCCTCTGATGGCCATGCACATCCTCCAAATTCTACAGAAAAGGGAACCTCCTCGAGTGAGCTGTCCAATTTCCCCCCATGAACTCTTCTCTCTGGTCCTGCCAGGACTTTAGCTCCCACAAAGAGAGCCAGCATAGGACCAGCCCTTGGGGACCCAGGGAGACTTTGGAGTCTAGGTACCTGGGCACAGAGACATGCCAAGTACCTGGTACTGATGGGCATGTCATAAATTCCAAAGGCCCTCCAGATAAGGGAGCTTGGGCCCCATAATCTAGGGCTTTGGTAGCATTTTAAGGCTTCAGATTCCTGGAGGCTGGTCACCTGCCCAAAGCTCCTTAACAGGTGACTGCGTTCTGNGGGGGGGTGGCTCACACACCTTGGATACTCGATCCATCCTCCTAACCATCAGCCCAGCCTTTTAAAAGCCTTTGGTGGATGGTGGCAGCAGAAGAAAATTGGAACCCTGACCTCCCAGAGCCCATGGGTCTTAGTGCANGATCAGGTGACTCCTTCAAAAGCTTCCCAGGGGAAGAAATGCATTTAGCAGGTAAGCCAGAACAAAACAAAGTTCACCGAAACCAGACGAAGGTGGCTGGCCCAGGAAAGTTTAAAAGGGAGATGGAACCTTTTTTTTAAAGACATAGGATGCACACACACTTGCTTGGTGCATGTCATANGAAATCAGCAGAATGTACCTGACATTTATAGGAAGTATACAAAATAGTCCGTGTTGCATTTTAATAAAGATGTCGCGTGTTTATCAAGAAGAAAGGTCTTTAGAAAATCTAGGATCTACATATAAAGTTCAGAAGGGGATGGACATTTGGACTTGCTCATCTCTTTTTAAGATATTAATATTATTTTTCAGTTGGCCATAACTCAGAGATTCAAAAGTCCAGGCCGTGCTAAGAAGGGATTCACAATGGTAGCTCACTCTCACCCTCCATCTTCCCTTTGTCTAGTCTTCCAGGGTTTCTTTAGGGAGATACAAACAGCTCCTCATGGTGATTTCCCCACATGGTGAGCAGAAAGAAAGGTTGACAGAGTTTAANCTTGGTCAGAGTCCCACGTGGCCAAGGTGAGCAGTTCCGTGCAGATGCCGTTCCACCTGGCCACCCTCTACCGTTGAAGGGGAGGAGCCTCTAGCTGATCACAGAGAGGCAGGCCTGTTNCAGAACTCATGAGTGATTGTTGGAAGTCAAAGCCACTGCACATTGGCGCCCAGCTCTGTTTGATGGAAGCCATAGACAGTTCTTTGAGGAACCAGGTAGTGAGCTTGCCATTCCAATTTCAATTTTTGGAGGCTAGAAACTTTTGATCTAAATATTTTTAAAGCCCTGGAATAAATAGGACAACCTTTTCCAGGCTAGTCCCCCCACCAAATTTCAGCATGTTGAGATGCTTTTCCCCCCAGATGTGTGTGTATGTGTGTGTGTGTGTGTGTGTGTGTGTGTGTGTATGTGTGTGTGGTGTCTGTGGAAGATTGAACTTATGTGTGATAAACACATGCTGTACTACTGGGCTATATTTCCAATAGCTTTTGACTGAGTGCCTCTGTTATTAGTGGGAAAAAAAATAAAGCATATATTCTCAATATTCCAATTTATTATAAATATATTATTAAATTTCTCTATGTATTTACACACATAAAATGTATTTTATTCANATTTTATATATTAGTAAGGATGTTACTATACTTGCATATTATTTGTGCTATAAAATTACACAAAAAATATGTAGTAAGAGTGAGGTTGGCACCCAAGATGTCTCAGTATGTTCTCAGAAGAATGTGGCCTGATTCTTAGGGTGTGGGCACCCCAGTCCCCTAAGGACCACTGCTCCATATCTCCTAGCCCTGAGAGTGAAGTTCTATGTTGGTTGGGATCCTTGTCTTCTCAGTAGCTCTTCACTGAATGTTCTAGATTGCTGAAGTGGGAGGTGTAAGGGTTGGGTGTTAACTGGGTATTTGTAATGAGCCAAAGANATTCCCAGCTCTTCATGTCCTGGACACAGGATCATCTGACATACCATCTGGGTACCTGAGTATCTGAGCAGGGGTCATCTGATGTACCATCTGGGTACCCGAATATCTGAGCAGAGGTCATCTGACGTATCATCCAAGATACCTGAGTATCTGAGCAGGGGTCATCTGACATACCATCTGGGTACCCGAGTATCTGAGCAGGAGTCATCTGACACACCATCCGAGGTACCTGAGTATCTGAGCAGGGGTCATCTGATGTACCATCCGAGGTACCTGAGTATCTGAGATGGATGATCTGTTACTTAGCATTCCTGGCTGCAGACAGGTGTGACTCCCATTGCGGACCTGCACTGGGGTGTCAGGAGACTAGGAACACATTTGAAATCCAGTGCATCAACATGCTATTTTATTTTGTTCGTTTTACTGTGTAGCATTATAAAAAGATTAATTGATAATTTTAAATTGTGTGTATACATGTGGGTCTACATGTGGGTACATACATGCAGAGGACCTAGGTCAGACCCATACAGGCTCTTTGATTGTCACTTCAGTCTCCGTGAGCCCCTAGGCACCCTTCTTAGTTGATTCTGTGGGCAGTGTTCTCCTGGTGTCTTTGACCCCTCTGGCTCCCACAATCCTTCCCCCTTCTGTCTGATTCTCTGAGCTCCGCCTAATGCTTGGCTGTGGGTCTCTGCATTTGCTCCCATCAGCCACTTGGGGAAGCACTGTGATGACAGGTGGGCTGGACACTGATNTAACAGTGTAGCAGAATATCATTAGGAGTCATTTCATTGACTTCATTTTTTGTCAGTGGTATTTGGTTCTTCCCTAGTTCTCTGAGCCATCCAGCTTCCAGATCCTGGCCATCCAGGCAGTATTGGGCATGGGCTCCCTCTCGTGGCCTGGGCCTCAAGTTAGACCAGTCATTGGTTGGCCACTCCCACACGCTCTGAGCCACCATGGTCCCAGCTCATCATTCAGGCAGGACAGGTTGTGGGTCCTAGGTTTTGCGGCTGGGTTGGTGTCTCAGTCCCACNAATGGGAACATAGCCTGGCTGCAGAAGATGGCCAGTTCAGATTCCATGTCCTCCATTACTAGGAGTCCTTGCTAGGGCCACCCTCAGGGTCCAGGAAGTTTGCACTGCACTAGATGATGCATACTTTTTCCTGGCAAGGACTTTCCCCACTCTACCTAGAGTGAATGCTGTCTCCTACCTTTNTATTTTGGAGGAGGGGTTCAGTTAAACTTCTCTTCCTCTTTAATGTGTACTTTGGACCTTGGATCTAATTAATCCTGTCTCCAAACTCAGTTCCAGGTCACAATTGGGTCCTCACCCTACATGCTCCAAATATGCAGGCCATTTAATCTCTAAAGCGTTACTACTCATTCAATTGCTTGAAGTCTNTCAGGAATGTGGCTTCACGAGGACATAATCTGTTGACCTTGTCACCCTGTGTCCTCAGCCACAGTGTAGTGACAGTTACCCCAGCATGTCCCCATGCATATCTTCTGAGTGTGTGCACACACAGCTCAGTGCCAGGAATGAGCACATGTGGTCCAAAGGGGAGGGAGGGTTAAGTCACAGATGCTGGAGCCAGGTTGTCTAGGGACATTCTTGGCTCTGTTACTTTCCAACCGGGTGCCCTTGGGCTCTATATCTCTAGTCCTTTCTCTATAGTAGAGAGGTGGCAATATCAATATTCATGTCAAATATTATTATTAAAATCATATGAGCTGATGTATACCATATGCTTAAAACAGGGCCTGACATNTAGTGAACTAAGAATTTCTTGTAGTTTCCAAATATTTCATAGACATTACTCTCAGTGGAAGGACAGACTTGGATTTGAGGAGGTAGCAGGTGATTGTGGTGGTGTGAGGCGTGACCTGAGCTAGGCTGGGAATCNTCAATAAGGTNAGATAAAAGCCAGAACCTAGAATTCTGAAAAATGACATCATGTGGGCTGGAGAGATGGCTCAGTGGTTGAGAGCACTGGCTGCTCTCCCAGTGGATCCTGCTTCAGTTCCCAGCACCCACACGGTGACATACAGCTGTTTTAAACTCCAGTCCCAGGGAGTCTGATGCCCTCTTCCTGCCTTCAGGGGCACTGCATGCACACAGTGCACAGCCTTACATGTAGGNAAGACACCCACACACATAAAATAGNATAAAAAAAATAACATCAGGCCCCCAGAGAGGGAGACAAACANGGGTAGGAATATCTCAGAGAGTCAATCGTTTTACAGGGATTTATGATAGATTATTAATTTTGTATCCATGAAAGGAGAGTAAAATACTTTCTTCTCCTTTCCTCCTTTTCTGGACTTTCTCTACTCTAGACTCACACGAGTGAGTCTTGGCATCTGGTTGCTGCTTTATCTAAGCATGAATTTTAAGATCCAGTCCTCTAACTCAGTGATGGTCCCATTAGGGAAGGTGACTGAGCGTTAGGTGAGACCAGGGTGATTTTTGTCTCACTGAGCATTGGGTGAAGTGGAAAAAAAATCTGTGGAAAGCATCTCTAACTCCGTGTTTAGCCACACTAACCCAAATTCCTCTATTTTTGTTTTCAGTTTGCAGTCAGTCAGAGAGAAATCGGGGGTCAGCTCTGGGGTTTTGAGCATACAAGGTGTCTTAGTGAATGTTCTACTGCTGTGAAGAGACTCCATGACCAAGCCAGCTTACTGTTTTTATCTAAGTTGTTCTATTACCAATATTGATCCGGGAGTCAGATATTGGGGTGAAAACCTGATAGATTGAGGAAGAGGAGGAGAAGCGACCAGCTGACCTTCCCTTTTTCACCAGAGACCCAGGAAGTGTGTCTCTCTCCACATGTCCCAGACCAAAGAGACCTTGAATCTCCAAGTCCCTCCCTCCCCCTTCTTATACATCTTCTCTATCCACCTCCCTGGGTCTCCATCCTCTCTATGCCTAATTCTTGTCAATTAGGTGCTGGCTCCGCCCACTGATCCAAGGTTAATTTTATTAACAAAGTCTTGGACTTTCACAGTGCGATTAAACATCCCACAAGAGCTTATAAAAGAAAACATTGACTTGGGGGCTTGCTCACAGATCAAGAGGGGTAGTTAGTCATGGTCATCATGGGGGTAAGCACCCAGGCAGGGCACTGGAGCAATAACTGAGAGCTTGTATCTCCATCCATAGGCAAGAGGCAGAGATAGAGAGGGAGACTGGGTCTAGCATTGGGTTTTGAAACCCCAAATCCCACCCCCAGTGACACACCTCCTCTAACAAGACTGCACCTCCCAATCCTCCCCACATAGTTCCACCAACTGGGAAACAAACATTCCAGTATATGAGCCTATGGGGGCCATTCTCATTCAAACCACCACAGAGGGGAACTGACCTCAAACTTCTGAAGACAGTTCATTGCTGGAGGAGAAACCAAGGGCAGGGACATTCTCCTGGGTTTTGAGCCTGCCTCTGTGAACGCACAGTGATCTGTANACTATCCTATCATCAATGGCTTGGGCTCACACAGGTTCAAATGCAATGGAAACAACCCTGTTACCCAGCAGGTGTTGGGTTAATTTGGCTTTACCAAAATAATATAGTTAATGAAAACAGCCTAAATGCCCTAGGACCTGGAAGTGGTTAAACAAACCATGGTATAGCCACATAACAAAATACTTCTCAATGACAACTAGAGTAATAACAGTAATAATAAATAAAAATAATAAGCTATTGATATATTCAGCAACATCAATGAATCTCAAACTCATTGTNAAAGAAAGGAATAAGGTCAGNATAAAATATTCTAAGCTGTATGACACATAATTTGGTTGCTATAAAAATGAATCAAACTCCTTTTTGATGGCTTCTGTATACATCTTGAGGATAGAATGGGGGTCCTTTTGTATGCTGACTTACACCTGAGTGTAACACACCTATCTGGAGCAGATACATAAACCTACTTATTTCTGTGACCTCAGAAACTGCTCGTCTTACAGCAGTCCAACAACGATTCCTTCAACCCTGATGGAAGAGAACATTAACGAAGCCCTAAATGTCCCCTCTAGCAGATGGAATATGCACCTTCACCTCTACCTGGGAAACGTGCTGCCCAAGCTTATCACAGTGGCCACACACCAAAGGCACAACCCGAAAGGGTGAGAAGGAAGAAGTTTGCCAAGGGTAGAAAACACACGTGATGATTTGTGAGCTCAGAGTTTCTATTGAAACAGGGGCCAATGTGATTCTGGGAAAATGCAGCTTCCTGGTTTGAAGGCAGGCTTTGAAAAAGCTTGGAGTTTTACTTATATCAAATGCCTCCAGACTCACCCAACAGGATTTTCTTCAGATGTCACGAGTAGAAGTGTACCAGAAATGTACAGGCCAGCNACNTCTTACCACAGACTTATAAGTAGAACTNTATTAAAAAAACACCCTTACTTCTTAATTCAAGTCGGGTTGTTTTGAAGAATATTCATTCACTCATTTTCTCATTCCTCAAAAAGCTTTTCCATTTCCATCACGTAGGTGAAATTACTTTTAGAATCACAGGTGTGTTAGTTACTTCTATATTATAAAAACACACATGGTGAGATTGTACCNCAGTTACATTCTTTACAATACGGCATAATGTCAGCCACCTGTCAAAGTAGAAAAAAAACCTCACTTGATGTTTAGATGTCTTAAAGTTTTTAATGGCAGCTTTTATTTCTCAAAGAGAGACAAAGGTATAAACACTTGGAGTAATTGCTCACTGGCCTAGGTTACTATGAAGGTTGGTCGTTGGATTCTTAGAGTGGTCTTCCCCAGTCTGAAAGAGCATGAGACATTACTACAAAGCCCATGNAACAGACATCAGGGCCCNGAGGCTGCCCAGCTGACGAAGAGTGCCAGCAGGTTAGGTCTAGACACGATCCATTCTGACATGCTCACCTGACAATTCTGATGGACAACTGACTTAGCCACCCCTGCCTCTTAGCACGAACAGTCTGGAGAACAATGCCTTTCCTTTGTATGTCCACACTTTATGGATTTTGCTCACATAGATTATACTTGGTCCTAAATAAATGTGAGGTTGACTTGTAGGGGCCACTTTCCCATAACACATACAGGCTGGGAAACTGAGGACTGGAGGTGTTAAAAAGGTCAGTGGAAGGTACTCAGGCACCGAGTTCAGAGATGAAAGAGAAGAGAGGCTGAACTTGTCCTTGCCTTCTTCTGAAACTTTGTGGAAAAGCAACGTGTTAATCATTGGATTAACACGTGCCATGGGCGTCATCAGTGAAAAGCATGGGCTTGCGTGGGAAATAGGATCTTTTTTAAAAGCTGCAGTCAGGAGTTGGGGAGATGGCTTGGTGGGTAAAGCTCTTGATGTACAAGTGTGAGTACCAGAGTTGCAATGCCNAGAACCCATGAGAAANNTAGATGGGTGGGATGGCCCATCTGCAATCCCAGCACTTGGGAGGCAAAAGCANGCTANCTCCAGAGCAAGATAGCTAGATAGATGACANGAGAAAACTCCATGTTNAGTGAGAGACCCTGCCTCGATATAGAAGGTGTGTAGGGGAAGACCTCTGATATCAGCCTCTGGCCTCCATATGCACACACACACACCTGAACACACACACGAATCTCCACATGTGAATATGTACACACATGCACACCACACACAGACGTGCAAAAATAATAAAATAAAGAACAGTGAGCGAAAGCCTTTCAGAGGGTCAGTATGCTGAATATTAAGCACATATATTTCTATTTTGAATCTTTCATTTTTGGTGAGTGAAGCTACCATCTGTGGGTCTGCAGAGTAGGAGTGCTGTGGTTCCGGGGCAAATGAAGACGCTATCCCCACATCAAGAGAGGTAGGGTTGCCTTGTGGCCTATGTGTCCTGAGCTGAGGCATTCAGACTTAGGACACCAGAAAGGGACTGGATATGTAAACCCATGGAAGAGTTTCCTTGGGACTGAATTGTGGGGAACATCCTCCAGACAACTTGGAGGCAAGAGACGGTGACACACATGTCCCTTACAAGTTTTAGCTGCTGCGACTCTTTGAGATTGTGCAGAAAGGAAATTCCCTCATCACTTGAGCATNNGCTTTGGGTGGGAGAGGCGTGTTAGTGGTTTCTGCCTGAAGAAACTCCTGGGGTTGTGGGCCAGTCATTACTGGGGAGACCCTAAAGGAAGATATGCAAATGCCACGTGCAAATATATGCAAATACTTTTAGCAAGAAAAAAAATAAGGGAATGGTATTGAAATCTTGATTTTATACACAATTCATAAGGTGAGTGATTTGCTCAGTTCCACTTGGGCATAGACTAGAGTCATTTGGCCAATTTGTGCCTGTTTGATAGCTGGCTAACCAGATGAATGCATAAGAGTGTTAAGTGTTTGTATTTCCTTTTNAAAAAAANTTANCTTACATTTTCCATGAGAGAAGCTACCATCTATGTAAAACAGTAGTGTTTTGTTCTAGTTGTACAAGTGGTGGGTGTTCCAGAGGTGAGGAGTCCTCCCCACACAAAACGAATCCTTCCATTCACACTTCCAAAGCCTCTGATGGGATCAAGGAAATTTCTCTTGGAGACTCTGTCAGGATCAGGTGGAGGGTGGCTGGACTTCCTTCAACACAACTGTTGGTATTTTTATCTGGTGAATGATTGTATGGGTCTCTCTAAGAGATTTTAGGGTATTTAACAACATNCCTGGCTTCTGCCACTAGGAACCATTAGTGCCAACAATTATGACAACCAAAGCCTGTGTCTAAGACATTATCAAGTGTCCCTCAGCTGAGACCGTTTCTCACAGGGTCACATACATGCTTTAGCAGGTCAGCATTCACCTAGATCCCAGAGTTCTGTCCAGAAGATGAGAGGAGCATGGGACTGGGTTAGAGGGTACTGAAGTTCCTTAAACAGGTAGAGAGAAAATACAGGAAACCAAATGGNTTTAAATACATATTTAAAACTCCACAGGTAGAGGTGGGAGGTTTAAACTGAGTTTCTGTTAAGTTTTTATATTGTGAAATTCCTAGAAGAATTGTCACTCTTGGTTCTGGNGGCAAAAGTGAAAGTACTGTGAGAAGGAGAGGCTTAAACTGCGGACTCCAGGACCAGTCTGGCGTGAGGACGCCACTGTCTCCACTCCACGCCTCTCCCCTGAAGTTGATGGTTGCGCTACATCTAGGGCCTGTGGTACCCCTCTGCTTCCTCTCCAGAACTTTCAGGAAATGATTTATAACAAAATCGTGGAGGAGGGTCTTCTCTGTCCCTCCTCATTCACCTTTCCAACACTCAAGGAATATTTGTTCAGAATTAGATCTGTTTTGAGACNGGTACAAGATCACGTGGAACATCTCAGAGAACGGAGAGCAAACCCTCTTATTATCTAGTTGGGTTTCTGGTATGTTTCTGTGTAATTCATACTCCATCCCAGGACCCCACTGAGAGTGACAGGGGTGTTCTTGCAGTCATGCTGTGGAGATCACAGGCATTGTTTCCAGCATTGTCACTGGGTAAATGACAAGGGTCACCCTAGTCCATGTGACTTTCCTAACACTTATTATACACTGCTGTCAGGGTGTGATAGCATTGTTGTCTAAGACAACACTAGTAAGGTCACCATGCTAACAAGAGCAAACGCTAGACAAAGTACTGATAGGTTATAAGACTTAAAGCTCACAATGACAATGATCCTATCAGGACNACCACTGTCCCAGGGGAATGATGGATCAAGATCTTACAGAGTTTCTAAGATAGGGTAGTAATTCAGATCAGGCAATCTGACCAGAGAATCTGCCTGCTTTGCCCAGTTATCATTTAAGTTAGTTCTANACAGGGTTTTTTAATCANCTTGCAAGATGATAGTGCAGACTTNGTTCAGAACTTCCTGATTGATTAGCTGACCCTACAGTCTCTGCTTCCTAGTTTAAGCCTATCCTGTGCTAAGATCCACTGCCACCTGCTGGTGCCGGGGATGAACCCACAGCCTTGTGCTTGCTAGGCAAACATTCTGCCACTGAGCCAAATCCCCCCACTGAGCAAAACTGAGCAGAGGGAGAAGTGATTTTGGAGTCACTTGTAGGAGAGAAAGACGTCAGAAAGAAATCACAAGGTGGGCTTTAGCTCACCTGTAAACAAACCCTAAGGCTGAATGTTATAGATACCATATGAGAGGAACAAGTACTTGTGTGTGTGTGTGTGTGTGTGTGTGTGTGTGTGTGTGTGTATGAGAGAGAGAGAGAGAGAGAGACACCTTATGTTCCACCTTACAGACAGAGACAGACAGACAGAGACAGAGACAGAGAGAATATCTTTATGGAAATGAGTCTGTACTGCTGGGAAAACAACAGAAATAACCAAGTCTTGACTTGTTCCAGGTCTACGACGTCTTTTTGGAATCTCAGTTCTGCACCTTGTGATTACTTATCCTATATGGTAGGGGAGAACTATGGTGACTAAGAACTCTTGTCACTCATCCACTAAGCTGCCCCCTCTGTTTAATCTTCCCTACTATTTAAATAGCTAATCTCGAGATGGCGACTTCTTAACAGTGTGCAGATCACTGAGTGGCTCCGAAGTGACCCACAAGACCTTCATGACTGTTTACTGGTGTTTCTTTAGTGGCTCCTTATAGGACTTGTCCCTTGCTAATAATTAACGCATCTACTAAAGTAGTTGCCAAAGGGAACAGGTAAGGATCTCTGTGGCTAGCATGTCTCATGACATTGTCTTGCCCCCTACATGGTAAAAACCAATGGAGAAAAGTTGTTTTAAAAACTAGTTCAGATTGACGCATACGAATCTGAAGACATGTATATACTTATTTATTCAATACATTTCTACCAGGATCCTAATATGTGGCTAGAGTTCTGTTCTGGAAAAATGGTGAATAAGAGCCTCTTGTCATCATGGAAACAGCATCACTGTGGGGTGAGACAGGCTAGATGTAATAATAAGTATACACACTGCACATTAGAAGGAGATAAACTGCTAAAGGGAATGTAAGGTGGAGATGGATTCCAGGGCACAGGAGTTGTGCTATACCTCTTATCAAAACCAATAACAAAACCAAAGCCCATGAGACGAAGAAGCTTGTATATGCAGGTCAGTCATCCCCAACCAAATGAGCTTCATTAACCTTGTCTTTCTCCAAGGGTACAACCAAGACTAACACGAACTCAGTCAGGCAATGGGTTTGNCTGGACCATGCCAGCCCCACAAACAGTTCAACAATTTCCTAGAGTGACTGGCCCTCTTATTATCAGGACATTTGTACCCAGTTGCTTGAGTTAAAGTTTACTAATTATCAACTTACGTAAGTGCGGACCCTCAGTCTGTTGTTCTGTGAAAGGCATAGAGAACATTCGTTCTGTATTAAGAAGCTTCACATGTACTTAGGCTCACAGTTTTCAAAACAGTGCAAATAAACCTAGCTACAGTTCTCCAGTGGCTCGTATCAATATCCCTGTTTATACACAGAAATCCCCAACAGCTCCAAACACTGCAAGCTTTTGGGGGACACTCACCTTGAAGCTAAGTTGGACCAGAATTCATTTGAAGGTCAACTTTAACTGGGCGTGTATCTGAAGTTATGTATAGTTTTTACATTTATTTTAGTTTTTGGTGTGTGCATATGCATTTGTGTGGCATGTGTATGTGATGTGGATGTGTGTCATGTAATGTGTGTGCATATATGTGCATNCACACATGTGCCCACACATGCAGGGGCCAGAGAAGGACACCACCTGTCCTGCTCTCTCTCTCTCCACCTTATTCCCTTGAGACAGGGTCTCAGTGAGCCCAAAGCTAGATTGGTGGCTAGCAACCCCCAGAACTTCTTCTCTCTGTGTCTCCCACAGTTCTGGGCTTACAGGTACATGTGTGGCCATCACACCTGACTTTTTAGGTGGTGCTGGGATCCAAACTCAGGTCCTCATGAACAGAATGTGCTTTTATATGTTGAGCAATCTTCCCAGCCCCCCCTTTTTTAATATTCCTTACATAACGTGCTATTTATCTGTGTCACTGAGAAACTATCTCCATATTTAATCACAGGGTGGTGGGTCACATATATCAAGTAATATATGATATAAGAAATCATGCAATCATTTTTTCAGAATTCTTTTTTCTGCAGTACATTTGATCCTAGATTTTTACATAAAGGAACATAAGCAGATGCCATTGCTGTTAGGGTCTCACTGCTGCCTTTACTCTTCTCTTAGAGACAGATGTGAGTGATGCATGCTTTCTTGCTCTGGTGAATGCATCAGGATTCCTTTTCTAGGTGTCTGGAGCCACCTAGGTTCTGCCTGGCATGTCCATTTCTCTCACCTGTGTGGGTGACATGCCTTGAATAGTTGTTTTGTGGCATCTGCTCAAAGCTGTGGCTTCTGTCCTGTTTCCTCCTAGGTAGAGTTCACCTTGGAGGAAGGTGATATGAATGTGCGTGCCATTGGGTTTCTGTCCTGTTACCTTTGTTCTGTGCTTCTTTGACAGAAGATCATGGACTGAATAATTAATAAGGGCAAGGAATTGGTTGCTCACAGTTTTGGGGGCTGGGAATGCCAGTATCAAATATGTCAGCCTCTCATAAGTACATTCTTGATACATTGTTCTGTGGTAGAAGGTGTTTTTTATATAGGAAAAAAGGGCAAGAGGGAAAGAAAGAAGGAGAGACAGAAACACACACACACATACACACACACACAGAGAGAGAGAGAGAGAGAAGGAGAGACAGAGAGAGAGACAGACAGACAGACAGATAGACATAATCAGGGTGGGAGTTGAGGGGTGGAGAGTTAGTATATGTCTCCTTTCCTCTTCTTAAAGCCACTAATGTCACCATGAAGTCCTTCACCTCATACTCATCTAACTATAAATACTCCCCAAAGGCNATCTGTAAATACCATTAAATGTGGAGTTCAAGATTAAGTTTTTAACACATGGATTTTTCAGGGACACGTTTAAAACACAGCTCTAACTATCCATCAGTGATGAGCAGTGGGAATTGGAAGGAAGAATTTAGGTGAATGGCTAAGTGTACCACTTCAAGATACATCCCACTCTTGTAAAGACAACAGAATCCTCTGGGTGTGATGGCTAAAACCAGTAAGAGCCTGACAAGCCAAATTGGAATCCCCACTGCCCCATTACTTTAGTCTTGGGTTCAGTCTCCAGTATTTTATAAAGACTTGTCAAGATGATGAGTGCCTGTGATCTCCATAAGGCAGGAGGGTCAAAATTCAAGGTCATACTCAACTATATAGTGTGCTTGAGGCTAGCCTGGGCTACATGAGACCAACTTCTATTATGTTGAGCTATTATCTTTCTATGTAAAAATTTCAAGGCTTTTATTATGAAGAGATGATGAATCTTATCAAATGCACTGTCTGCACCTACTGTGATGAAGACATTTTTAAAAAGATTTATTTTATTTTTATTAATTTGTATGTATGTTATGTCTGTGGGTTTGTGCACATCAGTGCAGGTGCTGTTGAAGCCAGAAGAGGGCGTTGGATGCTCTGGAACTGGAGGAAGTTGTGAGCCACCTGATGTGGGTGCTGGGAATCAAACTCAGATCCCCTGAAAGAGCAGTNCCCACTCTTAATCTCAGAGCCATCTCTCCAGCCCATGTATAATTTTTAAAAATGCATCCATTTTGTTGACATGATGGATGGCATCTGTAAATTTGCATGTGTTGACTCATGATTGCAACCTTGGAAGGAAACTAGCTAATAGCTGTGAATGATCTTTCTGATATGCTGTTGTATTCAAATCCTTAGTGTTCTGTTAAGAATTTTTGCATCTATCTTCATCAGGAATATTGGTCTATAGTTGGTGTGTCCTTTGATAAGANGGAAATACTGGCCTCATAGAATAATTTTGGGAGGGCTCCCTCTCAATTCCATGGAATAGTTTTGAGAAGAATTGGTGTTTTTCCTTTTAAACCGTAACTCCCTTCTCCTGATGGNGAGGCTCTCTGATGGATGATCCTGGGAGACTNCTAGCCCAGAGAATTCCGGAACGCTTACTTCTTTCACATTCTGAATTTTCTTCCCCCACCTTCAGCCCCAAGCCCCTCATGCAGTATTGAGTCCCAAGCAGAAAAGTTAGAAAAGCAGAGTCTGAGGATGCAGATTCTTAGTGTCTTCGGGGGAAGTGAGAGACATAAAGTGAAGAAGTCTTTCCCCTGATAAGAGCTCAGCTTTGCTCCCATCCATAGGCTTCTGGAACCCACGGACATGGGGAGTCAGCAGGCACACCTCCCTGATCCTTCCCTTTAGGGTGTATACCTTTGCTGTAGAACCAGAGGCACAGGTGGGTCTCTTCCACTCAGTACCAGAGGAGCTCAAGTCTCCAAGGTAAGGTAAGGTGAGAATTAGGTACTGATGTATGTGATTGTGATTTAAATAGCGCTGAAACTTGAAGCTGTTCCAGAAAAACGCCAAAGTGGCCAGTAAACTCGGTCTTTTCGTTAAAATCCACAAAAGCCACCGAAAGGCTATCATTGGCTAGATTCCCAGGCCACCCAAACAGCTTGGGAGGTGGGGAAGACAAACCCCGCCCAAGCCCTAGGAGGGTAGAGTTGCCTCTGAGGACTTCTGGTCAACTTCCAAGACAGCGGAGAACCAGCCCATTTCTTCTAAGGGTTCAAGAGGCAAGTTGTGGTTCTTTAGCCTCAAACCCTGGCCTGCGCATCACGATTGGGGTCTGGGTGCGAATCTAAGAGAAGCACGAACGCTAGAGGAAGAGTCCAAAGATCTTAAGCCAGGGGAAAAGACCGCTCTTTGCCGTCGACTGGATTTCGCATCAAGCGAAACCTTCGTCTCCAGAGCCGGGAGTGGGGTGTCCTCTCGGAGGGGGCTTGGCAGCCCCTGTCCCTCACCCCTGAGCAGCTTCGAGGAAGGGTGTTTCACCATGGCTGAGGCCGAAGAGCCCAAGGAGGTCGCTCCGGGTCCCCAGGGGCAACCTGAAGGTGCGAGGATTGAGGGACTAGGAGAACCTGGGACTGTGGACCTGGAGAGGCAGGAAGCGAGCAAGGGAGCTGCAGAGGCGCCCAGGGACCAGGGGGCGGGCGCAGAGGCGACGGCCTCGGGGAAGGAAGAAGGAGGCTCTGGGCAGGACGGAGGGATNGGAGCGCAGGCGCAGGACCCGCCGACCGGCCCCGGGACCGAGACTCCGAGCGGAGCGCAGAGTGAAGCCGAGGCTGCAGAGTGTGACCCAGAGGGTGCAGAGCCTGATCCAGAAGGCACCGGGGTCCTGCAGGGAGCGGAGGAGGAGCCNGGCGCCCAGCAGGTGCAAGAGCCGATCCCCGGGCTAGGCGCACAGGGTGAGGCCCCCGAGGTCCCTGGGGACGATCGCCAGGAGCCGGAGGACCCCACAACCTCAGAGACGCAGAAAGAGGTAGAGTCCAGTCTGGAAGCGCAGGGAGGCAGTGCACCAGGGTCGCAGATCAATACAGAANCCCAGGGACCTGCAGGGGACAGCATGGACACAGATGTACCCGCAGGAGAGGCACTCGGGTCAGAGGGTGAGCCCCAGGGTGGAGAGGAAAGCAGCCCTCAGCCCCAGGCTGAGGCGATTGAGGTCCCAGCCGCAGAGATCGGAGGGCAGGACCCCGGGGAGCTGGNGGGAACTCCAGCCGCAGATGCCGCCGCCGGGGAAGAGGGAGCCCTGGGGAAAGACGGGTCAGTAGAAGCAACTACAGAAGAGGCGAGAGTAGACGCTGGCGAGAATGGGAAGCAGGACGGGTTCCAGGAAGAGACCGGGGAGGAGGAAGCGAGGCCAGAACCCGGGTTGGAGGAACGCTGTGAGGAGGGCATCCAGGAGAAGCCCTCCGATGGCAGCCCCGATGAAGAGGAGGCCAAATCCACCGGGCACAAGGAGTCCCAGGCGGAGCTCAGCAACCACCTCGCTGAGGAGCCCAGCGCCCAGGGCGGAGAAGAATTGGAGAGAGTGAATAGCCGCAAAGAGAACGGCCCGGCATCCGAGGTGGAGGACCCAGGACAGGAGCATGACATCACCCTCTTCGTCAAGGTAAATCTCGCGTCCCCAGGCCTAGGNCTACACTGTCATTTTAATCTAGGCCNATGCAGAACGAAANCTGTGCACAAGCGCTTCCATCCACCAGCTGGAAGGGACAGCTAAGATTTCGGGAATGTTAGGGATGTGAATGCAGCTCAGTGGTAGAACATTTGTCTAGCATGTACCAAGTTCCATCCTCAACACCGTAAGAGCCTGCAGCATGCACCTGCAGTGTAAGGTTTGAGAATCAGGGGTTTGGGGGTGGAAGTGTTTGGAAGTCAGGTCTGGGGGTGTTACTAGTGACGTCCCACCGTCCCTGGTCCTGAACATCCTAACTGGCCCTTCTAGTCCCAAGGTTATTAAAGAATTAGGAGGAAAATAAAAAANTGATCCGCCTTGTTGGTCTTCAAAAGATTTCTGCCAAAGGAGCCTTTAATCCCCGGAGTGAAAAAATGTGAGCAGGTGGGTTCAATGGAAGAATTCCCAGACTTAACTCCCAGAGGCCCAGGGTTGCCCAACATTTTCAGCTGCAGAAAAGACATTTCACTTTGGCAGAGCAGATAATGTGTGTTCGGGGGAGCACTGGAAACTCCCTTATGCGCTGTCCCGTTTATGGAGCACTGTAAGATTTACTTTGGAAGAGTTAAAGATGCCGGGGACTTGAAATCACTGTCTGTGTAGTATGGGAGCCTTTAGTCAGGAAGAAAACCACGATTTCGTTTTTGAAAGAGCCCGTAGACACACGAGGAGGAAGTTTTGAGTGTAAACAGGCATTTTTCACAAGGCTTCAAAAAAAAAAAAATGGACCAAGTCCAGCAATGTCGGACACCAAAAGCTTTGTTTAAAAAAAACAAAACAAACAAACAAAAAAAACCCCCTGAAGTTCTTCCTGGGACCTTTGGTCAGACCCCAGGAAGCTGGAGATAATAAGATGAAGAATGTGTGTGTTTCTTGTAGAACCCTAATCCTTCAGAAACAGTTTCAAGCTTGNAGGAGCCACTTAGGTCTAAACCTCCTTGGCTGAGATTTTAATAAGTAAAAAGAAAAATGTTCCCAGGAGATCAACGTCAGGATTTAACCAAGGGTCTGGATGGCTAGGATCTGTGGTGTTTCTAGACAGTGAGGCNGTTTCCCATGCTTAGCACTGTTCTAAAGACCCAGGAGAGTGTGAAAAATGATGGGGTCCAACAATATATGAAGGCCTAGCCCCAGGCTGGTCCTGGAGAGATTGGAGTGCAGGAGCTGGGTGACTACAGTCTGGGGGAAGTTCTTCATTGTTCTGGTCCCATGGCTGTGTGATTGCAGCCAGCCTGCTTGGGTTGCAGTTATGAAGTGAACTGCAGCTCTGATTGGGTCCTCTGCTTGATTGCTTGACCCCTTTAATCCGGTTATTGTAGAGTTTCAAGTAAGCCCAACTTCCTGGCCCAGGCATAAGCTAGTCACGCTTTATTTTCTGCCTCCTTTCTCTCTGGCCTTCCCTTAGCATTGTGTGAGTCCCATGTCACCAATGGCACTTCAAAGCTGGCTGTAGGAAAGTACTATGCACCAGGNGAGAACCATATTCCTGGTCCTCCCACCCTGGAAAGTGGGCACAAATTTCACCCTCTGCCAGAGTGGAGTCTCCCCGTGATTGCCCTGACCTTGCTTCTACTTGGTTGTCAGCTGCACGCAGGAGATCTCCTGTGGGCTTCATGTCCTCTGTGCCCTTGGCCTCTTCCTTGGACAGATCAAATGTGTCATTACATCTCCAGTGCAGACGGCAGGTATGGAAGTGATGAGGCTTTGGATGAGGATCTGGCCAGTGGGTCTGGATCGAATCCTGGCTTTGTCACTTTCTTGATACTACTTGTTTAATTTCACAATAAGATGGTACCTAGCTTTGGAGGTTATTATGAAGTCTCGGGAACAGATCATGTAAAGCCCTTGGAGTTGTGCAAGGCTCTGCAACAGCATAGTGTCAGTGAGTGTGCCCCACTNCTGCCTTTGCTCTCTTTCCTCCAGCTTCCTTCCATGTGGTGCATCTCACTCCTGCCATTTTTAAAGGGAAACTCCCTCTAGGTATTGAATTTTCATTTGCTAGGGATTAGAATGTTATGAAAACTCAAGCGACGTATCTTTGTGGGTATTGTGGTTGGTATAGGCAAAGGTCAGGGTTGCACTGAGGTTGGGTGGGTATACATAGGATATGGGTTAGGTGACTCTAGACTCCCTGCTTATCTTCACTCTTCTTTAAGAAAACAAATAGATCTCCCAACAGTGAGGTTGGGGAGCTTCTGAGAGTCATTTAAGCCTCCAGTTGATAAGATGTCTTGGTTTCTGCTGATCCTACTAATCATTCTCTCCGGAAAAACAAGAAGGAACAAAGAAACCCAAAGCAAGGACAACAGAAACCTTTANGTCAGGAAGTCTTCTAGATTTGTCACATTGTATTGGAAAAACCCTGAGAGAAGGTCAGAATTACATCTTGTTACCAGTTCGGGCTTATCTAAGTTCTTCCCAGGCCTCCTTGCAGACGGACTCTGTAGTCCGCAGGGACAGGCTGACCAGCTTTGTCAGCGTGTAAAAGCACGTGCTCATGGTGGTTTTCCTGGGGCTCAGCTGACCTGTAGAGTTCCTGGATGTTCTTTGAAGTCTGGCTTTTGGCTACAGCAGTATTCTTCNCAACACTGCACTTGGCCTGCATTCTGTCCAGGACCTTTCCCTTTTACTGTTTTTCTTATTTTTTTTAACAAAGAAATATATTAGTGATGATATTTTATATATAATATNAATTTTATTTAAATATAATTGATTATAATATGCACTAGAAAGTATCCTAATGACATGGACTAATGATAGCCGTAGCCTTAAGTCAGCTTATGAACTTGGCCACCTAGTAGGTTGTATTGCTCATCACTGTGAGAGTCACCATGTTAATAACTTGTCATTTACTCTATGAATATACAAAGATGTATTCTTGTAAAGGAGCCACGACCACGTGCTTCATGTCAAGGCAGATTCCCTTGAGTTTTTGTGTGTCAAATTAATGGCTAATCATGAATCGCTAATCTTTCTTNTCTTCTCTTAAAGAAGAGTTAACTAGGTCACCAAGTTATAGGGTTATCCCCCAATATATCTAGTAAGAGAGATGTTTTTCTTTTTCACTTGGGACTAGGAAAGAACTTCATGACAGCACATTAATCACCAAGGAAGGCTCGTTCACAGCAGTGTTTCTTCAAATCCAGCCNGTGTTCTCTGAAGCAGGGTTAGGGTTGGAGGAGATCAAGATAAGGCTTTTCTGACAGATTTTTACATGATAAGTAAATTCACTCCATATAAGTGAATGACTCTGGGCCAGAGTCTAAGTATTCTAACGTTGTATTTTCCACAACTCACATTTAACTAGAACATACAGGTGTAACTGAGCCTGTGGGTTTGCCTGGACCCTCAGATCTGGATTTAAAAAAAAAAGTGAAACTGGAATCTGATGAAAGTAAAGTAAAACTCAAGGAAGACGTAGCTTTTGGCTATGCCATTAGAAGTGCAAAAAATAAATAAGCTAATTAAAAGACTGCCAAGCACTGCAACACCACAGGGCTGGACAGGACTATGCCAGGACCTGCTTCTTAAAGTCTACTGGTCAACCAATAGGCTGCTCCCTGTGAACATTCTGCAGAGAACATGTTGAGACCTGCTCTGTGGAACTCGGTCTCTAGGGAACCTCCAGGGGAGATGTTATTTTCCCAACAGTGTGAGTGTTATGTGTGCTGAAGGGAAATGAGCAACAGCAAAGCCCCCTACAACGTCAGTCTGTCCACTCACTGTTTTCTGATTATCTTCTAAAACTGCTTTGAAAAAGACACACATGAAATCAGCAGTGTTGCTTAGCAGAGTGATAAGGAGGACNTGTGATTTTGCTACCCTCCTACAACTGGACACAGGGACACTGCGGTGGGGTGGAGGAGATGGGTACCCACACCCCTCATTAATCTGAATGAGATGGGGCCTGCTTGATTTGACCCTCCAACCTGGCTCTGCAAAGGGCTCANCCTCCTCNTTCAGTCCCTGCTTTCGGTGATGGTAGGTGAGTGCTNAGGTTGATGGTTTGAAGGTGACTAATGGTGAGAAGCAAGTTCTGTACACAATCCTAGGTCCCCACAATCCCAGCCCAGTGTCCCTTGGAAGAAGAATAAANCTGTATTCCCTCTGAGGACATCTTGGCTGTAGGGCTGTGGATGCTGAAACTTGGGGTTGAGGCCTCTGTTTTTCTGCCCCGCCCTGTGCACACTGTTCCTGTCACTGGGCCTTATGGGAGCAGATGTGTCTCCTGCCCTTCAGCACAAGCCCCTCCTCCTTACTTGAGGTCTCTTAGGGCCCAGCTTTCACACAGCCAGCCTTTCTCAGTGAAGCATGCTCAGCTACCCTATCTCAGGGAACATCTGAAACAAGTAAGACACAATACACCAGATCCTTTAAGTGTCTCACCCTTGCGTTTTAGATACATAGATGTGACCCAAGAATTGAAGGACCCGAAAAAAACAGANTCTGGTCCGTGTTTTGGGGTCAGNTGATATACTGGGTTTCAGGATAGTTGGCTAACTCAGGATACACAAGNTACTGTATTTGGACACTGGGTTAGACTCAGACAGCACATTGGTGCATGTTTTAGATGCTATAAACAAGAGACCTGAAGTTACCNTAATAAAANACTGGATGCTGAGTTATTTANAAAGNATAGATGTTTGTTTGGTTCATGGTTCTGGAGGATGGGATCAAGAGCATGGTATTTGCTTCTGGAGGGCTGTGTCATGGACACGTCAGAGGTGTCACTGGATGGGACAACAGGTCTAGCTAAGGTCTCTGTCTACCAGTGTTGTCATGAGTACCTTACCCTCATGACCTCATAACCCTAATCATCTCCTAAAGTTCCCACCTCCAAATATACCAACATGTGAATCTGGAGACCAAATTTCCAGCACTTTGAAATTTGGGGATCACATTGATACTGTAGCAAAAAAGCAAGACCAAGTAGGTTCTTGTCCTCTCAGAGCTTGTGATGGAGCACGGAGGACGGTTACTCGGCAAAGCTGTGTACTGTGCAGAAGGAACAGCTCTACTGGCCTGGAAGCTGATGTGTGAAGGACCAAGTAGTTGTCGCTCTCTCTCTCTCTTTCCTCTTTCTCTCTCCTCCAGCACATCATGCAGTGCACGATGGTACCCAATGGATGCTGGCGTGAAGGAGGCGTGAGGATGGTGGGTGAGGTGCAGGCATGCAGAGTACCAGGACCTGAAGGCACAGCCGTCCCTACTAAAGAGCTACCTATTTGGTTATATTTGGCTAGACACCACCATTTTCTTTTCTGCTCCACAGGTAACAGGAGCTCTGATAATCTCCAGCATAAACCCTTCAAGGTTTTCTAAAGTGGCTGGCCTAGATTTGAGCTGTTGCATCTAGCCAGCAAAGCTTTCCTTGCAAGCAGAGCTAACCCGTGGTGACTGATGTTGAGAAGGGCACCAGGTGTTCCTTTTATCTGGAAGTGGATTTTCCCTCTGTCCTGTTGGATAGAGCTGACTAATGGCCCCTTCCCTTCCAGCCCTTTCCCAGGCACAGGGCAGTGAGGTGACAAATTGGTTCAGTATCTGTACATCTGAAACCTAAGGCTAGTTATTCACTTCTACGTGGTTGAAAATATCAAAAGAAGAATATTTTAGGACCACGAGAAGTAGGCAAATTAAGGTTTCATCAGAATCCATAAAGGGTTTCAGAGCCAGCTGTGATTATCCCCAAATTACCTGTTTACGACTGCTTTTACTCAGTGACATCAGAATTGAGTACTTGTGACGGAGGCTCTGTATAATTCAAAGTCTAAAATATTTACTGTTGGGTCCTATAACAAAATGTTTGCTGACCTGTAGGGACACCAACTCTTGATTGGTACCTGAGGTAGACATGTTGCCATCTGCACAAAGCTGGAGTTTGGTTTAGATGGAGAAAAAGGAGCAGACTGTGGAGGATAAAGGACCCCCAGGTTCTACCAGAGTGAGCAGAAAATATATAAGACACTAAGCATCTTATGTAGTGTTAGAAATGCATTTTCTGTACAAAGTCCATAGTTTTGATTTCAATAAGGTCAAAATAAAACATAGATTAAATATGTTCATATACAAATCACAACAGGAGGTTGTATGTAGTCTACGTGTTTCTTCTGTGAAATGTGCTCTACATTTTTTTGAAATGATAAAAATTAGCAAAAGGGAAAAATGAACATAAAATGTATAATATAATGAAAGGCAAGTTTTCTTCCACCCCTGAGCCTGACCTTTCCAGCCTTTCTCCCTAGAGATAACCATTAAAGTTCTTTCCAGAGACATCTGTGCATACCAGACTTGTATGCAAATCCCCTCCATGGATTTGCTATTAATTGCTTTGGAGAGTTATGCCAAGACTTAGAAGCCTTGAGCTTCAAACATTTATGTTCAGAGTTACTCGGGCATAGGAATTTTGGAGCAGCTTGAATGGNTTGTAGTCAGGATGCTGGCTAGGAGTGAAGGGTTGATGGAAACAGAAAACCTCCTTCTAAGATGGCTGTATCACTTGCTTCTTGGTGGGAGGTTCAGCTCTTCACCACGTGGGACACTGCTGTGCTGTGTTCGTGTCTTCCAGCCTGCCTTGTGGCTGTCCCTAGAACAGGAATCCAAGGGAAATCAAAGAAAAAGCCATAATGCCTTCTATGTTTTCATTTCNAAAGTTACACAGTGTTGCGGCTGAGGCTNTAGTTCAGCTAGTGGAATATCTGCCTGACACACTCAAAGCCCCGGGTTTGATTCCCTGGCACCACATACATTGGGTACAGGGGTGGGGTGGGGTGGGTGGAGGCGGAGGATAGAAGTTCAAGGTCATCTTCCACTATATACCAAGTTTGAGTCCAGCTGGCCGCAAACAAGACGCTGTCTCAAAAACAGAAGTGTGACTTCTGTGTCATTTTGCTCATCAGACTAGAGTTACCAAGCCCATCCTTCAAAGAGAGTGGTGCCAAGCACCACCTTTTAAAGGGAAAGTCCAAGCATTTGTGGATTCATGTTCCAAACATTAATTCTAGTTTTATTGTCTCTTACAGAAACAGGGCAACAGAAATACATTGCTCGCTTTGTTTCAGTATGTTAATATTTTCTTAGAAATCGTCCTCTATGCTTGTTAAAAATGTCTTCATATTCTCATGATGGATGTACTCTATGATCGGTCCTTCATACATATGTATGTGTTTTTCTTTTCTTGATACACTAACCAGCACTGTACTGAACATCCTTCCGGGCAGACAACAATACCTGGAAGTTAAGTTGTTAGGCATGCCGAGAATGTGATAACCTTTACTAAATTTTCTCCTCAAAGATGAGCTATGTGACGTTCCTCTGACATCCTGTTGGCACTCTTTTTCCCCTATGGCCTTCCCCGTTCAAAGTTATCAAACACTGAATCCTAAAGGTGTAAAATGATGGTGTTGTCTTTTAATTTAGGTTTCTGTTTATGATGCAGCCGGGTGAGGCTGAATCTCTTGCCTCTTGCTTCCTGTGGCTGATTGTGTAGGTCCTTTGTCTGACTTTGAAATAGGCTCGAGTCTTATTCTTCCTGACTTTTGTCCTAGAGGAATCTTTGTCTGTCTTCATATGTGTTCTGCTTACTTTCATGGGAATGTGTTGGCTGTGGACTGGGGTGACCTGATCTCACGGTCATTTCTTGTCACCAGATGCTTGGGCATCAGTGTAGGCTATTCTGGCCTGGACGTCTCTCACTTCATTTGCTGTGATGTTTAAGTGCTCTTTAGTGTGTTATGCTCCATAACTTCTTAAATGCCTAGGGATTCCCTCTTCCACTCTTGACTTCTCCACTTGGTTTTAATTAGCAGGAACATTTGACAAGCAGAGGGATGGGGGTGGGTGGTGAGGCTGGGATGACCCCTGGAGCCGTCCTGCCGAGAGCTTGATGTTGGTGCTTTGCTCTCCTTTTTGGGACATGGGATACAGCAGCCCAGAAGGGAGAAGTTCACTCTGCATCTTTACCAGTGTCCCAGCCTTGTCTCCAGCAGGACTCCTATTGCATCTCAAGCCGTAGGATGAAGGGATTGAGATAAGAGATGAGAGCAGGGCAACCATTGTTCCCACGCCCAGTTGGGGCGCACACAGTGTTCTGATGTGGATCTGGAGCAATGGTCAAGGTACTGAGTGCATCATAGCCGTCATGTGTGTTGGAGCTTCCTGGAACAAAGGCGTTCTTGGTCTGGATATGCAGAAAATGAACACTTTTTCTGGTGCCGTTGGTGTCAGGACCTTGGAGGCCAGTTCAAAGAAACCTGGGAAGATGCAATCTTCCCCCCAACTTTGTTTTCTTTGTTTGAGCTCCAAGCTGAAGGCCTTCTACTCTGTTCCCATGAATAATCAGACTGGATGGAGTTTTAGGTTGCACTCAATGGCTTCTCAGCAATCATTTAATTCTCCGAACAGAATTCAATACTTAAGAAAGCTCAAAGGAGGCAGCAATCGGATCTGAGGGGNCAGTCTTTGTTCACTGATATTTTAACCAATACATTATGACTGAGTTGTAAGTGGCAGCCATGACGGAAGATTTGCTACAGGTACTGGGGGTTGCTAAGGTGAGGGCTGTGTGTGTAGCTCTTCCTGTCACTGGATGTAAGAACGCAACTCCACTGCTCTTAGACATTGCTCAAGTTCTCTGGTGTGTTCAAGTTAGTCAAAGGCTGAGTGTATGGACTCTTATAGTGTGATGGAGTAAACATGACTCATTTTAATGACTTTTTCTTTTAGGTCACCAACCAGCTCCCAAATCAGGACACGGAGACTTATTAGCTTTGANTGCTCGGCCTAGCTTAGGCTCATTTCTGGCTAGCTCTTTCAACTTAAATTAATCTGTTTCTTTTTATCTACCTTTTGCCTCAGGTTTTTTACCTTTAAAGCCTTTTTACCTTGATTTCCTTCTGTATATCTTACTTTCACTGCTTCTCGTGTCTATCTGGCTGGCGGCTGCCTGGCTTCTGGCCCCGGGTGTCTCCCTCCTTCTCTCCTTTCTTCTCTCATTCTTCTACTCAACCTTAGATTTCTCCTACTTTTTCTCTCTGCCCGCCAGCCCCGCCTATCCTTTCTCTGCCCAGCTATTGGCTGTTCAGCTTTTTATTAGACCAATCAGGTGCCTTAGGCAGCAACACCTATTTTCATAATTAAACAAATGCAGCATAAACAAATATAACACACCTTTACACAGCTAAAGTAACATTCNGCAGCATAAACAAATGTAACACATCTTTGTCTAGTTAAATAGTCCACAACATGACTCTGTATTGTGTGACATCTGGCCACGGAGAAGTAGGATTTGGTTTTCCTCCCTCTGAATCTGATTTGACCTTTTTGACCCGCATGATGACTGGTAGACTATGATGCCTACAATGCTGTTGGTGGTCCAGGTCCAGCGGGGGTGTTTCCAGGTTTTTCTTTTTCTTTTTTTTTTGGCTTCTTATTCAAGGAAATGAAACAAATCCTCAAACAGATTGCAAAAGTAGCAATGGAACTTTATTACAGTGGACCACATGAGTGAGGGTACTTAAGGGCCCACGATTATTGTCAGGGCTTTCTTTTCTGGGGTTCAAGAGGAGCAAGAGTTTGGTTGCTAAGGGGTGTATCATGGGCAGCTCTCTATTTGGATAGATGGTCTTAGATTATGTAAACCTTTGCCCACTATACCTGTCCCTTCCCATGATGCATCTGATTTTAATAATATGCACATCCAACTATGCACAAGCATAAGATAAATAAGCATGAGGCAAATAGGAGTTCTCCTGAAAGTTCTCTCAGATAACACAGTTTGTCTTTTATACACACCAGTCTAGGCCAGATTGGCCCAGTATCTGTAGTTCCAGTGTTTGTCGTAGGATGTCCTGAGTAGAAATGGGGCATTTTCAAGGAGCTGCCAGGGGAGCAACTTACTTTCATTGTTACAATCAGATATACATGTAGCTCAGTGCAGGTGTAGATCAGTTCAGGTGGGGTCCTAGGTTGCTAAGGGGNTGCTAGGCACATTGTTGACAGAGAAGTATATGCATTATGTGCAGNTAAGGGTCTAAGGCTGCCAGATGCGTTATTAGGAGGTGGATGTGTGCACAGCCCCAGCCAAGTATAGCCCCAGGTTGCTGTGCCCNTTTTGCCTGTCNCAGGGCTAGGTGNTTTTTACCATTGAAANTTGCATCGCTTCTGCNCATCCGCTGGTAATGGTGAGGTCATCACTGGAGAGGCCCCCTTCAGGCAGTNCACTTGATGGTCCCAGCTGAACAGCCTTACAGCTATATCCACAGGGTNCTGAGCACCTGTGTGAAGCTACATCATCTTCCCCACAAGTAGTCCATGCACCAGTTGACTGCTGAGTGACTTTGTCAATGCCATGTTGGGTGCAAACATCNCTTGGACAGCTGTGTCTAAATGACCTGACAGGGCTGGTGAGCGACGCAGAGAGGGGAAAAAAAGCACTTGCTGTGTGAAGCTGGACACCTGAGTTGGATGTCTGGACCTGCAAGGTGGTGGGAGAGAACAAAACTCCCGAGGAACTGTCTCCAGACTTCTGTGTGCATGCTGTGACGTGTGTGCACCGCACACACAAATGCTATTTCTAAAATATCATGAGATATCACAAAACAATCACTTTAGATTCCTAATTCTAGGATACTCTGTCACGTGGCAATTGGTGATGGGTAAGCTCCTGTCTTTTCTAGGCTGGTCAAATATGAGCAGATAAGAAGGTAGGGCCCAGATGGGAGGGCTGGAATGGGCGGGGGCAGTGGCGGGGCNGTGTGCAGAAGAGGTGTCTCCCTGTCCCCATCAGCCTTTTTATTTGGTTTCTGCATATTTTCCCCTTGGAGTCAGGCTAGGGGTTGAAACACTCTGTCACTCAGGAACTTACAGCAGAGGGTGTGTGACAGCGGGCTGCATTATTACGCAGGCTTTCAGAACAAGGTGTTCCTTTGTTGAAGTAATTCCTTGTGAGAATTTCACAAGGAATTGAGCTTTTCATCTCCATGTAAAAGCTCTGGCTGGTATCGGGCCATATTATTAACTAAGGATTAAAAATAGCCCTGCATTTTCCTAGCTTAATTCATGTAAGGGAAAAAAAATGTCAAGGGACATTTTATTTGTTCGCTTACTTTTCATGGCTTGATTTTACTTGCTGTGACAAGGAACACCAACATCACTAATCATTTGAGAGCCGAAAGCTATGTGGTTAGGCAATTAAGCTATGTGGGTCAACTCCTTGATCTCTCTAATAATAAATTAATTGTTACAACAGTTGACAAGAATAAATACTGTACACAGTTTAGAATACGTTTAGGATTAGGGGGCTGTTTGAAAAGGTAACGTCTGGGTTTCACAGTCTTGAAATCTAAAGTGTATTTAGGAGTGGGGTGGAGTAGTGTTGAATGGAACCAGTTCTGAGTTAAATGGGGAGAGGGGCTTTCGTCCTAATAGAGCAGAATTCCTGAGTAATCCACAGACACATTTGACCAGTACTGAACAGACAATGCACCTGCTCCCTCCTCCACAGGCGCTGGTTCACTGTGCAGACTTTTATTTGAGGGGAAAGAAAACCGCTACACTCTCTTTTTTTTCCTAAAATAAACCTTGCTTCACTTAGGACACTTTTCCCTTTATGGTCTTAAGAGAAGTGTGACCCATAATATTTGTGTCGTGGTATTGTCAAACAGGACAGTCTATAATATTTGTGTGCTGGGATTGTCAAACAGGATAGTGAACAGTCCCGAGGGTGTGGGGTGGACTTGAGGCCACCACAGCCTTTCCTTTCCCTCCTCCTCAGGTGGCAGGTGCCTGCCCATCTAGCTATTAGCTTTTTACTCTACAAGGAGCCTCACTTCTGCCGCTGGGTTTGCTTGCTTGTTGCTGTCTTAGCTGGAGCAGACAAGGGAACAGAGGGACACAGAGCCAACCAGGTGGTTTCTGTTGCTGTTAGTGAGGGTCTCATCCCTTACCCCCCTCCCTAAAGAAGCCAGAGACATTTCAAGGTGTCTGCAGACTTCTTTCTGTGTCATGCTCCCCCCATTTCTCAACTTCAGGGTGGTCTGCTTGGGTCACCCCAGTAGCTCCATCCTGTCCGTGACTGAGGAGGGGATAAGACAGTGGAAACTGCTGGCACAGACTGTGGAGGAGGGTGGGAGATGGTGCTGAGCCAAACAAAGCTACGGTAGAGGGAACCGGGAGGAGAGGAGGGGCCTTGGTGGTGGTTCTCAGCGGTAACGCCATGGAACCGCTTGCCCTCCGTCTGGATGAGACTCACAAACAGGAATTCTAGAACTTGATATGAGGAATCAGATTCTGAGGTCTGATGCCAGCATCTCCCCAGAGCCCTGTATTGATTTCATGTGTCCTTGTCCCCTCCAGCAATGGTGAGTTTAGTGTGGCAATGTTAGAGTTAGAGTTTAGTTTAGCAGTGGCGAGTGTAGACAGTATGTATAAGTTGTTTCTTCGGACCTTGTCGAAGAAGATAATTCTCTATAGCGTTGTCTCCGTGAAAGAAGTCGATATGTGGATTCCACTCATTCCACTCACATCGGATTCTAGATCCTCTGCTGATGTTTGTCTCCTCCTGTGAGGCATCCATGGCTACTTCTGTATGAGAGTTTAAGCCTGAAGTCCCGATTTTCAGGACTCTGAGCCTACAGAGCACCATACTCTGGGTGATTAGCTTTTGGGTTTGTTAAATATTAATAAAACTCTTGCTGCCTGCACCAATGGTGTCTCAATAAGCAAATGAGAAGAATGGTAAACCTTCCTGTTATTAGCCAGTTTTTTCACAAGGACAAGTTCATAGCGTGTGTTTGGCTGTGTTTCTCGAACATTCTCCACCATGGGTGGGAGCTCCAGGTGTTCTCAACGGGACCAGAAACCCGGTCAGGAAGAGAGGAAAGTGCATTAAAGTCTAGAAGCTGATGCTCATCTGAGTTGGTTTGCCCTCTCTTCTGGGGCTGTTGTCATTGTCCCCTTGACCTTGAAGATTTGCTGCTGTGTCAAAAGTGCCCAGTGTCTCTGTCCAGAGCCCTCAGAGGCTGGGAAAAGGCATTGAATGGTCAGAACTAGAGTTACAGACACTTGTGAACCTCCATGTCAGGCCTGGGAACTGAACTCTGGTCCTCTGGGAGAGCAGCAAGTGCTCTTAACCACCTCATCATCCCTTCATCCCCTAAAGCTTTATTTTTAAAAATAGTGTGTATTTTTAAAATAACGTGGGCCCAAAGAAAGCTTTGTCCTCACTCTTGTCCCCAAAGCTGCTCTCTTGTTCCTTC
>LZPO01027375.1:484006-505405 GCA_001675575.1 Neotoma lepida
GCCTCCGGCTCTACCCCAGCTCCACCCTCAGTGGTGAAATTCCAGAGAGACTGATCTGTAACAATTGGGATGATACAATTCCATTCTTGCTTTTAGTTGTTGTTGAGACCTGAGAATTAGAAAAAAATTTTAATATTTTCAATAGAAAGCCAACTTTCCTCTGACTCCAGACCCTCCAACAACAGTCTGGGAAAGAGCACCGCATGGCTATCCTCCCTAGATCCTCCCAACAAGTGGGGATGGAGTGGTAGACGTCCAAGGGCTGGCCTAGGATTGTCCACAGTCCATCCAATCAGCTGGCTCTGTCACCCTTACAGTGTCTTTCCAAGTGGCTTCTATTTGTGAATCTGGGTTAGCCGTCTTTCCGAAGCTTTGAGTTTCTATGTACCAATACCTACCAGAGCCGTGCAAGGCTCTTCCAATCTTCCGACGCCTACAGGCTTCAGAGTAATCTTGTGATAATCCCAACACCCAGAAGTGAGTTAGGCCTTNCTGAGAATGAGCCTTGGTTTCAGTACAGGAAATGTTTTCCAATGATGTTAAGATTTTCACTTGCTTATTTGATTTTCCCATTCAGGGATTAAGTACTAAGAAGTTGAGCGTGTTTCCAGTCCCTTTCCCCAGAAGGGCTTTGGAGGCAGTACTGAGAAAACAAAAAACAAACAATAGCCAAATCCCAAGCAGACATAAGGTCCGAAATATGAGCTGGGCGTGGTGGCTTACCTGTAACCCCGGAACTGGGGAAACTGAATCAGAATGAGTCCCTGGAGTTTGAATCTAGCCTGGCCTGCAGACTCAGGCCTTACCTCAAAAAGAAAATAAAATTCTCTATAATCTACAACATATCTGGCTGTAAGTCAATTGATTTTTAAAAAATTTACTCTTCTGATTGCCTATTGCCATAAAATATAAGTTGTCAGAATGGATTGGGTATGAATTCATAACTTTATAGAGATCTGATCCTTTGTCACATGGGTGGGAAGCATTTATTGCTCTGAATGCTTGGCTCCCTACAACACAGGGATATTGGGATGGCGGCCACCTGAGTCTCAGCTGTCCAGTTTGGTCTCTGGGTGACTGGGTGTGTAGAGCGGGCCTAGGGCTTTGTCAGGCCCACTGAACTGAGAGCCTCCCCAGTAAACTGGCAGCTTGATTGGGTAGCCATCTTGTTTGGCTTGGACACACTGTTTTCGGTTGTCTGATATTTGCAAAAGACTCAAAGAAATGGAAAAGGTGATAACTCAAGAATAGTCTCCCTAAAACCGGAGTCCTAGATGTACACAAGCCAGGCTTTCCTCACCAGTAGGTGGCACTTCCTCCCTCCTTGAAACCTCCTCCAGCCTCCACTGGGTTGGACTTGAAGTACTAGTTGACCATTCTAGCCTGATGTGGACATAGATTTGAGACTTCATCTAAACACAGGCCAGGCTTCTGATGTCTTCCTAGGGGACTAACCTGTCAAAAGGTGGCTTTGCAGGGCCAGAGAACAAAGTGTGAATTCACCCTGTTGGTCTCAGGAAGCCAACCCCCAAGTACTGGGTTGTTTTTTTTCTGGTGCACTGAAGAATGACCATGGGAGGGAGCCTTTTGCTCAGTCCTGTAATTTTCTGCCTTGTCATGGAAGTGCCAGGGACAAGGTGCTTCTGGTTGTGCCTGAAACCAATACAAGTTGGATAGTGGTGTGATGAAATCAAATGTATGGATGGCTGATTTTCTGGTGGGAGATTCAGGGACATTTGAATCCATCTCAGGAACTCAGAGACCCAGCTCCAGACTCATGGGTATCCCACTGACAGAAGGGGCCTCATCACCCCACAATGTGTAGGGTCTCATGGGTACAAGGGATCTCTCAAGAGTGTCTGCCTACTTACCCCACCCTACCCCACTCTTTCCCCCCACAAACAAAGGTGGGTGAGGCAATATCTCACATGTAGCTGGGAGATGGGATCCTCATCAGCCATTGACTAGACGTCCTCTAAGATTATCTCCCGTTCCACTCTGATTTCTGAATCCTGAGTTATAGCGTCTTANGGTGTAGTGATGAATGACATTGCTGGGGGGACCCTGCAGACCATGAAGGTGGCTGTAGTTAGCTGTGAGTACATGCACATACACACACACACACACACGAGCATATATATTATATTATATTATATTATATTATATTATATTATATTATATTATATTATATATTAACATAATGTGTTTTAAAGTGTTCTCTCAAAATTCCCAGTAACTTAGAGCTGCAGAATGTAACCTTATTTCAAAAGAGGATCTTTGTAGATGAAATTAGTTAAATTCCCATGAGGTCCTCTTGGTGAAGCTGGTCCCTAATTCCAGTGTCACTGATGTCATCATCAGAAGAGACACTGCGCAGACACAGGGAAGGGACGCTGTGCAGGTGGGGTGAGAGGCAGGAGGGGTGCAGCAGAAAGCCTAGGAACTCCAGGGCAGGCTGCCACCACCAGAAATCGGAAGAGATAAGAAAGCATCCTTCCCCAGGGTGTTCCCNCGGAGCTGGGTTCTGCTGATACATGAATTGAGAGTCGAGCCTCTGGCCCAGTGAGACGGTAACACATTTCTGATGACTTAAGCGCCACCCACTGTCTTCATGATACTTTGTTACCAAATCCCCAGGAAAAACTCCAAGCGGAGTCACGCTTGGGTGGCTGTGGGAAAGAGCTGTGTTAGTTACTCTTATTGCTGTGACAGAGCCTCCTGACCACTGGAGGAGGAAGGATTCATTCAGAGTCATGCTCTGGGCACTACTAAGCCCATCACTGTGGTGAGAAGGCTTGGGGCTGGGAGTCACTCCAGGCTGCGGCAACATAGACAGTGGGTTATGGTGCTGTGGCAGTCAGGAAACAGCTCAGCCCAGAAGCGGAGCCATCCTAGAACCCTCAGGTCCTACTCGGAGGGCCCTACATCTGCCTTTCAAATCCTCATGCCTGAAAGGCTGCAAAACAGGGCCAGTAGTTGGAGACCAACTGTACAAACACAGGAGTCTGTGGGGGACACTTTGTATCCNATACAGCACCCAGATGACCTCCGGAGGAGCCTCACTTTCCCTGTCTGTCAAACGTAGGGATCGCATGGCATTACCTTCTACGNCTTTTCAACCTATTCAGAGCTCAACCCTGACTCGGACNGATGGGCTCGGCCCCAGTGATAATATTTGAGAACACTCCCCAAGCACAGAAATGCATACTGTCACTGTTAGTCACTGACTCATTGCTGTGACAAACTATTTGACAAANTCACTTAGGGGCGAGGGCTTATTTTGGCGTGCAGCCTGAACGTACAGGGAAGTCACGGCGACAGATACATGGCAGCTGGCCCTATGCCTCTGTAGTCAGGAAGCAAAGCAAGAGAGATGGACGGTAGTGCTCAGCTTCTTATTCGGTCCAAGACCCCAGCCCATTGGACAGTGACGCTCACACAGAGTCGTTCCTCCTCATTTAAGTCTTCTGGAAACATCCTCCTAGGCATGCCCAGAGGTGCGTTTCCATGACAAGTTTAACCCCAGTCACGTTGACAGTCACCTCCCTGTCTCTTATACACATCTAGATGTGTATAAGAGACAGGGAGTGGTGTCTACTCACCTGATCGCTTCTTAGGAGGTCAGCAGCGATCGCCCTCAGTGAGGACAATGGGATTCCTTTCCACAGAANGCCNTCCATACTGTCACCACAGCTTTCAATGGTGCAAACAATAAAAGTGACCCCTATAGGTCCATAGGGAGTGGCACTATTAGGAGGTGTGACCTTCACTGGAGTAGGTGTGGCTTTGTTGGAAGAAGTGTGACACTAGGGGGTGGGCTTTGAGGTCTCAGAAGTTCAAGCCCAGGCTCAGTGGCTCACAGTCACAGGAAGACCTACTGCCTGTGGAGAACTCTCAGCTCCAGCACCACATCTGCCTGCATGCCTCCATGCTTCCTGCTGCGATGATAATGGACTGAACCTCTGAACTGTNAGCCAGCCTCAATTAAGTGTTTTCCTTTATAAGAGTTGCTGTGGTCATGGTGTCTCTTCACAGCAATAGAAACCCTAACTAAGCCTTCCTCCATCCACACCTCAGCTTGCTTCACCAGTGANTGACACACATGCCTTGAAAAGAAACATGTCCAGAAAACACAGACGTGGAGAAATGCAGTCATGGTTTTCCTCTGCAGTACCTAAGGAGAAGTGTTTGTTTTCAATTGTGATGATAATGGGGTGTGTCTGTGTGTATGTGTCTCTGTGTGTATCTGTCTCTGTCTGTGTGTGTGTCTGTGTGTTTGTGTCTGTGTGTCTGTGTCTGTGTGTGTGTCTGTGTGTTTGTGTCTGTGTGTCTGTGTCTGTGTGTATGTTACATACAGAGGCCACAGGAGGGCAGCAGAGGCTCTCCTCTTACTGGACTCTAACTTACCATTTAAGAGGCGATCTCTCATTGAACTGAAAGCTTGTTTTGTGAGCTGCTGAGCCATGCCTGCCNCTGCCCTGTCCTCCCCACAGCACTGGGTTTACACCTCCATGCAACCATGCCTGGCTTTTTGTGGGGGTGCTGGGGATTCAAGCTCAGGTCCTCCTGCGTGCACAACAAGCACTCTTATCCAGGGACCCTTCTACTTAGCCTTGAAGCAGTGGTCTTCTACACCATATAACAAAGGCTACACNTTTATCAGNTTAGCACACACAGCAACTGGCCACAGCCCTAAGCCCCTGAAGCCACACCCCTAAATCTTCCATTTAAGCTGATTTTTTNCCCCAAATGTTTTGCCACGGTGACAGAAATCTGACTAATCTACAAGAAGTTANAGGTTCTATANCTGGATGTCTTGTTCAGGGTCACAGAAGCCAAAAGGAAGGTGTTGGCTGAAGCTGGATCCCCAAACAAGGTGTGAGGTCAGCTCCTGGTGTCTAAACTGCTTCAGCTCTCTGACCTTTCATCTCTAACTTAGAGTCTTTTATTTTAAGGGATAATCTGATTAGTCCAAGCTCATCCAGAGGCCCTTCCTTTACAAACAGCTGATCCAATCAAACCTTTACAGAATGGAGCCCCTACACTTAAATCAATTGATTAGGGACTTTCATGGTATATTCCAACCCCCTTCACCTTTGTCCTGTCATGTGACCCAATCACAAGAATGATACTATATTTATTCACAGATTCTAATCAACCTCAAGAGTAGGGGCATGTATACCAGGGCCTGAGAATATCAGGAGCCATCTTAGAATACTGTTGCCATAGACACGCTCGAGCATTTGTGATGATCACAGGAAGTTTCCACCAGCGATGCACAAGCCCTGGTTGAGGTCAACAGAGGTTGGTTTGCCAAACCTCTTAAGTGTTCCCAAGCCAAGCCGTGGCATCAGATGTCTGCTGCCTATCTTCTTGGCCAGCTTCCTCCAGACTCTCTTACTGTTAATCCGCAGGCTCAAACACCGTGGGGCGGGAAGGTCTGACATTCCCTCAAGTTCACTTGACCTGATTCCCAGGTTCCTCTGACAAAGCAAGAGTTTGTTGACCTCTACNTCTTGGCACTAAGTGTACTTATTTACTCAGTTTTTTTTTTTCCAAAGGGTGGGGAGAGAGGGTGGAGCTGAAGGAAGGATTTTTTTGCAGTTGGTCAATGAAGGGCTTTGTTATGACTTCTCTCCATGTTGAACAGGTGGCCAAGTGTCTCAGTACAAGGTAGACACGATTCTCCTTTAGTCTTCCCTGAATTCAGTCAAAGGTGGTTATATAAATTAACACCAACACCAACACCAACAAAAGCCACGCCAAGGCTGCTCCTTTAGTCAAAAAAGTTATTCTAACAGTATCTGGCAGATACTGTGTATAGACACTGAGATGAAAAGTCTTCCCTAATGTCTTGGGTTTCAGTTATCGAGATGGTCAGATTTAATTGTCAACTTGTCACAGTCTAGAGCCATCAGGGAAGACAGTCTCAAAGAGGGATTGTTGGAACTAGTTTGACCTGTGGACCTACATGTGACCTGTGGACCTACATGTGACCTGTGGACACACATGTGACCTGTGGACACACATGTGACCTGTGGACATACATGTGACCTGTGGACATACATGTGACCTGTAGAGCATTGTGTTGGTTGTACAAGGACTCAGGCTCAAAGTGGGCAGCACTTGGGTTTGGGTCCTGAATAGTTTAAGAGCAGAGAAAGTGAGCTGAGGAGAGGGCATGCACGCACCCATCCCTGTCTGCTCTATGTCATGTGACGAGGCGTTCAGGTTCCTGCCTTGACTTACCCACAACAATGGGCTGAAACTGTGTGCTGAATAAAGCCTCTCTCCCTAAAAGCTGCTTCTGCCAGGGTGTTCTGTCACAGCAGGAGAAAAGTAGAACACCTATACACTTGGTGGTTTTATATTACATGTGGTTTTAACTGTTGGATTATCCATTCAGATAGGTCACAGTGTTTCCAGTGATGANAGCTGTAAAGACAATAGGCTGGGGTCTCTTAATTCTGTTCTAGAACATGGAGAGGTCAGAGGCCTGAAGCACTTAAACCAAAGGNTGGTGATATATTATGTACCCCAGTAAAGNTGACCTGGGNATCAGAGAAGCAGAGCAAGCCACCAGTTCTTACCTCTACGNAATCCTCAGCCTCAAGAGAGGGAGCGAGTTCCTGTTTCCTCACACCTTATATATCTTTTTGTGTCCTGTGCCACATTACTTCCTGGGATTAAAGGTGTGTGTCACCACTGACTGGTTCTGTTTCTCTCATGTATCCCAGTGTGGCCTTGAACTCACAGAGATCCAGACAGATCTCTGCCTCCCAAGCAGAGTGATAGGATTAAAGGTGTGTGCCACCACTGCCNGACNTCTATGTCTAATTTAGTGGCTGGCTCTGTTCTCTGATCCCCAGAGGTAAGAACTTGTGGCTGACTCTGTCCTTGTGGTCCTCAGGTAAGCTTTCTTGGGGTACACGATATATCACCACACCAAAGGGAAGGAAAATCTACGTCAAAATAAGAACACTAAGGTGATGCCCCGGCTCCCGTGGGTATGAGAGACAAGCAAGGCCCTCTTCCGCCATGGCAGGTCACCAGGGCAGATGTGACATGGACAGACACCTGGTCCTCAGGTGATGAGGCTCTTGGTGAAGAGTGAGGAACTCAGCACATGTCCTTTCTGAGATTTGTTTTAACAGTACCCTGTCCTGTTCTGTGTGACACATAATTGCCCNTGTGGCCTGAGCAGCTATGTCATGACTTCCCAACTTTCAAAAGAGGCCCTTTCCAAGGGAATAATGAACGTGTGTCACTGGGAAAGACTGGAAGATGGCTGGCCTTAAAGTTTGGTTGATTTGGCTTCCCTGGGAAATTGCATTCTAGTGAGAGATATCATTATTTGTTTAATTAAGTTAATATTTTAAACGGTATCACTTACTCTTCTGATTCTTAGGTTTTTATGTCCTGGGAACACAATGAAATTTTGTGTTTCCAGGCAAGTTGGTTTTGTTCTCAGACATGATTTCCTTTAGTCTTGTTGGATGAGATAGCAGTCTCCTTGGTAAGAANTGAATGCATAGTCTCAACCACAGAGTATCTTCACAGATGACATGCTCGATACCCTTGTCAGGAAGCACAGTTTCTGGGGACTCTTGGGTTCCCTGCTAATGTGATTGTTATAGACACACCCTCACATCTTGTTCTGAAGGCCAGACCCAAAGGAATGCTCCCGTGAGTTTAGGAGTTAACTTGGCTTCACAAGAACTCTCTATAACTTGGCTTCACAAGAACTCTCTAGAAAATGACGGTGGCTTGCTCTGAAATGGCTGAGTTGGAGGAGGTGTGACGTTTACCCCCAGGACATCTTGATAAAGAAACATCTCATCTCTCAGAGACATCTTGGGGTTGCCCTGTCTGGGAGGGCTGATTAGCTTACCGGTTGACCTGGTAGCAGTGATCTCCCTTCTGAGAAAGAGATTCTTCGGTAGCGGTGATTCAGAGAAAAAGAGATTCTTCCTTCTGGCATTTCAGAGATGGCTGAAGATCCATTTCACTTTTTTAAGAGAAGTGTGAAGGGCAGGGTCACTCACAGGTAAAACTGGAAATGCTTTCTACAAGGGCCATCACTTGATGCCATTGCACAGCCTTTAACATCCTGTTACTGTGACACCTCTGTGCTTTGCCTGATAGTCAAGGGCTCGGTATCACAGTAGTGATTCTCCACTGTAGGAAGTGTGTCCCTTACTGTCTGGGATGCAAAAGGTGTTCCCAGGGTGCTCAGTGGTCTCTGGCCAGCCTCAGGTGTCTTCTAGACTAATAGCTGCTAAGTTGTTTAACTCTTATCTGAAACCCAGAACATCATTAAGAGTTCATGCCTGAAGCTAATTTTTGTGGAACCATACATCACAGACAACATCAGGGAAATGACAGTTCCCAGCAACCCAGCCCTCTCTTCCACTCCTCCCATTCTATCCTTGTGCAAGCACACGTGTGTATGGCAAGATCAGTGACATGACACAGATGTGGGTTCAGATCCACTCTTCCTGAGAGGGATGGAGAAGGGAGCTGGTGTAGATGAGAATCAGGGAATGGGGGAAGGGGGAAGCAAAGCTAGGAACAGTGCGATTACTCAACACAAGGAATCTTAGTAATGAACAATATGTCCTTTGTTGGGCACCAAAAGAAAAATGCAAACCAGAAGCCAGTAGAGATTTAGTAAACAGAGCAATCTATAGGGCCCCGAAGGGGCATGAGTGCACAATGGTTGTTTTAAACTCTGTTAGAGACAGGCTTTGGTTCAACGGTCAATGCCAGTCTCCTTTGGCAGTGTCTTGCATTGACCCAGGAGTCAATGCAGAACATTTTGGATTAACTTGGGTGATTAATGCTCGCAAACAGTAGGCCTACAGTGTTTATTGTGTTCACTGAGCTTTTCCATAATAAAAAGGCTTATTTGGGATAAAGCCTTCCTCCTCTGAACCACTCTCAGAGTTGTGATCAGTCTATTCAGGTGAGGGACCTCAGTGTGGTCACTACAGGAACTGGGACTCCCAGACAGTTGTCCACATTCCTTCAAGAGCAGCCACCTCTAGACATTTCATTTCCCACCATCACACTGTTGGTCTGTGATTTCCTTCCATCTGGGATCCAGACAGTTAATTATGACTCAAGATGACTGGGCAAAGAGCTGCATAGCCTCGGGCAAGTTATTTAATTTTGTTGAATTTCAATTTGCTCCTCTGTAAAAGACTTTTTCCACTCAGCTCTTGGAACTCCGATAAGAACGCTCATGAAAATGCATGAAAACACNCAAAACTGGTAAAAGCAGTGGTCAGGCTTTCTCCCGGGGTGATGGGGTAGGTTTTTTTGTAAATAGCATTTTTTGCACCAGACACAGTGGACAGACACCAAATGCAGAGGCGGGTATGAATTTGGACAACTCTTCAAATGTAAAGAAATAGGCCACAGGAGGCTGACCAGAGCCTGGTGGGCAAGGAGCTGGGTGGGAAGTTAGGTCACTGGTGGTTGGACATAAAACAAGCCACCTCTCCCCTCAAAGTCACACACCTGTCATTTTGGCTTTGCAAGAAGAAATGGGCATGAGATAATTTTGACTGTCAACAAGGCAGTATTGTGGAGAGCTACACAACTCCAAAATACTTTTGACATTAACTGCCTAGCTCTGTCCCAGACGCTCTTGGTCCCTCCGCTAAAGAAGTCCCTTTGACCTGGGAGCTTGGGAAGAGGTCCCATCTGAGTTCAGATCACCTCAGAAGCCGTAAGTAAGTGCAGGGCACTCACATCCAGCCTGAGTCACTTCCTCCAGCCGAGAAGACACGTGATGAGCCGAGCAAGGCACAAGCCATATTTCTGCTGTCCCTGTCTCAGCTGGTTTCTGTCTTATCTCCTAGATAGTGAGCCACCATTAAAGGTGACCACAATTCTGAAGAGAAATCCATCTCTTGAAAGCAGCCAGAATTCTGGAGACTCCAAAGAGGAAGGACAGAGGAAATGTCCATTATGTTGATGGTTGTCGCCCTAACCACTGATCTTCTAAATTACTTCAATTGAGAAACTTTTAAAAGAGCTGGAAAAGAGATGAGAAATGCCTAAGAGACTGAATGACTCCATCCCTGCTTCACAGCTGGCTACTCACAGCCGAGGGCTGTGCTCCATCCCTCTACCGCTTGAGGATGCTTCTTACAAAAATCTGTGTTTTAGGTTCCTTGGTCATCAGTGTCCCTACAAGTTCTAAGGCTTGGTCTCAATGGCTGGCACAGCTGGAGGGCAGGCCTAGGGCTACAACCTGGAAATCCTGACTGAGCAGTCAACTGACAAATGAATCTTCTATGAAACATCTAAGTGCTAGTTCCAATAATACTGAAGTCCCACTTTTTCAAACTTTATTTTTAATTGATATATAATTGTACATACTTTTATGGGCACAGTGTGAGGTTTTGATCCATGTTTATATGACATGATAATCAAACTAGGGTGTTTCACTTACTCATCACATAGTTTTTATTTCTTTCTGATGAGAACATTCAAAATCATTTCTTCCAGGTATTTGGTATGTGTGATGTGGTAGTGTTAGCCAGTCACCCTTGCTGGGTACCAAGAACGTCTTCTTCCCTTCCAGTTCTAACCTCATACAATTGGCTGGTTGCTATCCTCTCCCTCCACCCTCCTCAGCCTCTGCTATCTACTGTTCTAGAATCATCTTCTGTGACGTCAGGCTCTTTAGATTCCACACATGAATGAGGTCATCATCATTTGTCTTCCGTGCCTGGCTCATTCTTGCACCATCACCTGCTGAAGATCACCATGGGGAACATGGAGGTGACATCACTATTTGCTCTTTCCTTTGGGACTAGAAAACCAATCTCAGTAAACTTTCCCACTTGAAGGTGCCTGGGCACTGATACCTCCTTGTGAGATCTTATGAAGGGACACCTCCTGCTTCTTGATGCTCTGGGCAAGTATCTGAAGGCATTCCAGAGGCAGAGAAGAACCATCTGGCATTGAGACGGCTCTAACCTGGGATGTATGGAGTGGGATAGTCACCTTTCAGGTGCTAGTGTCCCTCAGGGGCTGGGACTCAGGAAGTCATCCCAACTCAGAGCAGGTTCCAGTTCCCTGTGAGAATCTGGCCTGGCTTTCTTTAAGTAAACTTTCTGTACTGGTGTGTTGTCTGGCCTCTGTTTCTTCCTCTCTTACTTAGCCCTTCCTTGGGGCCAGCATCAACTGGAATTGACTGACCTCCATGAGTTCAGGATGTGAACACTGGTCATGGTTCTGACTAGTACCTTCATCACCTAGGGTTTCATCATTGAAGATGACACGAGGGTCTTCTAAGGACATGGATTACTTGTCCCTAATCCCTTAGCTGGTCACTGTTGATGACCATGGCCATGGTAGGCATTCTCCATCCAAGCTCCTTGGATCGGCAGTGGGAGCACCACACTGACATTTGTTGGAAATTGATAAATTACCAAGGTGCACTGCAAGTTGCCAAGTTAGAAACTACCGTCCTTATTTATTTCAGCTCCCTGGANAATTCATCTGTTCACTAAAGTTTGGGAAGTATTGTCAGTGGCCTCTCAGATCAAGTGTTTTGGGGGTAGGGGGAATTCATTATTTTCACCATCACAGAAGAACTGAACACTGAGCAGTGATTTTTCTCACCATTGCATCTTATACTCATTCACACACTCATTCTTGAACACCCATTCTCATATTAGACACAATTTGGAATGGGAAAACCCGATAGGTTTAGACATTCCCTCAAGGAGATATTAGGGAATGGGGACATGGCAGGGAAAGCTCCTGCTTTGAGATGATTGGCTCTTTGAATGACGTGGACAGGAAGGGTGGGTGGGAAGGGTGGCAGGTGCTTGAGGACATTGTAGGAGGTAGAAATGAGGTTGAGAATGTCATTAGGAGAGCACAGTTAGCAAGTCAAGGTAGAATAAGACTAGCAAGTTCTAGAAAGAGTCAGGAGACAGGTTCAGTAAGAGCAGAGAGAGCCTCTTAGGAGACAGATGGGAAGTTTGGGGATCCATTGCCCCAAAAGTAGGGGCCTCAGAGATGGAAAGGAATGGACGGTTGTCCCCAGATCACCACTCAGTTATTGACTCTGAAAGCCTCTATCTGATGGGGGAGGAGAAATATTTTTGGGCTGCACTACGGTACAAGCCTCAAGCAATTTGGCATGAGTCAGGCTGTTGGGAAAGATCTGCACTCCTGGGACAGCCTGACATGTCACTCCAGCAGCCTGCTAGGGCCAAGCTGTTCTTTTAAAGGAAAGGCTTTGAGCTGATTCTGAACTTGGAAGAGAGTCCAGCAAACAGCAAGTGGCAACAGAAGGTTGAGTCACATGGCCTCATCAAGGCCAGTCTCCGCTCGGCACCAGGAGCTTGGATGGGTATCTTCACACTGCAGTACANGGTTCTCCTTGACCCATCCTGACCACCACTCTGGCTCTGTGCACAAGCGCACAGGTGCCTGGAAGCTAAGGCACAGACTTGCAATGACGTGGAAATGGGTCCATGAAGTAGTTCTGAATTATTCAGGAAAATCATCCTCTGCTTATTCGGCTTTAGGGCATTTTATTGCATTTCAGTGTTCGAAATAGATAGAGTATGGCACGTGTGAGAAAGCTCGTTATCAGGAATTTGTTATTGACCAGACACACCATTTCCAACCGTGCTGAACAACAGAGAACTTCCGGCAATACAGCAGCTGCTGTAGTTGAAAGCAGCACAGGCTAGCACGGACGAAGGACAGTCTCAGGCCCAGTGCTGAGGCTTTAAACTTGTTATCTGGGTGACTCTCCTAGGCTCCTACAGGGCAAACTTATTACTGCTTCCATCTTACAGGTGAGCTGACTGAACCATGCAGGGGGTCAGTGACATCTTCCAGGTCACACAAGAAAAGGTGAAAATGAAACCAAATAACACACACATGAGCACACATGCACACACACACGGGTGGGGGGAGAAGAAACACAGACAGATACACTCAAACATAAGAAACACAGACAGATGGACACAGACACACAAATACATACATGGAGTCACAAACACACACACACACACACACACACGCACAGAGAGAGAGAGAGAGAGAGAGAGAGAGAGAGAGAGAGAGAGAGAGAGATTGATCCTGATGGAAAATGGCATCTTAAGCTAGCATGATGAAGTTCTGTGGGCTGAGAAATTTCTAGAAAAGTCTGTTTCCTCATGTAGAGCAGGAAGGAATGAATGCCTTCTTCACAGAATGGCAGTGAGGAATAAATGAGTGGATTTGCTGAGAAGCTTTGCTCTGACCTAACCACTCTGCTCACCTGCCAGTGTTCCTGCAAGCCCCTGGGTTCAGGTCCATCCTCAGAACTTCCAGTGCAATCCATTTTTCCGACTCCTGGGCTGATTCTGCTCCAAGACCATCAATCAGCTTTGTTAGTAATAGTCATCTGTCTGGCCAGGTGACCTGTCAACGAACCTCCCGGTTTTCACGAAGCAGTGTGGAAAGACAGCTTGCTGGCAGACACGGACCACTCAGCCACTCTGACAGATAAATGCTGTCAACCCTAAAAATAAAGATGTCCTGTCTTAGGCTTATGTTTGGTTGCCCAGGCACTATTCAACGTGGTGGAAGTCACATTTTCCTTTGCTTTCCCCACAGCCCTTGTAGAAGAGGTTTAGAGCCCCTGATGACACAGACCTTTCTTCAGCATNGGGTTCCTCAGGAACCTACAGGCTGAATGAACCCTCTGACCTGCAACTCCACTGGCTGTGACCTCTCACTCTCTGGGTTCTGCTTTAAATTAATTAGGTAAAACTGGGAGCATGACTTTCAAGGTCCATGGAAAAACTTCATGCTGGAAGTGGAGTGAATATTTTCCTCCTTCCTCGAACTTTCTAGAATGAGCAGGACAATGGAAACACNCCCGAGTGACTCCTGTCTGAACNGGGAACTTCTCCCAAAGGACAGAATCTTTGAATGAACTGTGAGGGTGGGTACATTCTCAAGTGTGGGGACTAGGAACAGATATATTAGGAAACAGATACATTAAGAAACAGATACGTTAGGAAACAGATACACTGCTTCTCTCACTGTAGCAAAACATACATCACATAAAATTTACAACCAGTCACCTGCAGTTCATTCAAGACACATGTGACCATGACAANCTCGCAGGTCTAGATGCCCAGGAAGTCTGAAGGAGACTCTGCCTCCCTTGGGCAGTCATTNTCCATGGTCNCATCCTCCCAGACCCTGGCAACCACTCACCTGTCTTTATACACCTGTCTATCCTGGATATTTTCCTNTGAGACTGATGTGTTCCTTCTTGTGAACTTTCCACCATCCAAAGCACTTCCAAACACAGAAGTCTACAATGTTTCCCTTTCTTCTAGCCTATCCTCCATCAGCACAGCTCCCCTCCTGCCCACAGATACCATTTTTGTTTGTAGATTCTTCTAGAGTTCATATATCCCTGTACTAGGACACCTGACATATATCTTATCTCCTATTTCATGACTGGTGACGTTCTACACACAATATGATGTTCCTTGTTTTTAGTCCCTTACCAAAACATCCTGGAGCTGTGTTCACATCAGCACCAGACAGCTTCCGCATTCCTTCTCATGGCTGTGTCGGAGTTTGTTGTTCAGCTGCCCCATGCCTTATTTAACTAAGCTTTTCTTGATGGACATCTGAGTTTATTTCCAACTTCCAGCCCTTGCCAGTGACACTGTGAGGAGTCATCTTGCTCCCATGTCACTTTCAGAACATCTGGTAGCACAGACTCCCAGAAAGTGGTGGAAAGGGTCAAAGAGAATATGTATTGATTTTTGTGACCCTCCACGTCTACTGTTTGTCAACCTCACCGAAGGCCACCAGTCAGCAACTTGCCCAAGTTTGTTTCTTCTCCAGGTAGACAAGGCTCTCCTCTGTGCAAAGCCTCTCCCCAGTCCTCCGTGTCCTTATTTGCTGTTCTCTGAATAGATTCTCCCCTGTCACATCTATGCATAGCTCTCAGGTAAAGGCTGTGTCTCGGTTAGGGTTCTATTGCTGTGAGAAGCACCATGACCAAAAGCAACCTGTGGAGGAAAGGGATATTTATTCTTCCAATTCGCAGGTCATAGTTCATAATGGAGGGACANTGGGGCATGAACTCAGGGCAGAAACCTGAAGGNAGGAACCGAAGCAGAGGCCGTGGAGGGACTGNGCTTACTGGCTTGCTCCTCATGGCTTGCTCAGCCTGCTTTCTTGTACAGCTCAGAACCATCTACCCAGGGGTGGTGAGAACCCTGAGTGGGCTGGGCCATCCCACATCAATCATTAATCAAGAAACTGCCCTATGGATTTTCTGACAGGCCTCTGATGGAGGCATTTTCTCAGTTGAGGTTTATTTTTCCAGAAAACACTAGCATGTATCAAGTTGGCAAAAGAACCCAACCAGGACAGGTTGTGAGGTTCGACCTGCTAATTCCTACCCCACCATAGGCACTATCTGACCCTTCATTCAGTTCCCTCCTAGTACCATGCCTGGGCTCCAGTGGTTGATTTTAAATTATTATGGAAACTGGGATTGAAAATGTGTACGGGTTCAGGATGGAGTGTGGGGCTTCAAAATCTCAATGTACTTGTTCATCAACTTGGGGGCTGTCTCTGCACCCAAGTTTACTTGTTGATGATGTGGCATCAACTGGCCAGTTCCACACTCTTGCCTTTCGACTGCTGCCTTTAAAACNTCAAAGGTATTTGGGAAAAGAAAAGTTATTTCAATCTCTGAAGAATTTTATTTCACCCGAACTGAGTGTCAGTTGATCTACTGAAAGCCCCTGCCCACCCCCGCCCCAGGCTTTCTTCCATTTGATAGCATGACTTTGGTGTAGACATCCCTTTCTCTGCTGGGGTGGAGGAAGTGGCAGATTATACCTCCTACCACCTCTCACCTCTCTAAATTTATAGAGCTTCTTCGATACACACACACACAGACACATACACACAGACACACACACATAGACACACACAGACACACACATACACAGACACACACACACACACACAGACACACACCCCAGGCATAGGTTGGTAAGAGCTTGGAGAGCAAGCTGACATCCTACAGAAGACATGTTTAGCATTCAGCTACCCAGGAGGGGCGGCCACTTGTGTGTGTGTGATACCCCCATTTATCATTTCAAATTCAGGAGAATAGGTTTATCTCTCAGATGTATGTATGTATGTATTGCACCCATACAGGAAAAAGGGAAGCNCTCCTGTGGGACAATCCTTTTCTACACTCTGAATATGTATTACTCTCATTGGTTAATAAAAAGCTGGCAGGCTGGTAGCTGGGCAGGGAGTTAGTCAGGGAAGNCAAACTGAGAATGATGGGAAGCAGGAGGGCAGAGTCANGAGAGATGCCAGCCAACTGCCCAGGAAGTAAGACATGCTAAAGGACAGGTAAAGCCATGAGCCACGTAGCAATACCTTAGATTAATAGAAATGGGTTAATTTAAGTTGTAAGAGTTAATTAACGATAANCCTGAGCTATTGGCGGAGCATTTATAATTCATATTCAGACTCTGAGTTGGTTATCTGGGACTGGGCAGTCAGGACAGAAAATGTCCATTTACAAAGCCCTCTGGAGGCTGCCATCTCTAATCTCCAGCAGCAGCAGCTTGGAGCCCATGCTGCTTTCCACCTTGGGAAGCAAGTTTGAGTGACTTTCTGGATGGTCCTTGAGTCAAGAGTAGGTGGGGGGTTTCACACAAGGTGGCTGGGTGTAATGCCCCAGTTTTCTGTATCTGCTGCTAAGTGTGTCCCTTTCATCCTGTAACTGGGAAAACACTGCCCAGTATCTCCTCCTCCTCTTCTCCCCTATATCTAACACTCTGACAATCCTTCCATCAGCCACCCAGGCTAACNTCAGACTTCCATTCTCTGTATAGGATTCTGGTGATGGAAGAGACTGGAGTAGTGTCCTGACCCATCTTCTGCTGTCTAACAAAATACCTGAGACTGTGTGCTTAAAAAATATTTAAATCTTTTAAATTTATTATTATTTTTTGTTGTTGTTCTTTAAAAAAAATCTATTATAAAAAANCTGCCAATAAAAATTCCTCCTTTGAGAGTGACTCTCTTCACCAGGTCAGACTAAACAAGTCATGACATGTGGAAACAGTGGTTAGAGGAAGCATGGCAGCTGGGTTTGGTGGTATTGACTTGCAATCCAGGACTCAGGAGGCTGAGGCAGAAAGGTCACCAGGAAGAGGCCAACATGGCCTACATGGTAAGCTTTTGTCTCAAGAAACAAGACAAATTATGGCTGTGTGGCTTGGGTTGATCACTTGTAACCTGTCACTTTGTGTCTGGTCATTTGGTCACGAGACATTCCAGCTCCAGCCATGAGCTATCTCCAGCTCTTTCCCCAAATCTGACTTGAAGTGGTTCGATTCACACCACACACTGTGACAAGGAGACCAGGCCATGGACACTGACTCTGGATTGCAGAGAAGGAGGCCACAGCTACAACACTCTGCCCTCTTTTCCTGATCTGTGAGGGCAGAAGGATCCTGGGATGGTATGCTGNCTGACTCTGGATTGCAGAGAAGGAGGCCACAGCTACAACACTCTGCCCTCTTTTCCTGATCTGTGAGGGCAGAAGGATCCTGGGATGGTATGCTGGACCCATGCCCCAGCTTTGTTCCNANTCTGCTACCTGATCTCAGACAAGTCCTTCCTCTGCNCAGGTTTCATAGCTGTTAAGCAGAACCAACCTGAGGATCACTGGGTAATGCTCACCATGTCTCTGAGAAGGACTCTACACATCCTTGGTGTTTTAAGTCCAGTTTCTTTCTTTTTTTTCTATGTTATTATTTGTGATAATAAAAAGCTGAGACTGGGTAAATTATAAGGAGAAGAACTGGATTTAACACAGAGCTACGGAGACTAGAAGTCCCACATCTGGTGACCACACCTGCCAGGCTTCTCTGATGAAGGCTCTGTGCTGTCCCATGCATGGTAGAAAGGGCACAAGGCAAGAGGCATTTGAAAAGAATGAAAAATTGATGAACATGTAATATAGTCAAACTACTCTTTGGAGAGAAGCATTAATTCCTTCAGGAGAGACCTGCTATTAAGCAGGTATTAACTTTCCACTTCTGTCCCAATGGCAGCTCAAGTATCAACATGAGTTCCATCTGGCCAGGATGAACACCATCTAAGACATGAAGCTTCCTCTTCGGCCAGGAATCATGGGATCAAGGCAAACTGAAGCCAAACTGAGTTGTCCATGATGAGCCTCCCACATCTACTACTCACACTTCCAGATGACATGATTCTGCACCCGAGGGAAGACTTATGGTAGGTTTATGCTGGGCATGGACACAGAGCTCTTGCTGTTTTGCCACAGCCCCTTTTTTTAGCAGCNGGTGTGCCCCAGTACATGCCCATAGATCTTGGGGGACATCTGGGTGATTTGGGCATGCAGCTGGAAGCCAAGCTGAGTAGTGAGTCCCCAGGTGTCACCTTAGCTTCAAGTCTCACTACACAGAGCCTTAGACCAAACTATTCTGTTCCTTGCAACTTCACTTCCTTCAAATCTTCCCAATAATCAATTAATCAATTTTTATTTTGCTGCAAGATTATAACAAGTCACCATGTCTCTAGGAGTCTCAGTCACTGAACTTGTGGAATGATCATGATAATGTCAGACAGATATAATGACAACACAAGACCCTTTGTGTGGAAGTGGCTTGTCCACAGCTGTCATTATTTTCATGAACATGGCCTTCTGTTACAGTAGTTCTCCTGGGACCTTCCCAGGCCTGAAGGCTGATTTGGTGTCTCAGTGGGGCTAGAGTTCCCACCTTTGGGAAGGTGGGGGCCAGCACTTTTAGGGGTCTCATCTAAAACATAGTCTCTGAGTCCACTATNCCCATGTACCAGCCTGGGAAAGAGTCCTGGGAACCGACACCTACCTGATATGGCGTGTGTTGAGCATCATTTTAGGAAAGACACATGGACTTGGAATCTAGTCTTAGCACCCATGGGAGGTGGTCCAGGGCAAACCCTCATCTTACAGAAGAAAAAACCAGAAAGGAACCTTCTCAGTGATGCAGTTGTAGATACTCAGTTACAAATTAAATCTAGGGCCAGGGAAATAGCTCAGTTGGTGAAATAGNTCAGTTGCCACATAGACATGAGGACCTGCCTTCTACCTCCAGCACCCATCTAAAAAGCCCAGCAAGGTGGCTTGAGCTTGTAGTACCAGNACTNGAGATGTTTGTTGACTGAGTTGGGTCCCTAGTCTTGCTGACCACCTAGTATACACTAATCGGTGAGCCCCAGGTTCCAGTGAGAGGCCCTGTCTCAAAAACGGGAGAATGTCTTAAAGAATGATACATGAGGTTGGCCTTTGGCCCCCATGGGCACAGGTATTCACATACACACATGTTTACCTTCACATGCATGTGCACACACACACACACACACACACACACACACACACACACCCCACAAATAATGTGACTGGAAACTCCCTCTCTAGACTCCCCGGGTCTTTGCTCAGCTCTTCAGGACCACTTAAGTCAACAACTACTAGAAATAGTGAGGGTTTCGCAGAGACCACAGATGACCTGGCTCATAGGCTGCTCCCCAGAGAGAATTCACTGCGGCTGGGTCTACTCCATAGGGTACTTGTTTCTTGTGCTCCCTTTAGGGACAATGGTATGTTTACTGCCTATGGCATGCTTTACCACAGGACACCTGCAAAGACCATTCTTGGGATGTCCAAGCTAACCTGAGAAGGCCCAGCATTCTTTTCATCATTGGAGGCCCATGGCGAGTCAGCTTGCTAGGCTTACTGGTTTGTTACAAATGCAGCAAGAAATCAGAACGGATCTAAAGTCCAAGATGAAGGTGTGGGCNGGGTTGATTCCTTCTGAGAGCTATTAGGGATCTTCTAGGCTCACACGGAAGAGGGAAAGGCTGGAGACAAGTGGACATCTAGGAGTAGAGCTGTACAGATCCTGTGCCAGGTGATGCACACATATCTAGTTTATGTCTCAGCCAGGTCCTCAAGGAAAATGCTGAAGACCCGTTCCCATTTTGCAAATGGAAAGATGAGAAGTTGGTTTCAAGATTTCTGTCTGGAAAGGTGTCTGGGAGTGTGTTCAGGGCTAGTGGAGAAGCAGAAGATCCCACAGGGTGATGACTGTGGCTCACACTGAAGGTGTTTCCTCCCCCTGCTCATGTCAGGTCACATACCAGGCCCATTGGGAATGGGGAATTTGCAACTTTCTCAACTCTAGTACCCTAGTCGGCATCTCTGGTGCTCTGTGGATGGGCCTAGACTGTCGTGTGGAGCTTAATGCGGCTGCAGTTGTGTTTGTGTCTCCAAGTTTCTCTTCCCCAGTAGCCAAATCTGAGTTTTCTCTTGGCCCATAATGGTTAATACTGACTATCAACTTGACAGGCTCTGGAGTTGTCTAGAAGATAAACTTCCAGCCATATGTATTATGTTAATTGAGGAAAGACCCACCCTGAATGTGGGCAGCACTATTCCATGGACTGAGGTCCTGGACAGAATGAAAAGGAGGAAGTGAGCAGAGTTCCNGTGTTCATCATTCTCCACTTCCTGACTGTACAGTGTGACCAGCCACCTCATGCTGGGATGGGCCATACGCCCATAAACTGTAAGCCACAATAAACTCTGCCCCCTTCTGTTGCTTCTTGCCAGGTATTTCATGATAGAAACAAGGAGAGTAACTATAATACACCTCTTTTGATGAAAAGTTAAGAAAAATTAAATTAGTCTTTTAATATTGCACCTAATATAAGCCTCAGGTAATTCACATTACAGTTGAAAATTAAATAGGCAAAAGAGTAAACAATTTTCAATAAAAAAAACACTAGACACAGATGACATGGCCAAGAGACCTGAGTCCCCCTCCAAGATCACCCATGACAACCCCCCGGGTTCAGCTGCTTTTAGAAGTGAATATGAAGTAGAGTAAAAAGGACAAATCTCAAAGATGCTGGANATTAGCAATATGCCCTCATCCGTAGAGGAGTGCTAACCACAGACAGGACTGGTGTCTGAAAGGACAGTGGTTCTCAACTGTCCACCCTCCCCAGCCTAGGTCTGCAGTGGAGGAGGGAACTGTGTGGGAGTGACTCGGCTGGGAAAGGGGCTGCAGCAAGGAGAACGCTGCGTTACGAGTCTGTCCCCTCATGGCTATTTCTTCACCCTAGCTGCCTTCCAAAGGGGCATCTTCTTTCTTATGGTATGGCCATATTCCCTGCACCCAAGACCGTTGCTCCTTCCCAAACCTACATCCTCTTCCACAGTGCCCTCCTCTGAGTGCTCATGACCCAACAGTGAATGCACTCCTGTGTTCCCAGGGATTGCTCTCTGCAGGGCTGAGCACG
>LZPO01027375.1:535337-546294 GCA_001675575.1 Neotoma lepida
GGTCGTTACAAACATCAGGGAGAAGGTGGGGTGGACGAGCATACCAAGTGGGAGGTTCTGGCGACAGCCTATTGCTTCCCCCAGCCATCCCGTCTTCTGTGTATGGGAGTCGCATAGCACCTGTCAAAGCTTGTAGGAAGCTGGAAGGAATCAAACTCCTCGAGAGACCACTTCTTCCCCTGGTTAGAACTCCATGGACATAGGTTACAGTCGTCATGTGTGGGTCACTTGGGATTAGAACTCTCTATGGTGATGGGGAGCCTCATGTATATCAGAGACGTTTAGTTAGATGAACAAAGACACTGGCCATCCAGGGGTTGGAGAAGAGCGCTGCACAGACACTGTGCTGGGCTCTTTGTAATGCCACGCCATCTTCATTCCTCGGGATGTGGTGTTCGTGCCCTAACTATCACCTCCTCATTTTAGGGAGGAGGAGGATCAGGGAAGGGACAGAANATAAAGACTAGAGCATGCACAGCGGCAACACATTTAAGAGAATTCCTGGAAGCGGCCACACCCTGATGCTTAGATAACATTGGCCAGAAACTTGTCATGGGGAGCAATAAGCCAGAGGGAGGCCAGGACTTTTGGTCTTTCTTCCAAGAAGCCATGAGCCCGAGGGGAGGCTGTTTACTGAGGTAAACAGATAACAGACAACTGGCAGTTTTAGGTCTCTCAAGATCACTAACGGAAGAAAGGTGCAGATGGTTTGGCTGCACAAATCCTGTTGCTTCGCAGGCTTTAACACGCAGGCCATTCTGTCTGACAATCAAGGCACCGCAGACCTAGTGAAATCCTTTCTCCATTCTTGAATGTCAGCTAGTACAGGGAGGAGGTGGTGCCAACCCTCAGGCCACTGCTGAGGGTCAGTGGACCCGGGAAATAAGGCCAAAGGAAGAGAAATTTTCTCACCTGTTAATATGGAAAGTAAGAGAAATACAAGGAGGAGCATTCAGAGTTGCAGTCTCACAACTGACTTCGCACAGAATTAGCCCTAGGTCACTGGAGGCCTTGTCAGGAGATGCAACAGTTTTCTCAGGAGACCCAAGGCCTGGCTCTCCATCAGCATTCCTACCGAAGGGTCTTAGTGACTCTTGTCAGCCACTGTGCTTTCTGCCTAGAGTCTCCAGCATTGGATCTGGATGAACTAGCNAAGAGCCTTTAGTTCAGTCTCCCTCTTTTCCTGGACCACTAGCCTGGGGTTATGAGATAAACTTGTCTCTCCCCAGACTTCCATGTTAAGTAACGGCCACTTCATCACTCTGGTTGCTCATGCTAAAGATATCCCATTTAATCCATTAGCCGACCTTCTCTACTTTCAAAGTGAGTTCAGAATCCATCTACTTCTTACCTCCTCTCAGGGCAGCTTCGGAACACAGCAGCAAGAAATGCAATGGTGGAAATTTGAGAAGGAACGAGACTCAGAACATATTCTTCCCCAGAGTCTACAGGAAGGGTCAACTTGGTGGACACCTTGACTTAGACTTCTCATCTTGATAAATAAGTTTCTGTCGTGTGAAGCTATCTGGAGACACATAAATCCTCTGACGTGTGATGCATCATCCATCAGCTTACCTGTCTCATCATTAGGAGGGCAAGGATGTTCATGACCATGCCTCCTGTGGCTGGTGTGGTGAGGGGCAGAGAGTAGACCCTACAAATACTTCCTGGAAAAGAGAATAAAAGTCGATTCTGCTGGGCCTGGTATGGAGGGCTCTCCCTCCCACTAATGCAGACATTTTCTGCAGCCTCCTCTGTCTCTCTGGTTCACAGCGAGTGACTGTCCCATTTGTGGCAGAGGGGCTGCATTCCATTGCCAAAGACGCATCTTGCTTCACTGTCAGAGCCTGACAGCGTCCCAGGCTGCCGACAGGCCAGAGCCTCCCCGGGGGATCTTCTTAGATTCTTCACTTCAAAGGTGTGTTTCCTGTCTCTGGGACTAGACTTAGGGAGGGTGAGAGTTATGCTAGCACATTATCTGGGATCTGCTCATGTTGGAATACCCCTTCACAGACACAGAACATTCGGTAGACAGCTGCTGAGTAAATCAGTGGTGTGCTCACTGTGTGAGAGCACTTCTAATACAGCAGGCAAATGTAGGAAGAACCTTACGTTTCCCCACAGCCTCACAACAATTACCCCACTTTCCACTTTTGTAACTTTGTAAAAGGAGGCACAAAGACATTTTGTAATTCACCCAAAGGACCCCCAGGGAGCCTGCAGTAGACTCACAGTTTGACAGGTTGCAGTCTGTCTTGCTTTCTGATCTCCACAGATAGCAATGCTTAAAGGGCAGCTCAGAGGGAATCAGGGTGTGGTCACATATATCTTTAGGAAGCAAGAAATTCAGGCAGAGCGTTAGAACAGTTCCCTCTTCTCTTTCCAACGCAACTTATGATGCTATTTCCTTTCAACAGACTTCTCCTGTGAACTGCGTTAGCTTAGTAAACCTGCTCTTGTATTTGCATTCTCAGGACATCCTGGCTGATGGAGAGGGGTCCTTGGTGACAAATGCAAGCCAGACAGTTAAGCACCTCCGATTCAGTGGGTGGATAATCTACCCTGAACCCTGGAATTGGGAATGTTGAGGTCACACTCCTTCCCATGAGACTTTTCTTTGGGAAATAAAACAGGTGACAAACAGAATACTTACATGTTTGCTTCAACTATGTGGCACGTACTGGACTCCTTCNCACGGGGAGTAATAGAAGGTGAAGCTCACGGGACTCTACATAACCAGAGCCTCTGGTGTCCTGCTGTGGCCTTTGTTAGCTAATAGAAAGACAACTCCATGATTGCATTCATCTTCGAGTGCTGTTCTCCTTGCCTGCATGCATTTGAGGCCCCATTTCTCTCTCTCTCTCTCTCTTTCTCTCTCTCTCTCTTTCTCCTCTTTCTTTCTTTTTTCCCCAATAGGATTGGATTAGACAGGCACTGTCATGTGTCTGAAGCTCATCTTTATCCTATCTGTAGCAACCTCATCTCCCAGCTGGGTGCTGTGAGTTAGGACGTCAACATTATGGTTTAAGAGAGAACATGTTTCAACCCATCCTAGTGATTTGGCTACTTTCTCCCAAAATGAGCCCAAGCAGAAAAATCTGTGTCCATTGTTGACCACGCTGCCTTGGACTATGACTGAAATAGCAGCCTGAAGCCAGAATGCAATTCAAGGCTCTGGTACGGACTAGAGCAAAGCCTGGGCTTTGACAGGGATTTAAATCCTGAATTTGTAACTTTAACCTAGCGCATTCAATGGCTCAGATGACCTTGGTTGTCCTAGTCTGGGGCTCTGAGCAGCTGACCCACCGGTCTGTGTGTGCATGTGTGTACACATAAGTGTGTGCACATGGTGTTGGACACAGCTCTGAGAACTNTCTCTTCATTACCTTTTGGATATAATTCTCCTCCTCCTATTATTTCCTCTATAATATTTTTCATACAATATATTCTGGCTATGGTCTCCCCTCCCCGAACCNCTCCGGGATCCCTCTTCCCTCCTTCTTTTTGACAGGGTCTTACTGTGTAGTCCTGGCTGCTCTGGAACTCACTCTGTAGACCAGGCTGGCCTCAAACATACAGAGATCCGCCTGCCTCTGTCTTCCGTGTGCTGGGTACTGATACAATTATTCTGANCTTGACTGGTTTCAATATTTTTCNTTTCCTCACCTCACATTTTCAAACATGTCCCCACAGGTGCACATGCAGAGAGCTTCACTCTCAAGGTCAGCCTTACCATCTATCTCCCAGATCCCGGTTCCTAGGAAACAATGCTTCACTGGCTCAGGTTCCATCCAGATCACACTCCCTGGTCAGCATAATGACCCCTATCTGTCCATTGAAAGCAAATGGCACTTATTAAAATCTTTCCCAAGTTGAGCTTTACGAGTACTTAAAAATTTTTTTCATGGCTAGTTATTGCCCCACCTGCTACACTTTGATGGTTTGTTTACATGTCTGTGAAACTGCNGGCAGTCTAATTTGTGGGTCTCATGCAGAATAGAAATGCAGGGCCTCTTATTAAAAAGTTATTAATAATTTCAAGATGGCAACAGAAGAATAACTAGGTAAATGTGTGCCTCTCCTTGCAATTGGCCTTGTCTCCCTGCCTGGTACATGGAGGTGGGCACCCTCAGGCTCTTGATGCCTGCCACTCAACAGACATTGACTGAAGAAATGAGTCAATACAGGAATAAATTTGANGAAAGACACCCATTTTGTGAGAGACGGTGNAGGTGAACTGAACCCTCCTGCTCACTCACCAAGGCGAGAGGAAAACGTGGTGGTATGCAGTCATTTGTGATAAGAAACAATCACACTGTGTGTGCATGTGAGACTTCTCATCCTCAGAACACTTTCAAAACATTAATTAATCCTTACAGAAGCACCAATGAAACTGAAACCAAAAGGAGAATGTGAGGCATGCAGAGTTTAATTACCAATATTAAAATTTGGCACACAACTAACACTCCTCCCAGCAGGACAGCCAACACATTCCCTGCTGCCTCTGTCCAGAAAAAAGTGGGGAGCCTGGGTCTTTATTTCTAATGTATCAGTGAAGAAGGAAGGAGTGCTGTCTTTAGAGGGATCTGACAGTATGTGGGGTGTGTGTATGTGTGTGTGTGTGTGTGTGTGTGTAGTGTGTGTGTGAGCTAAGCATCTGAAGGAGGGTTGTATTCGCTCACTTAAGATCTGGAATCTTAAGTCCAGCTAAGATTGGTCATGAGAATAGGATGGGTTCATTTTGAACAGAGATGTGACCAGTTCTGGGAAGTCATAAGTTCAAGCTCAGCCATCAATTCTGAATCAGAATTTGTAAAAGACNCTAATAAACAAGGGTGAATCTCTTGGAATCTGGAGCTGTATTTGGATNCTGGAGAGGACTCTATCTACATCACAGTGGTGAAGAAGACTCGGATGGGGACAAAGAGGACTAGCAGGCACAATGTGACAGAGCAGTGCAGCTCTCTGCTTCTGGTGCTCTGAAGCAGGGGAGAGCATGTCTGCCCCCTCTGTAGCAGAAAGGAACTTGCATCCAGGGGGCTCTGGTCACTGTCCCCACTGAGCAGAGGTACCTGCTGGTTCAGGCTCTCCTAGTGCACTCAGAAGGAGTTTTGTCCTCTGAAGGGAAGGACACTCAGCTCCCCAGAGTGTAGAAGGCTGTACATAGGGGTGTCCTTTCAGAAAGGACACTTTGGGAAGGGGAGAAAGTAAAGGGGTAACTCCTAGAGGAGAAACTTGACAGACTCCTCCTCAACCAGGTGATGGAGGCCAACAGGGAGGTGGATATGTCTCTGCCACCAGTTTACTTTGAAAACCCGACACACAGTGTGAAAACAGCGGTCCCTGGTCAAGTCCCATTCTTCTCATTAGAAGCCCCTGTTCCCTGTATCCTGGGCTCCTCACCGTGTCCTGCCAGTGCCCACAGGCAGCCAAGTTCCAGGTTACTCCTTCTCACCACCCCTCCTCACCACCCCTCCTCACTTGATTCCTGATGCTCTCTGTTGTCATCCCGCAGACTCTTTAGGGCCAGTCATGTGTCCCACTGGTGGCTGACGTGCAGTAGGCTTTCCAGAGTGGTTGTGGCAGGGTGGTCATCTGGGCCATGAAGAATCAAGACTGAAAAGCTAGTAACAGTTTGCATAGGGAAGGGTTGAGGGAAGAATTGGTCTTAGAAATTTCTCAGTCACTACCAAAGCCCGCCTCCCCCTGTTTGCATAAATGGAGGCAGATGATGGCTACAGGTTGGACACATGTATTTTCCACGTGATGTTTGCAAATTNAATTTTTCCCCCTTTTCCATTGTTGTGTATGTCCATGTGTGGAGACCACGTACGTGTGTGGAGACCAAAGGATAACCTTGGTTACTGCTTTTCAGGTTCATTCTACCTTTTGTTTTGTTTGAAACAGGGTCTCTCACTAGCCTGGAACTTGCCAAGTGNGCTAGGCTGGCTGNCCAGCAAGCCCCAGGGCCTGTTCCCATCCTCCAGCAACCACATCCAGTTTTTTATGTGGGTTCCAGGAGTTGAAGTCAGGTGGTCCTCNNGTTTGTGTCACAAGTGCTTTCCTGACNNANCCATCTCTTTCCCAGCTCTTCTTGTGTTTTAAAGAGGAATTATAACATGCCTCATACCTAAAGAACTCACCCTGGGTGCCTGGCCCCACTCCCTAAGCTGTTATGCCTTAGCAGTCAGGGTATGATAGGAGCACTTGGGAAAGTGCTTGAAGTGATTTGNGGAAAATATTCCCATAGTGTGTTGTTGCCGACTTCGCTTGGCATTCATCTCAGAAACAGACGGAATCTATTTGATAGGACGTGGGTGCTTGTCAGGTTGTTTATTTGCCATTCACACAGGTTTCAGTATTGGGGTCACAGAAGAAACAGCAGTACAAAGAAGGAAGACTTGAATGGCTCTGGGCCACTGTACACTGGCTGTGCACAACCCCCACCCCCACCCCGGAGATGGGAACCGGCTCACCCACTGAGTGCAGTGGGCAGTGGCAATGGAGTGCCTGCTTTCCTGGGCTACCGAGAAGGGTTCTGGAACATTCTGTCTTATCATGTGCTTTAAAACTTGGGCCTGACAGAGCCCCTTAGGAGGTGTTCTGTATGTTAGTACCAGGAAGAAAGAGGCTCATGCATTGGTTTTAGGATGCCTTGTGGCCACATCTAACAACTGCTACTTGAGAGGGCAGCAGTTGGTGGCTGAAGAGCTGAATTTTCTGAATTTTTCCCACACACGTGCTGTGCTGTCATTTCACTTCGGAAGTTTATTTTTTATTTTTTTCCCATTGTTCTTTGTACATCCAGGGTAACAGAAACATCCAACAGTTCATTTGGAGATTTTTCTTTCTTTTTTTTTTTAGCACATTCATTCCTCCTAGAACATAAAGTGAACTTAAAAAAAATTGGAACCATGCTGTTTATTAGCTGTTTATAAAAGTGAATAAGAAGTAGCTTGGTTTTTTAAGTCTAAAATAAACAAGTGGAGAGAAGCACTTTTTCTTCTACAATATTTAGCGAACATAAGAAAAAGTCCTTAGAAACGCACACAAAAAAGTGAAAAAAGTTATTACAGGCATTAACAATATTTTATAATGAAGCTTGAAATCTATTTACATACATAAATACAATTGAGTTTATTGATACAACTTCTTCTGAAGGAGAAAAAAAAAGACAAATGATCAGCTTTGCCAATACTGACCTGGCGGAAAGAGGGAAGGCACCCCAACAAGTCACCAACCAACCGAAACCCCCCAATAAATGTATACAGTAAACAAAAGGAGTTTCGTTCAGATGTGGAAAAAATATATTCTGAGATTGTCATCAAACCATTTATTTTCATGTATAAAAGACCCTAAACATCGCATGCCTCCCCCGACAAACAAAATTAAAAGAACCAAAAAACTATCAAAACCAGAAAAACCGTAGGACTGAGTGTCCCAGGGAAAAAGGTTTCAAGAAAGAAATCTGCAATCATCAAGTGCAGGCCGTTGAGGGAAACCGTTTGTCCCTTGCCAGTCTGAGCACTTGTTTGCTGCACAGGGTGCTTGGGCAGCAGCTCGGCCATGGACGATGGCTTTTGGATGCTTCTGCTGCCAGATCTGGACAGCAAGCAGATCGAACATGGCTGGCAACGCCTCTGTTCTGTTGGAGGAAACACATGAGCAAGAGAATGGCTGACCCACCCTGTTCTTTATGCAAACGGAGAAGAACTGGACCATCTGTGTTCTGGACACTTGGTATGGGGTAGGGTGTGTGTGCGTGTGTGCGTGTGTGCGTGTGTGCGTGTGTGACGCCTCCTTAGGAAGTATGCAGGAAGAAGGTGGAGCTTGGAGAGAGAGAAGAGATATTGGAGGACACAGAGGGTGAGAAAAACAGAAAGAACTAAAGTATGTGTTAAAATCATAAATAGGGGCATGAATAAGCAGTAGAAATGGCTTATTCCAGTTTTCTTTTCCTGGACCAGTATTCCCAAACAGCTCCACTTATCTCAAAATTGGCTTATGGGTCTTATCTGAAGACGGTGAATNAAGTCACTGTGAGGCACCTGAAGTCAATGAATAGAGTTTCTCAGGAGAAAAATATGTGCCGNATGGAATCTATCTCCAAGACAATGAGTGCCTGATTGATTTTTTTTTTTCTGAAATGACTAAATACTGTGTATGCTGGTAAGCATTTAGGAAGCACTGAATGGCTAACCAGGCCATCTACCACAAAAGTGACAAGTCTTGATGCGTGGTTTCCAGGGCAAAGATTCCAAGTGTGAGATTATCTGGTTCTTCTCCGAGGGCTAGAGTGCCTTCAGGTGTCAGAATTACTATGAAAAAATATAAATCTTCTTCCTTTGTCTCTCCCTAGCATTTTCTTAGGCCAGATATGGCAACCTATGCTAAAAGGAACATCTACTTTTGGAGAAATAAACTAATGGTCCTCTTGAGAAATTAAAATTTTATTTTTCTGACAATTGATGACAGCATACTGTACAATGTACTGTGGAATAACTGAGTGAATTGAATGATGGAGGAAGTTATGTCCGCTATGAAAATCTAGCCGAGTTTCTCCGAGATCTCCTGTAGCTCTTCTCCAGATAGGAACAACCTGATAGCACAGGCTATCTCTTACCAAAGTGCTGCTGCTCCGTGTAAAACAAGAATCAATATATATATATATAGATATAGATATAGATAACTCAAAAACAAGTTGTATTTTTTAAATAAGTCCAGCTGTTTTTGCTGCCTGCAGCCAAAGATCTAATCTGAATGCTTAAATTTATAAAATAATAATAAAAAAAATCCAACACTGTTCTGAAGTCCTGCTTTCAAACTCTCTTCAGAATTGACCTGACATCTCATTTCAACTAATTTAAGAGGTACATTAAAATCAACCAGATCGTTTTGAGCACACACACGTCAAAATCAGCAGTTAGGATTTATAAGTTGTAGAACAACTGAATTTTGACCAAGCCCTCCACTATGACAATAGTGCCATGACATTTACAGTGACTGTGATTTACATGTGAACCGTAGCATGGACAGCAGAGACATGACTCTTATCATGCTGATGCACAGAGAAAGTGCACACACCCCAAAGGTTAGGGGTTCAGCCTGGTGGAAGCAACCCAGAGATGCTGGTGAGTGAGCGGCTTCCGGTCAGCGTCCTGCACAGGTTGACAGGGTATCTCCCACAACCGATCCCACTAAGGTAGGCAGAGAGAAACTGGCTCCTTCAGGGTTTGGGGGTACACTCTCTTAAAACTCAGCCATTGGGCCTCAAAGGCACGTGGTATTCCCCCTTCTCTTTGGATCTATGGGGTGTAGCCATGAGTTTTGGTTTTCATCAATGAATAGGAACTAAATTAGTGGGAGGAAATTAAAGGATCACTTTCACTGATTTGGGGCCCAACCGCTAACCTGGATGAGTCCTGGTATAAAGTATGCCTGAATCAGAAGGCCTTGGGGCAAGCATACCTCCAGGCCGAAATAAAATCCTCTCCAGAGCTATACTCATTGGCATCTCTCTGAACCCTTTAGGGGGCAGAGTTTTGCCTTTCTTTTTGAAGGGAAGGAGCCAGGAATGAGGCCCTTTGTTGAGCCCGGTAGAAAATTTTGTACTTCTGATCCTTGGAGTAACCCTCAGTGTCTAAAATCTGATTGAAAACATGTCTGCATTAGCTACTGACTTGTTTGGATAATATAAAAGGGAGTTTAATGTAAACAATATTTCTAGGTAACCAAGCAATCACATAACCCATCCATTTTTTTTCCAGCCATCTTCAATGCAATAACATTTGACTTTGGCTATTATAAAGAAAAATGTAGTACTTGATATTTTTTCTTAATATAAGTACATTTAAATAATTAAAAAAGTATCAACACATACGTAAATGTTCAAACATCGAGATACATAAATATCTAGGGATTTCTTTGTGGAAATACAGTAGTTAAAAAATGACCCAAAGCTGTAGCTGTCTCTTTAAAAAAACAAAAGAAAACAAAAACAAACAAAACAAAAAAACAAACAAAAAAATCCCAGCTACAGGAAAGTCCAAAAGTTAAATAGGGAATCGTTTTTCTTTCAGTTGGTCAAAGGCAGAAAGAAGCAAGCTCAAATCTATACATATTTAAAAATAACGACCACCCAGATGCAAACACACACTTTTGCAATTGATAAGGTGCGGAAAAGAAAACTCTGAAATAAGAAATAGATGCCNAACAGGATGAGCTATGTCTTCCCCGCCCCGAACCAAAAAAATTCCACACTCTTTGGAATAAACAACGTGGTTAAAAAGTGAAGTCAAGGGTATAAAATCTTTCTTTTATTCACAGCATTGCTAAATCAGAAGCATTCACAGTTTCCCTCCGGGAATCTTCCTGTTGGCCTCCGAGGGCCCTCCTGGTGGGGGTCTGTGCATGGACGGCAGGTGCAGCCGGGCTCAGTCCCTCGACGGGTGCTCAGTAGGGCCGCCACACCGCCTCCTCCAGGCGCGCGGGTGGCATGTTGGTGGGCGAGTTGCTGTGGCTGCCCTCGGTTTCCACCACGTCGCTCTGGCTGGGGAGGCTGGGGTTGAGCAGCGCGGCGCCGGTGGATGCGTTGGTGCAGGGCGGCAGGATGCGCGGGGGCGATCGCTCGCCTCCCACCATGGAGAACTGGTAGGAGCCTGCAGAGGCGCCGTAGTACAGGTGGTAGGAGGGCGAGCTGGTCTGGAAGGGCCCGGCCTGTGCCTGCGAGGAGCCTGGGTAGGGTGGCGGCAGGTAGGTGTGGTAGCGAGAGGCGGAGCTCATGGCTGACATGCCGATGCCGATGCCCGACGTGACGGGCGGCGAGTAGGTGAAGGCGCCAGGGTAGTGCATGCGCGGGTCGGAGATGGACGGCAGCGTGGGGAACTGGCGCGGGTCGCCGAAGGCTGTCAGGTCCGGGGCCGCTGTGGGTGGGTGGAAGAGATGGTGTGAGTCTGTG
>LZPO01027375.1:554970-577674 GCA_001675575.1 Neotoma lepida
CTCTCTCTCTCTCTCTCTCTCTCTCTCTCTCTCTCTCTCTCTCTCTCTCTTTTGCTCTGAGGGGAGTGGAGTTAGGGCCAACATGAAATAGTCATGCTGTTAGTTGCCTAGTAGAAAAAAGTGAGCTCTAGACCCATCTGTTTGGTGAGAGGTTCAGTAGTCCTGGATCAAACCTTCCTACTTCTCTCTGGAGTGAGATGATCTCTAAAACCATCCAGTGGTAACAGGGCAGGATCCCTATTCAAATAAATCTGAGTATTGCGTGGTTGAATTTATATTGTAAGGGCCAGGGAGGAATCAGGTAGGGTATGTGAGGTGAGGCGTGGTACCTATGATCATAACAGTGTGGATTCTGGGAAGGGCTAGAAGGGATTAAGTAGGAGTTATCCAGAAAAGGCCACAGGCTGAGAGAGTCACCGGTAGGCATTCTGCAAAGCCCAGGTGAAATATTTGTTCTCGAAGGGCTGTCTCTTATACACATCTAGATGTGTATAAGAGACAGGATCATAACAGTGTGGATTCTGGGAAGGGCTAGAAGGGATTAAGTAGGAGTTATCCAGAAAAGGCCACAGGCTGAGAGAGTCACCGGTAGGCATTCTGCAAAGCCCAGGTGAAATATTTGTTCTNGAAGGGGTTGCCTGGGTAAGCCAATCCATCAGAGTGAACAAAAGTTTATGAAGCACAAGCCGTGTGCCAGGCATGTGATGATGTGACAGGGATGAATAGGAACAATATGGCCCCTGCCCCACTGGGACTTATCAGGGGAAAGCTTCCAACTATGCTAAGCTTGGAAAGGCTCCTTCCTCATGCACTTGTCACCACACTGAGAGTTGCTTCATTTATGCATTCAAATATTTGCATATTCATAGGCTGGTGAAATTATTCCCTGGCTCTTTCATTCATGTTTCTACAAATAGTTTTGCTTCACTAGGGCCCCTGTGTAGGGACTCACTAATAAATGGTTCTATAGTCTCTACCTTCTAAGAGCTGCAGCCACTGGAGGATCTAAAGCTTGTATAGAGACTGACTGCTAAATTACATGCCTAATTTGGACTTGCAAATGGCTACTTCCATGGCAGAGGCAAGAACAGCAGTGATATTTGTGACATGCTTATGTTCTGCCTTGGAGAGGAGCAGAGCAGGAAGGCATCAGACATAAGTCAAACAGATTTGGGGGTGAATTTTGTCTCTACCATAAGCTAGCTTCAGCAAATCTCATGTTCTTCTGTCTACCAAGGGTAATATTAAGGAACGAGCAAGCTACAGAAAAAAAGACGTGTCACGAGGTGTGGTCATCATGAATGTTCAACTATTCTGAGTGATTTCCATAATTGTATTGCTAAAGGAAATGCAATCCCGCCAAGAGACTTAGCTGATGCTCGGTGGTAAGGCAATACACACTTGCACTGGGTGGGACCCAGGGAATACTGCTTCGCCTGGGGTTGAGAGTCTTGAGAAGAGCTAGGCTCTGGATAACAAATGGTGAATGAGTTAGGAAAGCTGGAATTCTGTGATANAGAGAAAGCAGGAATTCAATATTTCAATCAATTCTTGTTTCTGTTTTTAATAGTTCGAGATTAGAAAATTTAAACTTGAACCTTCTGTACGCTGGTTGTGTNTGTTTTGTTTTTTCAGAACAAATGGTTTTGATGAGATTACATGACCAAAGGCCACTTCAAATAATGGATAAGAGGGGGGCTCCCTTTCGTATTCCTGAACCCCACTCCCTTCCATTTGAAATGGAGGTCAAAGGCAAGGGAGAAGGTAGAGAGACAGAACGAAGGTCCACGGCATTTTTCACTCAGGAAAAGAATGCTTTTAAGGCAACAACATCAAAATGTCTATAGAGTCTATCATGACCCTATCAAATAATTCATATCAGAGTGGCCTGCTTCTTCCACTTTCAGCACCAAAACTTGAACAGCTGAAGAGTTACCATTCTTGTCCTTAGAACAAGGAAANCGCCAAACANAAGAATCTATGACCTTCCTGGATCTCCCAGCAAATTCTAGCAGTAAAGCAGGCCTCCACCCCTAAGTNCGGGGAGGCAGACAAGCATGGAAGACCACACCAAGGACACTGAAGCTGATGGGAGCACATCATGGGGACATCACAAGTTGCTGAAAGCTGAATACAGGCTGAATATGAGAATACCCAGAAGGGACATGTTTGTGGTTTAGGAACGCCAATGGGTTCTCACAGAATCTCATCTCACTGTAGACTTTTGATTGGAAAGCTGTAAGAAGTAGAATAAGGCAGAGTTCATGGGGAGCTCAAAGACACAAGGGGGACAATATCAAGGACACTAGAGGAGCTGGATTCCTTTGGCAACTATAGCTTTGTAACCATTAAAACCAACCCGACCCCTGCCTGGATGAACATAGAGAACTCACACCACAGGTCTGTCTGTGTTGGCTCATGTTCTGGATGCACCATGCTCAACTGTGAACAAATTACAAGATAGGGAAGAAATGTATGGCCTAAAAAGACAAAGCAAGCTTTGAAAACAGACTCAGATAGGACACAAATTCTAGAATTACCAGAGAGGGAATTTAAAATCAAAATTGTAAAATAAGACTCAAAAGAAATTCTGGAAATGAAAAACACCATAAGCGAAACAGGAAATATCTTATCCTCTCTTTTGTTGACAAGCCACAGCTGAGGGAAGTCAGTGAACTTGAAGATGTGTCAATACCAACTTGTCAAAAAAAAAAAAGAAAAGAAAGAAAGAAAACACCAGAAAACTGAGGGACTGTTTCAAAAGGTATAATACACGTGTAATTGGAATACACAGGAGAGGACATATCTGACATATGACTAAGCTGTGGAGCAGTGGAAAATCCAGGTGAAGAAAAAACTCTTTAAAGTAGCGAGATGGAGGGAACAGCATCTATATAGAGAGAAAAGGGATGAAAATTACGTCAGAGCTCCCGTCATAAACCATGCAAGCACAAAGGGAGCAAAGGGAAATCAAAAGCTGAGAGATAAAATTCACCAACCTAGAATTTTATACCCAGCAAAATTATCCCTCAACTGTGAGGGGAAAATCATGACATTATCTGATGGAATTGAAACTGAAGTCAAGCATCACTCACAGAGACAGAAAGAAAATGACACAGACCAGAAACTTACATCTACAGAGCAAAGGANATCATCTTAGAAGAAAAAAATTAAAATGAAATAAAGACTCACTTTATTTATTCATAATGGATCTGAAAGATAACTATTAAAGGTGACAACAGCCACAGTTTATTGGATGTTACAGCGTAGAGATCAAGGAAATGAAAGGCAGCAATGACAGATAGGAAAGAAGTGACATAGGGTCAGAAAGGTGGCGTAGGCCACCAAGCCCAACAACCTGAGTTTGATCCTCAAGGTCCACACGGTGGAAGGAGAGAACCACTAATTCCTGCAAGTTGTCCTCTGACCTCCATACATATGCTGTAGCATGTACACACACACGCGCACACGCACACACACACATACACACACACAGTGAGAGAGAAGCTAAATAAACAAATAAATGTAAAAATTTAAAAAGAAGTAACAATAACAATTTACAAATAACATTATTTGATTGTGGACCTAGTTTTTAAACTCTAGAACAATTACTAAAGCAAATTTTAAAGACATTTGTTTGTTTATTTATTTATGTGTATGGGTGTTTTACCTACATGCATGTATGTGCATCTCATACATGCAGTGCCTAAGGAGGCTAGACAAAGGTGTCAGATTCTCCTGGGACTGGAGTTAGCAGACAACCATTAGCCTCCACTGGGTGCTAGGAATCAAACCCAGGCCCACTGGAAGAGCAGCCAGTGCTTCCTGTCTCTGCCCCATCTCTCTAGCCCCCCCTAAAGCAATTTTTTAAAAGTATACTTGATATGAAAATAGAGGAGCTAAAATGAAATCCTATAAAATAAATATTCAGTTACAGTAAGAGGAGACAGAAAAGCGGGGGTGGAGCGAAGAACCATGTGCCACAGACAGAAAAGTTAAACCATGGCAGATAATAATCCAGCTCTATCTATAAACAGTTCAGATGTGAATTGTCTAAATCTACCACAGAAGTTGTTGGAACAAGCTACAAATAAAACTTAACTACCTGACGCACACAAATGGCTCATTTAAATACAGACTCAGGTTAAGCGTGAAGGGGTGGAGAGAAATTATGCTAACATCATTTCAGAGAAAGCCCAACTTGCTGTATNAGTTTTATACAAAGCTAATTGAAGATGGAGATTTTTAAGGATAAGAGATGAGTTACACGNTGATAATATGGCAAACTAATAATACGTATTCCTTGACAGGTGCCCAGTGAACAAAGGGTGTCAAGAGGCCTGAGGCAAAAACTAATTGAAATACAAGGAAAAGCAGGCAAATCTATCATATGGCTGGAAACTTCAGCATCCCTTTTCCAGTTACTGATACANCATGCAAGCAGAAATCCAGACTCTGTGGCTGCCCTGGACAGTATCAACTTGACCTAAGTACCACCTATAGACTACTCCATTCTTCTAAAGCCCACACAGAGCACTTACTAAGACAGGATACATTTGGGGTCATGAAATACTACGTGATCTTAAAGGCATAATCATGCAAAGTGTTTTCTTAGGTCACAAGGACTTAAACTAAAATCAAACAATCCCTTCCCTGCAAACAAAACAAAACAAATCAAAAACCAGTAACAGAAAGATTGTTGGGAAATCTTCAAAAATTTGGATATTACTTGTAAATGCTATAGGGACCAAATAAGAGATCTCAAAAGATATTTATAATACTTGTCACTTAATGAAAATGAAAACAAACAACATTTAAGGAATAGAGTGAAAGCAGTGTTGAAGGAGACATTTCTAGTGCTGGATATANATTTGAAAGCAGAGATTCAAAATCAGTAACTAAAGCTTATGAAATGAGAGGGGGAAAGAACACACTCCAGACCCATGGCAAATGGAAGTGACAATATCTAAAGCAGAGGTTAGTGAAATTGACTACAGACGGTCGGAAGAAGGAACGCTACCACTTTGAAAATCCAAAGCTCCTCAATTCATCCCTGAGCCCTCTCTGGCCAAGGGAAGGACAGGCAGGGACATCCCATCTTGTTCAGATGAACCTTCGGTGGCCTGGCACCTGACCTCACAGCCTGGGTTTCCTGTGACACTCGAGGACCTGGGGTCACTTCCCAACACCTGGGTCAGGTTGGCAGGGCTCCATATCTCCGCTGTAGTCAGCACCCCTTTCCTTGACTGTTTGGTGGGCGTCTCTCAAACAACCGATCTTTTGGTCACCTTTGACCATTAAAAATAAACAGTGGGGCATCCACTCAAGGACTACCTGCTTTGTAAAGAGCAAAAACTGCCCCGTGAACATATAAACTCAAGGAGCCCATCCTGGATTTTTCCTTAGAAGACTTCCCCTTCTTTCTGCAAGGAAGAAGACAGAGTCATTCATTTCCAGGGTGCCCTCCCAGTGCACCTCGGTCATGGGTAGCTGGTGTAATGCCCCCGTGGATGCCTCAGAGCACACAACAGGATGTGAGTCAGGACTCAGGGATGTGAGTCAGTTTCCAGGGTGATGTGTCAGGGCGAGCCCCAGGGGAGGCTTGCATCTTCTCATCTGGGACCCTTGTGAAGAAAGACCCAGGCTACCTTGTATATGGAAGAGGTGATGCCCCCAGATGCTTGGAAACTACCCCCCAACACACACCCCGAATTGTGCAATGCCAACTTTTACAGCCCTGGTGTTGAGCAGGTGACTCTCTCTGAAAGACTATTTCCCTGAAGTGTCTNGTGTTTTTGAGAAGCCGTGTTTCTTCTGGCTTCTGTGGTAGACATGAAATGCCCAACAGCTCCAGATGTCAGAATAGTAGTCGCTCCAGAGCGGCCCCCCCACCCCCCAGGTAGCCAGCAGTGGATTAACATNGCCTCAGCATTATCAGTGAAACCCCATGATAACATGAGTCAGTTCCCACCAGCTCTGGATTCTGGAAGAAAAGGGGGTTGTGAAAGAGCCCTGGGATTTGCCAAGCATTTGTCTCCCACTGGCTGCAGACGCTAGGGTTAGTCATGTGCAGCTCAGATGCATTCACTCTTCCAGCTTTGAAGGGAAGCGTCCACAGAGCCAGGACAGAGACCTGCCTTGGTATGCTGTTCCAAAGGCCTTCAGGGTCTGGAGGGACCCGTTCTCCCTGACATCCATGGCCCAGGAGGTGACAGGCTGCCTGGGAAAAGGAAGGCATTGTGCGGCTTCATCTCTGCCACTCGTGCTCTCCATATCTGAATTCCTCACTCCGCCCAGGGAGACTTTGTGACTTTGAGGTCAGGATACTACTCCTAGCCCTGGTGGCTCACCCCAGAACCCTTTTCCTCTCAAACCTCTGTTTTCTCATCTTTTAAAATGGGGTGGGGGGGGTGTAACCAGACTCACCTGCCTCACAGGTGTGAGAGTTAATTAATGTTTGTGGTACAGCTTTGAGATCCACAGATGAAAGATTCTCTATAAATGCAAAGTGCTAGTCCTCATTAGAGCTGCCAGACAGTTCCCAGGGGAAATAGTTCAGCCCTCACCACGAGGCCGCTCCCCTCAGCCAGATCAGTCTGAGACACGTCTGGAAAGGGCTCTGTATTTAGGCAGAGTCCTCCCTGTGCAAGGGTCAGGGATAAGTCACCGGCTTCCAGAAAAGACGGTGTTTTCATAACACGTCTTATTCTCTTTTGGCACCATCTCTGTGGACAGAGTGGCCTTTAGTGTCCAGAGGGTAGAGGGACTGTGGTTCTGAGGGAACCAAAGGCCCTTTCTGGTTTCTGAGGCATCCTTTCCTGCAGATAACTTATTTCAATGAATGTTGTTGAAGAAGCACATCCCCCCATAAATGCCTCACCTGAAAGGACTGTCTGCACCCCTACTTTCTACGCCTGTGACCTCTTATGTTCCCTTGGCCTGGAGGAACCTATAGTCAGACTGGATAAAGTCCCGTCATGCACCAATCCTTTGATGAGCACCCTGCTGAATTTTCCTTTCCTTCCTTTCTTTCTTCTCCAATGTAGTCTGGAAAAGCTGAGGTAAAGATGTCTTTCAGGCCCCCGACCCCCAATGGCCCTTCTCTAGCCTCCTAGTCCTCTTTACTCCTTCCTTGAGTGGGTGAGGGAGAATTTCTGTGTCAGGGGTCAGAAGTCCCTTTGCAACTTGGGGCCCAGCCATTGGTATGGAGTGCGAGGACATTCTCACTCAGAACAGAAGTGGTTGACACCTCATGTGGGAAGCTGTAAGCAAGAGGAGAACATCACACCTCCTGGGGCTGCTCACAGAGTAGAATGTTCTGGGCAATGTCCACTGACAATAGCACACACTGCACATTTTACTCTGATTAGATGTTAGAGGTGGCTTCCGGCTGGCTGTGGAAGGCTGCTTGCTCTGTCCAGTGTCTGCTCTCTGCTGCTGGTGGGTCTACAGGCCATTCCCAGAGAAGCATCCACTGTGTCTTCTACTGAAAACTAGATGCCTTCAGAGCTGTCCTTTGGACAGATCACATTAAGTAACAGGACTGAGAGTTTGTGAGGGTCCTTATAATGCCTTAGGGCAACAGTTCTCAACCTTCAGGTGACAACCCCCACAGGGGTCACATAGTAGATATCCTGTATATCAGATATTTACATTATGATTCCTAACAGTAGGAAAATTACAGTTGTGAAGTAGTAATGAAATAGTTTTATGGTTGGGGGTCACCACAGCGTGAGGAACTGTACTAAAGGGTCACAGCATCAGGAAGGTNCCTTAGGGTGACTGTAGGCACCAAGAAAAGAGCAGCCATTTTCTCTGGAACTGCCTGCAGAGGGGGTAGATGGTGGACAACATGCTATACACATGTTGTCAGCACAGGTGAATCTGTAATTCCAGAGCATAGCCTAGAATGAAGCCTGGCCTGCTCNATACTCTGTCATGCCATTCGGCAGCCTTGTTTCCTCTGAGGATCACTGTCACCTCTGTCGTCCTATGACCAGGCTCCTGATGCATTCTCACTGGATCTTAAGTAGAGATTAGAGCTTTAGATAGCAGAGTCTGAGGAGAAATTCATATTCATGGGGACAGAAGAGTCAAGACCGTATCCTCTAGAATCCTCCCAAAAAACAAAACAGAAGTGNTCAGCTGCNTTGTGGTCTATGCAGGCCCCAAGCATCTCTAGGATTTGNGTACCTCATCTCTGTGCTGTCCCCTAACCCCAACCAACAGTGCTTGGGCATAGAGCACAGGCATGACTTTCAGGTCTTAGCGAATGGGATGGAGACACTCGTTGGCNGGTTTCTCACTGTGTTAAGGCACTGCATTACTCCCTGGGGACATTTCCCCCACCTGTGAAGAGGGTTGATTGCCTCAGCCTGTGAGGTTACTGGAAGGGTGAAATGGGGACCTTGGCTTGGTTATTGTCAAATCAGTTACTTGTACCAAGAGACAAGGTAACGGTGTCCAGAGTGAGGAAGGCTTGGCCGGTGCCCAGTAGAGATTCATCCACACTGCTCATAGGGTGGCCGGGCCCCACAGGGCTACCAGGAATGAGACTTGCCTCAGCCAGCCAGAGTTCCAGGGTGCAAGCTCTGGTTTCCACAGTGATGTGTGTGTGGTTCCGGTGGCTTAGTGCCTGCACTGAAACACAGTGCAAGCCCCTCCTTGTGCACCACTGCTCCAGAGGGAGTCTGTAAGCACTCTGCACAGCAGAGGCTCATGGCAGGGTGGCTTGGTCCCTGCCAGGACACAGGATCTGAAAGCCAAATTGCAAGTCAAAGATGCATTGTTCTTTGTCTTCTGAGGCGTGAGTCATGTCAAAGGGTTGTTCTTTCTTTAAGAGCTTTCATTCCACACTCCCAACTCACAGAAGAACATTCCNACACAGGGAAATAGAAAAATTTCCCAAAGATGAAGTGCCTAGCCCCCTTTGATAAATGCTTGCAAGAGAAATCCAGTCAGTGTCTGCCCCCATGTTGGCCTCATGCTTTGTGTGTGGGGTGGAGAGGGGTGAGTGTAGGGTGAGTTCAGGTCTGGTCTTACAAGACCGTTCTCTTCCTGCCTGAACCCTGGCTCTTGTCAATTTTCCCTTTCCTACATACCAGACTTGGGCTCTGAGAATCAATTCCCTGAAGCAAAGCCAGGAGACTAGAACTACGGAGAGTTGTGGATTGGGGGTGGCGTGTTCCTCTCCCTCTTTTGTCCATCTTCTAGCCAGGCTATGCACAGGTCTCTCTCGCTGTGTTAGAGGAATCTGCTAAGTCCAGGGTCTGTCTCATGAGCCTTGCATGATTCCTGGCTATTCTTGTCTAAGTTGTTCCAACACTTTCATCTTTCACAAGAATTGTCCTGTCTGACAGTACAGTATAACGGACTAAACACTACACTTTCATTTGGTCTTCTGTGGCCTCTCCACTGTGCTAGAAATAATGGTAGATCTGAGAAGTATACTCACATTACATAAGGGAGGGTCTTGTCCTCCAACTGGAGACACTTAACCCTCACATACCTTACCATCCCTCCTACTGATAGCCTCAAAGAGTCAGTGGGATGTGTGGCTAGGATCCCAGAGCTGACCCTCCCTCTTGAACTATGATGACCCATCCTATGGATCCACCAACTCCAGCCCATTTTCCACAGACAGGACTTCTGGAGAAGGGGTGCTTATCGCAAATCGTAAACACAAGGCTCCTCCTCCACACCCAGGGAATATTCTCAGGAACAGCTCTGTGTCTCAGAGACTGCTAAATTACTCAGCTACTCACCATCAAGAACAGGGTTGGGAAGAGGAGGCTGAGGGCCTCCCTTCCCCCGTGATTGCACATTTCTGTTCCAGCTTTGGGTTGTTTAGGGTTATTGAATGTCTTCACTTCACTATCAACCACTGAGGCACCAGCCAATTCTTGCTTCTCAGTTGCCCAGCTGTAATCTCTCTCTCTTTTTCATGGGAGAACCACATGAGGGGGACTTGCTCACTTACGTTTGCGGGCCCTTTTGCACACCCCAAGTAATTGACCTTGATGTGAACTAATTGGGATTGCAATAGATTAATAAGGCGGGTTGGTGAGGTGGAGTCTGCCAGGCAGAGGATACCTTTGAAGATAAGAGCCATGAGCGCTTTCATAAGCTAATCCCCGGTGTTCCGAACAAAGGACATAAACTAATAAAGGCAGACTAATCTGGGGGCAATCTGCACTCACAGAGGAATTCCACCCTCTGCTCTTATTCAGAAAGGCAAACGGAAATCTGCCAGAATTCTTTTAAACTCTAACACAGATCTCAATAAAGAAAAAAAAAAAAAAGACACACCATACAGAGGAAAACTCTTGGTAATAAGCAGAACTCTGATGATCTAAAGATTCACAGCCTCATTTATTGACTTAGGGAGAGTAAATGGCATTTCAAATACAACCTTCATACTTGAATAGCTGAGGTCACCCTGAGAAAGATGATGCCAGGCTGAGCCCAGCAGTGGGAAACCTCCCTCCAGAGAGCACCTCTGATTTACAAGGTCAAGGCAGTGTTTCACACAGAAGGGATAGGTTTTTTAGTGACTTGGACGCAGATGGAANGAAAGAAATGTACAGGTTGAGATAGCGGGCAGTCTCGAAACAGTTGCTTGAGCAAAGGGAATGGGCCTGCAGAGGACGGAGGAGCCAGAGTTCCACAGACGCTCACTCGACTTGCTTTTGTTTCACACATTGACATCTTNTATGTATGGACTAAATACTTAGGAGTTTCCCAGGCTGGTGTAAACCAGCAGCGAACCCTCCTCTGGAGGATTTTTAGCCATGTTGGGACACAGGTTTGATTAGAGTCAGGAGAGGGAAAGGCATTTAGTGGATAGAGAACAGGGGTGCTGCTTGGTATCTGAGTGCATGAGAGGGTCCCATGACAGAATGGTTCAGCTCCCAAAGTCAAGGGTAACTAAAATACCAAGGGAAACCTGACCAGAGAAGGCCAGACTGATAAGGTAGTTCGGCCAACTTCAACAACAAGGCAGAAAATGTGACTTGTAGCGGCTGCTCTGATTGCAGGAGATGTAAGTTAGCACTGTAGCCTGGGTGGAATACACATGAACTGAGGGGTATGAGGCGGGGGCAGCTGTGGTTAGGCGGCACCCACACTGGAGTTTGGGGCAACTGTTTTCTCCATAGTCTTAGGGCTGTTACCCAGACTTGGNGCTGGCTGAGTCCAGCTCTGGGGGGAGCCACAGGTGTAAATGACCAACATGATTGCTTCTGAGTTGACCACTGGCTTTGCCACCTTGGAAGGGACAGGCCAGCACTTGCCTCTCCNGGGCTTCCTGGGCATGAGTCACACAATGCAGATTACTGTCAACAGTTCTGAGGTCTCATTCCAAAGTCTCATGGAATGATGGAGTAGAAAGCANCCCCAGAGACTCCCTGTGCCAGCTCCTACTCAGAGAATGCTCAAGTCCGAGATGAAGGGACTAACAAGGTTAGTGGTAGGGTCAAAGCAGATCTCCTGCTTAACTGGGGACTGTTACTTCCACAAGACTGTTTTCTCACAGGAAACCATCCCCCCTTCTATCTAGGGACCTTATACTGGAAAGGCTTCAACTTCAAAAACTATACAAGTAACTGCCAAGTATGTTGGTGGGATGGGCACTGAGGAGGGACAGCTCTTCTTGGTAACAGATCTGGGACTATTCAGAGCTTTTGGGGTTCCCTCACAATTCTCTCTTACATTTGTATCTCCTTTTATACCCTGGAACCAAATCTGGATCACAAATAAAAGTTGGTATCGGTTGCTATCATAATTCACAAACAATCCAAAACCAAGGACAGGACAGGAAGGGACCATTCTAGGGTAGTCTCAGGGAGGAGCCAGGCTTCCTACGATGGGGACAGTAACAGGGGGAGTCACATTGTCACCCTCTGCCTTTTCTTCTGATGGCTTTAAGCTGCCAAGCACTGCACTGCACTGACTTGAAACCCTTTTATGGAAAGTGCCATACTCTTTCTGTTCATGTCACTTAAAATAATGAGTTAGCTGCACTTGTATTAGTCTGTCTTTCAAGTGGATTAGATTCATAGGCTCGCTCCCTTCGTCTCGCAAGCTTTGGCCTGGCTGTCTGAACCTCCAGATTAGACTGATGAGCGCAGGCCAGACAGCAATGAAACGCAATTACCTAGGCAAACTTTTGAAGGATTTGAGCCCTGGGGCACAGGCTGTTTACCGGAGACTGAAAGCACCGTTTGTACTGAGCAGGACCAGTTGCTGTGGTCGTTTGGATCCTGCCTGCCACTGGACTCCAGGCAGGATTTCTGGGGGCTGATAACATCAGCCTCTGTCCACACCTCAGCACCTCAGGGTCTTTCTGTTTTTCAACAAGAAGACGCAAGCACCAACAAAGGCCTATTATAATATTTCCCTTTGTGTTTGCTGACTCTCTCTCTCATTGGCTAAGTAGGTTTTTATTTTTTTTCCCCCTTTCTTCCTTTCTTTCTTTCTCATATGTATTGTATACCATCTTGGGAAAAAAAATCCAGGAATCATCCTATGGCTGACTGACTCTATAACTTGATTCTTTGGAAGTGAACAGCCTCTCTAAAAAACAGGAACTTCCTGTCTTCTTAAACAACAACAACAACAACAACACACACGCACACACATACACACATACACTACACACACATACACACATACACACATACACACATACACACATACATACACACATACACACACACATACACACCACACACACACACGCACACCAGCTCATCCAAAGCACTTTCTCCTTGATTTGAACAAAAGAGTTTCCAAGAGCACCCAGGGAAGGTGTGTCCCAAAAGGGACGAGTGGGCCAGAGGGCCAGAGGGTTTCCTCTGCAGGCCACAAGCTGACATTGTTTCCCACAGATGCTGGGTAGGAACAGAGAGAGGCAAGAGTGCATTTCTGTCCAGCTGGCAGAGCACTGTTCTGATCAGATGAAGGAGAANGCAAGGGAGAGGCCAAGGGGGGATCCCTGGCTTCCCAGGTTGGTGGCAGACAAACCGTAAAGTCACCAGAAGGTGGGAATGGGACCCTGAAGGCCCCTCACCTAGAAATGGGTCAGTTATTTTCAAAGAAAAGATTTCTTGTAGCTCAGACTGGCCTTGAACTTGTTATGTAGCTGAGAGCTATGTAGCTGAGAATGACCATGAACTTCTGATCCTCCTGCCTCCACCTCCAGAATGCTGGGATTACAGATGTGTACTACCATGTCCAGTACAAGAAGTGCTGGGGATCAAATCTAGGGCTTGTCCATGCTAGGCCAGCGCACTCCCAACGGAGCTACAGCGTTAGTCCTGGAAAAGGGCTTTATTAGGTTTNGAAGGCAAGAGAGCTAANGAAAATGTTTCAAAGGATGGATTTGAGGAAGAGTCTAGGAATGTGGTCTGGGAAGGAAGCAACAGGCAGACACACCTGAAGGGCAGGAAGCAGGAGGCTGTACGAAAGAGGTAGCGGTGTGGTAGGGGCTGGGATCCCTAGGAAGTTGTGGGTAAATAAGACATCTTATTTCAGGGTCTAGGTCTCTAATTAAGCGCGCAGAGGTAGGTAGGTTCAAGTATGTGGAAGGCTGCCTTGGGTGAGGCTGAGCTGCCTGCAGAGGAAGGAACACAGGGCAGGGTGAGAGGAATATTTGGTGTGGGACCAGGAACTCCATGAGGTGTGTCTGGGGTATCCAAGAGTGTCCCTGCCTTTGTGAACACAGCCATGGAAAGTCATGGACCTGAACATCGAGAGACAAAGGGACTTGTCATCTTCCTCCTTGCATTATTCCCTGCCTGGAACTCAGAAGTGGGCTCAGACCCACAAATGGTCTACTTGGACTGTATCCCTAAGATCGGAAAAATGCTTCTATAGGGACTGCCCCTGGCTCCTCTGCCTCAAGACCTGGACTCCCTGAGAACCAGAGAAGTGGGAGAGAGGATTCAAGGCCACTTAGAACTCTGCTGACCCNTCTGCGGGCCTCAGAGCCCAGATGTGTGGGGGAGGAGGTGCTGGATCCCATAGAGCCCCTCCTCCTGCTAGCAGGTCACCACTGTTGACCACCCTGCAGCACAGAAGGGCATCTCACACAGGGCAGTGAGGAAAGGACACTTGGCCCCACAACCCCTCTAGTATAAACGGAGAGGAGATGGGGAGGAGGAATCACACTGAGAGGGACCGTCAGGGTTATCTAGGAGGTAGGGAGAGGATTCGGTTTGGTCCTGGGGAAAAGATGTCCTGAAGGATGGGGCACAGGAGGTATGCTGAAGAATGGGAGGCTTTGGGGAAGTGGTGGGGACAGGGACAGGGCTGGCCACAGGTATTCACTGGCCAGAGAGGAAGGCAGGGAAGAAGCAGGCAGCTCAGAAGCACTTGGTTCCTCCTCTCCTCCCTGCTCCCCTGCTTGAGCGTGAGTCATTCCAGAGCTTGGATGGGCTAGGGAGCAATGGAGAGAGCCCCTTANCGTCTGCAACACCACAGGGAGGCACCGCTTGAGAAGGGATTTAAAATGGGCGGTGAAAACAGACTCTGGAGGCCAATCTTTGGCTTCCCATTGGCTTGAAAAGGCAGGGATGGCTTCTTCAGCCATGACCTTCTGAAGGTTACATGGTTGGACTAAGTGGGCCCAGTCAGCGGCACAGGATTGAGAGAGGTTTATAATGGTCCCTGGACTCCCTGAATGCAAGGGTGCCAACAGGAAGCCACAGGCTCTTCACTCGTGTTGACCCTCAGAGTCACACAGATGGAACACACAGCGAGGTCAGAGGCCTCATTATTCCTGTACACTTTGGCCATTCAGCTGCTTCTGAAAAGCTGTCCCTCTGGGATGTCCACTGATGTCCATCTCTGTAGACACGCNAGGGTGGCTGAATTAACAGTGATTTATGCTACAAAAAGGACCAGCCCAACCTCAAGTCTTGTCAGTGAATCCTCAGTCACCAATGAACTAAACAGTGTTTACATTCCACTGTAGTGCCTCCAAGGAGGAAGTTCAGAGATGGGCTTCATTTGTAAATGAGTTCTTTGTAGCTCTGAGAAGGATGGCCACAGGTACCTAAGCCTAGGCAGGTCACTGGGAGACTGGTGAGTTATCGGAGTCCCCAAGGCATGGTGGCTACCCGTGGGAGAACCACCAGGGGTTCCTATAGGGCCTCCATACAGTGGGCTCTTACATCACAGAACGTTTGGGACAATTGTATAACCCTTGTTTTGTGCCTGTGCCCTGTATAATTCTGTGAGAATGTGTCTGTGACTGATTGACTAATACACCTTCAGAGACATCAACCTTGAGGGGTGTCAACCTGGAAGAGTCCCTGCCTGTACCTATTGCTATCAGAGCCTTGTGGAAGCTGGCTTTGCAGTGTTCATGCCTATGGCCACCTCAGTTCTGTTGACCTTGAGGGAGAGGCAAGCTGAACTGAAATGTGGTGGTTCTGTGCTTTATTAATGNATGACACATGGTTGGGAGAAAAGATTCCCTGTCATTTCTGTTCCCTCACTAGTGTCCCCAGAGGAAAGGAAGAAACGAAAGGGACATAGTCACGAGTAGGGGGATGGGCTCAGGTTCCAGCACTGAGTGGGCGGGCTAAAGGTTACATTCCTTCTTCACCCTGCCTCTCTACTGGGCTGCTGGCCTCACCATGGCTAGAAATTGATTGTCTAAGAGGCCTCTCTCTCCTTAAGCAGTAGGATGTTTTTCATAAGAGGGCTGCTGTTGGTATTATTATTTTTTAGCTTCTAAATATAAAGAGTAATTTATAAAATGGGGAGAGGGAGTTGGAGTGGGCAGGAAGGAAAAGACTCCAAGTGTCAGCTGACCTCAATATTTCCCAAGTCTTGCCTTGGCTTCTCCAGTCCCCTTCTCCCTCCCCACAACCCCTCCTCCAAGTTCTGAATGTGAAAAATAAGCAGCCTGGGTTGGGGAGATGCATCTAACAAGGCCCTCATTGTCCTAGACAGGTGTGAGATTGGACTTGATCCGTGGCCAACACCTCCAGCACCAGAGCCAGCCATGTAAGCTGCAAGCGTGCACCAGCCCTCCAGTAATGCCTCTGCAGCCAGCCAGAGACTCAACAATTTAAGGCTTAACAGGCACAACATAAATCAGAGAAGGATGGACCAGCCGACCGGCAGCTTCTTGGGCAGGTGCCTGCAGACTGTCTGCAGATCAGACCCTGCCTGTTTGGGTTATTTGAGACTTTTTTTTTTAAATATAATATAAAGATGAGAAACTGGGTGGAGTTGTGTGCACAGGCACACTGGGGTTTGCCCTATCTTGTCCCAACAGCCCCTCGTTTGCCTGAATGGTGTTTTGAAGGGACTTCTCAAGACGGTTCCCTGTGCTACTTCCAAATACTAGAAATGTGTTCCAGCCATTGAGTTGGGAGAGATGGCAGAGGAAGCCAAACACTTGGATAACAGTGTGGGCNACCCAAGGCAAGTCACTTGACCCCTCCAGGCTCCCGTTGCTCATCTATTTAAGGAACAGGATGGCCATCCCATTTTGCCTTCTATGACACACTCATCATCTCTGACAAGTTCAAAGTCGCCATAAGTCTGTCCAAATCAGGTGAAATCAGTAGGGGTGGGAGATAAGTTTGTTGGATGCTAGGGTCCGGAGGGGATCCTTTGCATTTCCCAGCATACCCTCCATTGAGCTAATCTTATCTTCTTCAGAGACTTGTGTTTCTCAGGCTGTGGANGAGGCAAGCCCAGAGTGCAAGTCCCCTGGGAGTTCGGTCATGACTTGTCAGGAGCACACTCCGTGGGTGGTGAAGGTGGAGATGACAGGCCTGCAGGGCTAATTAGGGAAGGGAGTNGAGTCCCCATTCTCTTTTAAAACCGGGTTAACTATTAAGTAAATATCATTTGAGAGCCAGGATGCTGGAGTCCTCTGTCTCTCTCAGTGAAGGAAGATAGCCAAAAGCCACCCATCAATGCAGGACCCTGCTCTCTGGCATCTCAGGGAGGATGGTGGCTGATCTTTACAAAGTCCAGGGCAGCTTCTGATCCAGCTGTTCAAGACCTGACTCTGAATTCATGGACAAAGACTTGGCTGTCACAGGGACCCCTCTGGACCCGGGTCCCAGGTCATTCCCTCTCATGGCTATTCAGTCTTCTGGGAGTACATGACATGAGGTTGGCAGCAACATTCTGAACTGGGTTGAGGGGACTGTCACTCAGCACCTCCTGCCCCTCCCAGCCGAGGGCCTGCCAGAGCAGCAGCGTTCCCACAGCTGTGGCCCTGTCACCCCACACACCTGTTTGCTGTCCTCTGCTTGGCCTGACAGCCTGGGCCACAGCTGAGAGCAGGCTTAAAGGGCAGGGGGAGGTATTTATTTAAAATCACACAGGGAGATGAAACCTCCTCACTCAAAGAAATCCTTTTGTAGGTGGTTCATTAAAAACANGAAGAGCCAGGCCATTCACACACAGTGAATCTGTCTAATTCACAAGTGAGTGAAGGGAAGGGGGAGGGGCATCCCCTGCCCACTGCCCACGTGGGCCCTGGGTTCAGGAAGTGACCTGTCAGCTTGCTGCAGCTGTTTGTAGGGCTGGGAGCATTTGGTGGGACTGAAAAGGATGAGAAAGACTGTACCCTTATTCATAAAAGNAAAAAAAAATCCCTACTTTAATAATAGAATTCAACATTAAGAAAAGAAGAAAAAGGATCATAAGAAACTAAATCCTACCCTCTCCCTGAGCCAAAAACACATTTCAGGAAAAGGCTGAGTAAGGCTGAGCAAGCGTTGGAGGAATGAGCTGCTCCCATATGACAGGCTTAAACACAAGAGGACAGACATGTGCTGGGAAATTTCAGCTCTAGATGGAGCCAACAGTGGAGTGTCTGGGCCTTCAGGGTGTTGGTGGGGGTGGGGGTAGGGTGGGGAAGAAGCCCTAGGCAAAGAAGTTTAAGAGTCCTTTCAACCTTGATATTTTATATTCTCATTATGGCCTTGTGGGATAATAACTATGGATTATCCCATCTGAGTTCTTCCAAGGAACCGAACCTCAAATCACATTCTCCTCTATTCTCTCCAAAGCTACTACTGCTTCTGAGGACAACGGGGAAGAGAAGGTAGGTCATTATCATGGAGTAGCTGTGGACCTCATAGGGCAGCGCTGACGTGAAATACCCAGACCTTCCACCAGAGCCAGCAGCGAGGGATGTAGTAGTAATGAGAATTACCAGAAGGACAGGAGCAGCTCTTAAGAATTCCAAGTGCCCTGGGCGCCGTNTTCAGCACATCCCAAGAACGTAATTCGACCTCAGTGAAGGGTTTGTGCAGGATGACTTGAAAGACTTAATCATGCCACGTGCTGGGCATCTGACGCTCTATGCGTGTTGATTCAGTCTTCAAGAGCATCCAATGAGTCAGTCACCATGACCACGCCCATTTTACAGATAGAGACAGTGGGGCAGGGACCCAAGTGCTTCCTGCAAGGTCATACAACTAGGAAGGGCACAATGTGGGGTTTGAGTCCCAAAGCATTATGGATCTGCATTAGGCTTTTCCTAGGAGCCCCTTGTTTATTCTGGGTCCCCTCTGATGACTAGGGATGAAGATTGGTTCTTCGCTGGCCAGTGTGATGGACGGACAGAGGATTTGGCATTTTGTCTGGCCATCTCCAGGCTCTGGCATCCTCCTTAGAGGAAGTAATGAATAGCCAGGGAGAAAGTTTGACAATAAGAATAAACCCTCTGTGGCAGTAGCTCTCAACCTATGGCTTGTGACCCCTTTGGGGTCACCTAAGACCATCAGGAAATATGGATATCTACATTACAATTCATCACAGTAGCAAAAATACAATTATGAAGTAGCAATGAAATAATTTTATGGTTTGGAGGGTCAGTACANCATGAGGAACTGTATTAACGGGTCACAGCATCAGGAAGGTTGAGAACCACTGCTCTACGGTATCTTCCCTCCCCCAGGGCGTGAACAAACCAAATGAGGAAATCCGGAAAAGATCCTGGACCAGAAATAACAAGGTTTCCTTCCCCTTCCACCTGAACTGGCTATCCATAATTTTACACAAATTCAATTTCAAAGTCATGCTTTGTAATTTATGGAAAATCATATTAAATTAGACAGATCTATGTCTGCTCAATGACTTCTCTCATTTAGCAACATATGGTGGCTCAGAGCCTCTCAAAGCTTGACCACACAGCAAAAAGTACCATCCTCCCCCCAACCATCTGTCAATCAGAAGCAGCAGGGTGGGGACTCTAGGGCATCTCTCTGTCAGTTTCCCTGAAAGTGTTAGGGGTGACTGTAATTCCTTCAAGATACTGTATTCAGGACTACAAAATGTTTAGGACCAACAAGTGACTCACTTGAATGACAAAGAGGCCTAGGACACTTATGAAAAACAGTACCAGAGGCAGGAAGATATTCAGTCAGCCAAGAGCTTACCTCACAAGCGTGAGGTCCCAGGTTGATCCCAAGAACCCATATAAAAAGCAGGGTGCGGTGCACAGGACTATAATATCANCCATAGTGACATGGGAGGTAGAGAGAGGGAGACCCCTGGAGTTTGCTGGTCTTCTAGCCGAACCTACTTGCAAAGTTCAAGGCTAATAAGTGATCCTGTCTCTAGCATATGTGGCAGTTATTTGAGGAACAACCCCTGAGGCCATCCTCTGACTTTCATACGCACATGCGTGCATAGCCTGCTCATATGTGTCCTACCAGAAAGGTATACACAGAGAGAGGAGGGGAGGGGAGAGAGAGAACAGAGTTGGGTAATGTGGGAACAAGGAGCAGACCGAAATGAACCTGCTAGGTCTGTGGTTCTNAACATGTGGGTCGCGACCCCTTGGGAGAGTTGAACGACCCTTACATGGGCATCTCTTAAGACCATCTACATATCAGATATTACATTATGATTCATAACAGTAGCAAAATTACAGTTAGGAAGTAGCAATGAAAATAATTTTATGGTTGGGGGTCACCACAACGTGAGGATCTGTATTAAAGGGTCACAGCATCAGGGAGGTTGAGAACCACTGCTCCGGATGAGGTTTCCTCTGTCTGACACCTAAGCCAGAGTGTTGGTGGTGGGCAGTAACCGGACCACCACTCCCAATCCATTCTATCAATGTAAACTGCGATCACTTTCTTATCGCCTTCCTTAGGATAGTCTCATTGCCTCAACTGCTCTGGTAATCATCAAGCTGCAGACGCGGTCACAAACCTATGGTGCAGTTTTTAAATGGAGGGTCAGGGTGGAGTAGGATCAAGCCTGAAAGGCTCTGGGCTCATTCTTAAGATACCAGCCTTGTNGGAAAACCCACAGAAGCACATCCTCCAATCTGGGAAATTCTGGTTGGTTTGTGGAGTAGGNGGTTTACAGCGAAATACAGACAAAGATGAACTGACCTTGAGATGAGACATGTAAATAAACCACTTAGCGGGCAGAAAGGCCAAGGCAAGCCCTTGAGCCTGGGCTGACTTTTACAGTTATTTTAATAACTTCATCATTCTATAATTTGCCATCTGATATGTGCAGAGAGATGTGCTAATGGAGGGAGAGTGGCCACAGCAGAGCGGTTGTCCCCTGAGACTTCATAAAGCAACCGTGTTCTCTCCCCGTGTACAAGCAGCAACTCTGAGTAGCNCAGTTCCCCAGTCTCCACAGTTCTTGCTCCCTTTCTATCTCCAGATGTTCTCTTAAGGAACATCTTAAAGAAGAAATCCTTCAAACCACACAAAGAGGAAACGGCAAAGATGTGGCTTTGGGCCTCGGATCTGGCTTTGGGATGACTCCCAGGGAACGCGTGAAGCTACAGGAGAAGACTCCTGCNGAAGTGGGAGTTGAGAATTTACGAAGGAGACTGTCCTAATGGGTGAGCCACTGGCTCACAGATCTTCCCTGGGGAAGCTCTGCTTTGATTCCACCAAGGGTGTCTCTCCTCATCCCCAGAGGAGGATTCTAGCACATCCTTTACCACACTCCCAGGACTGNCTGGTCACCAGAGTGCCCAAGTCTTGATAAGCATATCTGTGTTAAATCCTGGAACCCCAAATTCAGTGACCCAAGTTAAACTGTGTAAAANAATTAAGACGGCAGGAAGGAACCAGGGACAGACATGGTGTCCACTCATGTCATCCCACAGCTGTTGGATGACATGATTCCCTNTTAGAGGAAAAGCCTGGAGTTTTGTGTTTAAAACAAACAACCACCCTTCCAAAACCAATAGGTCATGATCCATGGAGATCAGAATTGGACAGTGATGGTTCAAAACTTGCAAATACATCTGGAAGGTTCTAAGCTTTGCATGTGCCCAGAGGGTGACACCATGTAATATTGATGCCCNGGGCTGCAACACTTCAACCTCAGTCAGAGAAACAGGTTCCTTTGGCCAGCCTCTCCTACCAATGGCTTAGTGGCTCATCCTAGCACTGGGANCATGGTTCTATTTGCTCCTGAAATGTTTCTACTTTTAAAACAGTTAAGCACTGCTCAAAGGAACCTGGATGGGCTGCACAGCATCCTGAAGACTCCCCATCACCTGGTAACAGAAATCAATAGGACAAGGAAGTAGCCTAGTCCCTGCCCCCCTTCTTTCTTGCTCTGTTCCCAGGTGTGCATAGAGAGGCAGAACACACACATGACTGATCAGTGTTTGTTTTTAGGGTGAGTNCTATTCTATTTTTCTCATTATTAGTTTGTCCTATTGACTGTGGCTCGTAACTGAATCGCCAGCATTGACACACAAAATGTCCTGCCAGAAAGGGATTATGGGAGGAAAGTCTATGGAGAGATGCGAGGTTTGTCAGTGATGATCGTATTCGCAGGCTCTCTGTGATCCCTACCTTTAATCTCCGTAACAATTGACCTTTCTGCTGTTCTGCAGGCTTTTGTTTAATAATAATATAAAAAGTCTGTGTGGGGCCAGGAAGTATGGAAACAGGATAGAGACCAGGCACTAGGTAGCCGTTGGCTAGTAGATAAGCAACACCCGTGCCTCAGTCCATAGCCCCTGAGAGTTAGGATGGGTGTCCTGAGAGCCAGAGGGGAAGAAGTCAAGACAGAGCGATGAAGCCTCTCAGGGTCATGTGTGTTCAAGGAAGCCTACAATAACGAAACTGGAGTGGGCCTGCACTTAGCAAGCCCACCAGTGGGAGAACTCCTCGGTGACCAGGCTGTAGTTCACTCGGCTTTACACCATTCATTTGGGCCAAACTTCTGATAAACTTAGTAAGACTTCACAGCTATGGTCAAAAACTCTTAAACCTCCAAACTTGAAAGGCTACCTGTCAGTGATTGGTGACTAGGCACGACGAGAGACTCAAAATAATTCAATGTCCTTTTGGAATGGGTGTCTAGTTGACAATGCCCTGTGCTAAAGCCACTTGTTACTTCAAAACAACAGGGACATGCCTGGCTCAGGCCTGGCTTTGTNTGGGAGGTCAAATTCTTGAGTCCTTCCCAACTGGCTGGCTTTGGTCTTCCTGGTATTTTTTGTTTCTCTGCTCACTGCTGTCTGTGGTCACCGGAGTTTGGAGGCTGGAGTAGGAGGACCCATATCTCCTGTATTCTGATCTGGAAAAGCTCTCTTCTCCGCCTTTGGTTCCAACCGTATAGGCACTCTAGATAACACTGCAAAATGGCTGATCTTGTCTAGAGAAAAGAAACTATGCTCTCCCACCTGGGAAATGAAAGAATCATGACACTGGGCTCCAGAAACTGAAGGGC
>LZPO01027375.1:602870-614225 GCA_001675575.1 Neotoma lepida
GGGTAATTTCATCTAGAAGAGATTAGTCGGGGAGACTGGCCTCCTGATGGTTTCAGGGACTGCTCCACCTTGCTCTCATCACTGAATCTCAAAGCTCCAACAGTGACTGCTAAGGGCAACTCCACAGGTGGGCAGAAGCTGTCCCAGACACAGCTGCATGTGTTTCTTGACCTTTTTGAATTGTAATGAAGTCTTATTCCACATATCACAGGGACCTGACCCANTAATAAAGACTGCTCCAGCCTCATCTCCAGCATGGACCCAATACCTCTGACCTCCACTCTCCTAATGGCCTCAGCAAAATGTCTCCTGTCACACCAAACCAAGACACGCATTTAAATCACAGCGTGGGCTATATATGTAGAGACTGTATCTTGAATCACATATTCTCCTNTCTCAACATTCCCATAGTTTCCTAAATTACAGACACAGGGGTTGAAAGCTGGCATTTTCCATTAAGTTTCTAGAAATATCGAAGCTACAAAAAACGACTCAAAATTCCTTTTGTGAAAAAATTCTCCTATGGGGCAGAGAGAGCTGGGGAGTGCTCAGTCAGTAAAGCGCATGTTACCCCGATGTGGAGACTCACGTTCCCACGGGTCCTGCACACGTAAACAACCAGGTGAGGCGGTATGCATGCAGCGGTAACCCCAGTGCTGGAGGATAGATCCCTGAAGCTTACTGGCCAGCTAACACAGCTGAGTGGATGAGTTACAGGCTCAAGGAGAGACCTTGTCTCAAACAGCAAGATNGAGAGCAGAAGAGGATGGTGGCTGATGTTGACCTCTGACCTCTACACANACATACACCACCATCACCCTTTTAGCGNATCTTCTATTCCTAAACTGTCTTTCAGCATGTTAACAAGCCATTAAATGCTCGACTTACTCACTGAAAACAAACACCTGCTGGCACTCTTGCTCCCCGGGGAATTTAAGTCCCCCATTCTCACTAATGTCTGTATGGGCTGGAGATGCAGATGCATCCCACGGAATGTGTGAAAAGCAAGTTTTGACTTACTCAGGTTACTGGAAAATGACTACCTGAACTACAAAAGGGCTGGGGACTCTTTCTCTGGGGACACATTCTACTACAGTTTTTAGTTCGACGGACTGTGTCAGTGATGAGGTTACCATGTGCACCTGCTTTACAGCCGGGTCCCTCGTGAGAAATGGTAAATGCCAGCCCCACGTTCCCCATACAGGATTCTAAAGCCAGGAGAGAGGGTTCACAGGATGTGAAGTGCAGACAGCATGGCATGGATGGAACTGACAGACAAATGGACAGATAACAGTCCAAGATCCGACAACAGTGAGAAATCTTCCTTCTCCCTAGGGCTTCATCCTGTTTAAACCTGGACAGGTTGCTTCCTGTCTCTGGGGCTGATTTTCTTTTTCTTGGAAGGACCAGAAAGTTCTTTCTCTCCGAGTCTTTAATTTCCTGAAGTGAGAGAACTTAGAAACATCGCTCAGCTTGANAAATGCCAGGGTTCTTGGGCTAGACCCATCCAGAGTTCATGATCCATCATTAATGAGGGCTTGGACAGAACTTCTTAATCTGGAGTGTCTGCATCAGTCAGGCTACCCTATGTGCACACATGGTCCTCACTTCCCATTGCATCACAAAGTGATGGTGGGCAGAACACCACGAGAAATAATCAAGATGCTCAGAAGATGGAGAATGAGATGTGATGGCACAAACCTTTTAACCCCACCACTCAAGGGGACAGTTAGGAGTTCAAAGCCAGCCTGGTTAACATAGCAAGTTCTAGGCTGACCAGGACTACATAGCAAGAGCCTGTCTCAACTCAAAAGACTAACTAACTAACTAAATAACTAACTAAATAACTAACTAAATAAATAAATAAAATAGGAAGAGAATAGTAAAATTAGCCACCAATGGCCCACCCTTGCTTTAGCAGTTGGCCTGCATTTGCTTTTGGCTTTTGTTCTAGAAGCTTCTTGTGAAAGGGAAGACGGTCTACCTGGGACTACAAACAGCTCTTTATGACGTACTTAGCTCTACTTCTCCCTTTTCTGCTCTTCCTTTGACCTCAAATTCCATCGAGAAGAAAGGCTGGGTACAGAGAGGCGCTCTAGGGCCCTTCTCCCACAAACCATTCATACAACTTATAAGATAGCAGGGGTGGCAAACACTTTATCTGAACACTTGATTCTCAGGGCGGGCAGCTGTACCCATACAGGGTCCATTTCCCTTCTCCTTGTCATTTTTTTTTAGGTTCTGAATGTTCCAGAAAAAAATGTTCAAGGTGGAAACCTGCCTTTCTTATGTGTGGAAGAACAAGGGACATAGAAGACTTATCATAGGCCCCTATTTTAAACTGCTTCCTCTCGCAAGGCCATTGTCTAAACTGTCCTAGAGGTGGAGGCCGCTTTAGCTTTAAAGTTGGAGAGGCACAGACACCCAAAGGAGCCATCCTATGAGCTCCGTCACCCTCAGCATCAGCCTTCCTAAACCTTGCCTCCACCCCTGGTCCTACACCGAGCCATCCATCACTCTGGCTTGCTTCCTATCCAGTCCTCTGCGCTGAGCCAGGGCCCTCGGTGTTTCTGTCATGCTTAGCAGAGGTCCTCCTCTTCAGTAACCATTTCTACTCTGGAAACCCAAGGGAGTGCTATGGGGACTCCCGGGTGTGTGATGACAGTGTGTCACCTAGTCTGCTGTCCACACATAAAGAAGAATCAGGGTGTGATATCAAGTCCCTGAGTTCTCTGAGTCTGATTCTGGCTGGAAATCTGGCAGGGGGTAAAATGGGAACAAGGGCAGACAGGATGGAGCAGCCAAACACAGCAAACGGAGGAAAGCGTAGTCAGTGTAAAAACCNTGTNCTGGGCAGTCCTGGGGAGTGTGGGNGGTCTATGCTACTGCTTCAGGGAAATTGGAGGAACAGAGACAAGGAGGTGACCAGTTCCAGTAGCTAGTCCAGACACTAGAAGTCATTTCCATGACTGCAGGAAAGGATGCCATAGCCACAGTAACCACTGATTAGCCACGGAGAGTCACAGGCCCAAGGCCTACTACCTCAGAGCCCAGAGAGAGGATCTGCCGCTTGAACAAGGTTGCCTGTTGAGGATCACACCCCAGGGGCCTACCTCAGATGCTCAGTGAAGCTACCATATTGAAAAGGTCACCTGGAGGGGACAAGGCAAGGAAGNACCACTGGGGATCCCTGACACTNCCTAAGCTCATGCCCTGTACCAGGCACTGGCGTCATCTAGTTAAGTCTTGTGATGATGACATCATTGTTACATACATTTTATGTCTGAAGATGAAACTGGGGTTCCAGGAGGTTCTGAAACTTCCTGAAGGCTGAAAAATTCTACTCATTGTGTTCTAGGGCCCATGTTCTTAGCACCTAACCACTTTCCCCATAGCTCCTGGGGACAGGACTGACCCCACTTTCCAACATCCCAAACTCTGAGGGTATCATTTCCCAGGGACACCTGGCATGGTTTGGAGGCAAGCTGGTGTCCATCCAGGGCTCATCTGCCTACAGTCTTGGAATTCTAGTCCAACCTCAGCTCCTGGGCCAGGGTGTGGTCCTGGAAGCCTGTCACTTCTGTGTTTACTCAAAGATAGTCATTAAGTCACTGTGAAGACATCTTTCCTTCAGACTAAACAACCCCACTCCCTTTTTAAACACTCTGCTTCCAGGAGCTTCTCTTCCGAGACCATCTTTCTATATTTACTGGTTCCTCCAGCACTCTCTTCTCCCGGCCCAGTCTCTATTTTAAACAATTCTAGAATTAAACCTGTGCTAGGGAAGAAGAAGGGAATATTTTCACAGTTTTCATCTCTGGCCTTAACACATTAACACCAGCATGGATGGTAAGCTGCCTCTTCCAGTCCACTGTGACCACCAGGTCTGTTGTCNCATCCTGTATGTGGCCAATCTCTTCACTGTTTTTTTTCTCATCACACTGAACTTTGCTGTGTATTTGAGGATCTATTTCTTAGCCCCACACGGCCTCAATCTGTTAACTCATTTGAATCAGCCTAATTTCCCTTTGAGGTCTAAGACCAAGCTTTAGAAAGCCCATGACACAGAAACAACCTTTGAGAAGTGAGAGGGTTGACAAGGACACTCCTCCTGTCTGCAGGGGCCTGGCATCCCTTTAGGAGAGACGCTGAAGCCATAGATAGGTTTGTAAGACCCAGAGGGTCTTTGAGTACATCAGCCCAGAGAATTACCAGCCCCAAGGGGGNCCACTTACTTCGGGGTTCTCGCGGGCCGTCCACTGTGATTTTGATGGCTCTATGGTAGGTGGCGACTTGTGGGGGATTTGTAAAGACGGTGATGGTCAGAGTGAAGCTCTTGCCTGGAAAGACACAAAACAGAACAGGACAGAGTGAGGGCTGATCTGAGCATCTACCCGTTGCATTAACCTAGGCTCTCCAGCCCCCAAAGTGGGAGGTGACAGAGCTGAGGCAGGAGGATTTGNTCTCTTGGTAGCCCTATGGATCTGGCTTTGTCTCCAATCTGGAATGCATACAGTGGGTTCACTAGGTGTGACACATTGCATAGTTATGTGGCTTTAATTCAATCATTAATTAATAACAGGATCAGGAGAGATCAGAATTTGTTCCCACATGAGGACTTTGGGAATTGCCAGCTGGGATTCATGGCCATCCACTCCTACCCTTTGTCCTCCTATCCCCACTGCCTTCTCTGGATAGTTATAAAATCCAGGATAAGAAGAAGGAGGTAGAGGAGGAGGAGGAGGAGGAAGAGGAGGAAAAGGAGGAGGAGGAGGAAGAGGAGGAAGAGGAGGAGGAGAAGGAGGAGGAGGAGAAGAAGAAGAAAAGAAGAAGAAGAAGAAGAAGAAGAAGAAGAAGAAGAAGAGGAAGAGGAAGAGGAAGAGGAAGAGGAAGAGGAAGAGGAAGAGGAAGAGGAAGAAGAAGAAGAAGAAGAAGAAGAAGAAGAAGAAGAAGAAGAAGAAGAAGCAGCAGCAGCAGCAGCAGCTACCCCCATATTTCCCTTTTATCTCTGTACTTCTGAGGGTTAGAAAAGATGGACTTTCTAGGGCTAGGCTGAGGGTAGCTCAGTGGGTACAGTGGTTGTCTAGCAAGCATGAAGCCTGGGTTCTATGCCAGCATTACATAAACTGGGCGAGATGCTGCACATCTGTAATCCCAGCACTCAGGTAATGGAGGCAGGAGGATCAGAAGTTCAAAGTCTTCCTCAGCTATGTAGTGAGTTTGAAGTTAGCCTGGGCTACATGAGACCCTGTCTCAAAACGAACAAACAAACAAATCAACCAAGATTGAATTCTTAAGTATAAAAACATGCTAAATTAGCAATTATTCTCTGTAAANATTAGTAGTTGATGGTTGATGTTAAATAGTATTTATAAATACCAGATGACTAGATGTTCCACAAACACTAATGGGGGATAGGGCAGAGCAAGGATATGTAACCAGCAGACTGAGATTCAAAAAATTCATACAAAAGTGTGCCTGGCTCTGTAATACTTCACATATCTCTGTGAAAGGTCAGCTTAGAGTTCAATCAAATACATCACTTCTTGGTCTCATGGCTTCAGGGAATAGACTCTGGGTTTGAATTCCCACTGCTTTACCCTGACAAAGCCACAGTATCTAGACTTCTCTGTTGCTCAGTGTTTTTGCCTGAAAAATGGGTACAGGCAGTTTTCCAAATTTATCCAGTTTTGGACTGAGAGAAGAATAAATGAGGCAAAGCATTACAGCAGTGTCTGTCCTTAGTGTTCAAAGGCTTGAATGTCCACGAGTCCCCTCTACGTCTCAGAGCTCTGTATGGAATCCTAGTATTTGGCTGAGTGCGATATTGAGTCTTGTACCTACATACTAGTTCTTNAGTTAATACAGTTTCTCCTCTTACCCACACAGTATACAATGACACTCAAATGGAAGGGAAGCAAACCATGCCCATTGGCTCCAAAAAGCATTGGCTATTTTAAAGCCCAGCTTACCTGCCTACTCTCCTTAGAAGACACATACTGTTTCCAGCTGACATATGTGTTTTAATATGGGTGAGGGGCACTAAGAAATTCCCCAGGAATATAACCTAAGGCCACCGAGAAATGAATGTTCCTGAGAATANAACCTATGACCACAGTAAGCTGCACTCCTAATCATAAAAACTGTTCCCTAACANTCCTGGAGTGTCTGTCTGTAATCTACCTGCTAAAGTCTATGCCAAAAAGAACAATAGGGGCAGGTAAGGCTAGTGATGAAGTCCCTTTTGCATCATGAGTGGCCCAAGGGACCAGACAGGAGTGGTTTTTAGGGATTGGGGATCTATGGCACATGAGGCTTTCTTTGTACCTAAAATCCCCCTACCTCCTCAGTCAGTCTCTTCTCCACAGAGAAACCTGCCAGGCTCTGGGGATTTGTCATCATCAGATATCTGCAAGTATCATCAGGGATATTACAAGGAGTTTTCTACTTGAGCATCTAGCTATCCTTTCTCAGCAAGAACCCACTATGTGCTACCCCTTGTATCATCAACATGGAATCCTAGTGTCAGCTTCCAGAATCTTCTCCCTAGAATCTCAAAGCCCNTGANCTCAGCTCTTGAGCTNGGGCCTTGGGACTCTGGGGTTTCTGTACCCACTACTACTTGGACAGCCACCCANATTCACTTGCTTGGGTCTTCCCATCTTCAAAGCCCAGCCAGTTGCTGCTGACCTGCTTCTCAGGTGGCCTTCCCTGAGGATGAGTTTGCTTGCGACCATTTCAGNTAGGCCCCATAAATCACTCTTCCCCTTGATTAACTGAGATGTTTGCTTTGACAGTATTTGCGATTGTCCAAACTTAAACCGCCTGAAGGCAGGGACCAACCACATCTCCAAAGCCTGTTATTATCCTTCAGAAGTGTGAAAGGAGAACAGTTGGAGGCTTAGGGGAGAAGTGAGAGAGGGAAAAGTACCTTGAAGACACCAGTGATGGTGACACAGCTTAGTTCTGAGCTGGCCTTGGGTGTGTGTGTTGTGAGGAGTNACAGGACAGTGAGATCTGGTGCCTCCAGCTAGAGAGTTAGAAGATTTGGATTCTTCCACGTTTTTTGCCTCCCTTGGTCCCAGTTCAAGGGATATTTGTGGTATGGCTCACAGCTCTCCGACTCTGTCTTCTGAGCCTGAGGCAGTAGGATGCCTGCATTGGAGCTTGTAGCTCCCTGACTGCTTTCTTCTTAGCTCAAGGCTGTGGGATGCCTGTAGCATCTAAAGTTCTCTGACAGTGCCTTCAGAGACATGGGTTCAGTCATGGTCGCCTGAAGTGTGTGTTGTAGCTCCCTGATGATGTCATCTGAGCCTGTGACTATCCAGCATGGTGTCATCATGAACAGACCCATGGTGGCCCATGTCCTCTGTTGCTTGCAGCTTCTGAACTGCAAANACCTCAAGGAACATTGAGTTCAAGCAACCTTGAACTTGGGGCTGATGCAATACAGTATTATGGCTTAATGCACTCAGATTCAGTCTCCCGTTCTGGAGCCACAAGGCCAAGATGGACGTGTCTGTAGGACTGCTCCCTGCACTGGGGGTGGCTGGCTCCTTCTGTNTCCTCCTGACTTCCTTGGATTGCCAGCAGCATCGACTTCTGTAGGAATGTGTACTCTCAGNGCTCCAGTCTCTGACTCCATCTCTNAATGGTACCTTCCTATAGTACAGCCCTTGACTCTCCCCATCCTTAGAAGGCCATCATGCTAAAACTTGGAAAGGTGAAGTTATGTTCTCAAAATCACTCAGTTTGGACTGGCAATATAGCTCACTGGGTGAAGGTATTTGCTGCCAAGCTGGACAACCCGAGTTTCATTCTTGGGATCCACATAATTGAAGGAGAGAACTGACTCTCACAAGTTATCCTCTGACTTCCATAGATATGCCGTAACACACACACACACACACACACACACACACACACACACACACACAAATATAATAAAAAAATTAATCAACTAACTTAAACATAGAGAAATGAGTCCTAAGCTTTATAGTCAACACCCTCTGTGTTTCTGTCAAAAGTGTCCATCTGTGCAAAATCCAAACTCAGGAGCCTTCGTTCACCCCCCTCCCACTGTCCCCCAAAGTGAAAACTGCCCCCGTGATTCTAATACACAAACTGTTTTAGGCAGCTGCCTATGAACCCGTGTCGGGGCTTAGTGGCAGTCTCCTGGAGTGGACTAGAACTCTTGGAAGGGGAAAGCGTGTGAGAAATCCCGGTTAATCAGCGTACCTGACTTAGGAAAAGTACTCAGCTGCAGCGGAGGCTGGTAAGATCACTGCTCAGCTCCATGGTTCTTATTACTTTATGCTCATCATTTTATGTGCAGACACGAGGAGTTTCCACCTAGTGATGGCTCCCAGGTAGGGAGAGTTCACATCAATAATGGGATTCACCTGGGAGGAGATAAACTAGTGTTCATCCTCACCACAGGCTCTGGTTATAGCCGATGTGTGGGCATGTGTATGTGTGTGCACAAAGACACCTGTGTACATGAGGCCACAGGTCAATTGTGGGTGTCATTCCTCAAATACTGCCCATCTTGTTATTTAGACAGGGTCTCTCACTCACCTGGAACTTGAGGAGTCACCTAGGCTGGCTGACCAGTGAGCCCTAGGGATGTGTCTGTCTCCACATCCTTCCTGGGATGGGACTCAGGTTCTCACACTTATGAAGCAGACATTTCACCACCTGAGCCATCTCTCCAGTCCTGGCGAGAGCTTTGAGTGCAAGGACATCTGCTTATTATCTATAGACCATGGTGTTTTTTTTCTCACAGGTGAGTGTGACATTTGTCCCCCTGGNTGAAAAACCTGAGGGTGCTCTGAATTGCAGGAACCATGTGCTGTGCTCTCCACCCACCGGGCCCATGGTTGCTCAGACAAGGCCCTGCTTGGCCAGCACCTGCAGACGTGGGAGCTGCAGCCTCAAGCGCACATGTGTTATTAGCCAAATTCCCTTATTAAAATGACCTATGGGCTTGGTATTTTAAGTGTGTGGGCGTGGAGAGTGAAAGACTTTCAAGTGTTTTTCTCAGCAAGCTGCAGCCAGAAGAGGAAGGACTTAGAGGGGACCAGAGCAGCAACATAACACTAGCCTTCCCGGGCTCTTCAGGACCAAGGGGAGGCAAGGGGGAGGGCCTTGGCTCATGTTCCACNCTGCTGCCTTCCCAGAAGCCCTCATGGGCCAGGACGTAGATAACCTTGGGGCTGATCTCAGGCACTGCTTGGAGGCAGAGGCTTTTGGCACTAGAGGGACAAGCTATAAGTCACAGGTGCCCTGAATGTGAGTCACCTAGCCAGTGGGAGGTGCTAACGAGAGAGGGAAGCATTAAAATCTTCACTCTGCTCCTGGTACTGGATGCAACAGGGCATCACCTCCAGTGTACGGCTATGACCAGGGAGGGCAGCTGTGTGATAAAGAGTAACATGAGGGTTGAATGAGGAAGAGGAAGGATCAACAAGANAGAAAAGGCCNAGAGAAGAAGGGGCTGCAGTCTGGACTCACACTCCAAGCGTCAAGAGACAAAGCTTGCTCATAAGGCTCCAGGAAATACCCAGGGAGAGGCCTAAGTGTGGCTGCTCAGTCAGCGGACCTGTGTTCGAATCACACTTGTTGCCTGTGCAGTTGTGGGCGAGTTTCTTAATCTCTCAGGGCCCTAGTTTTCTCTTCTGCAAAACAGAAGGTAGTAACAGCCCTTCTGTCTCAGAGTCTTCNCATGTAGGCTAAAGGAAATAAGGAATACGTGGGTCGGGCACCCAGCAAAGTCTTGGTAAAAATGTCAAAGACGTGACAACCCTTCCCCAAAGACATCAGGGCCCCAGAGATCCTGTGAGGGGTGGGGATGAGACAGTCCTGGACACCTGATTGTGGGTAGGACTTGTGGAAACGGAGGAATGCTTAACAGGTGACAGAGTTGGTACTCGGACCGACTTCAACTTGAACTTCAAGTTCACGGCTGCGTCACCAGCTGGCAACCTTTCGTAAGGGACGACTGTGAGTGGCTGATCCACCATCTAAACAAGCCAAGACGGCAACATGTGGCGTCTCCCTCGACGCCAGTCTGTCCATCCACGGGGCAGAACAAAATACGAATGGCTTTATTTAGTCNGAAAGGTCACGGGGTGAGCCTTCCTGGACACTCGCTGCTGTGATGTGACATGCTTTCCAAGGCCAGGAAGTTCCAGGGCCTCAGGGAAGGGCTCAGTGGCGAGCAGGGACAGTTCTGAGGTCTAAGAAAGGCTTGGCTAGACTCNGTCTTTCTGTCCAGCCTGAGACACATTGTGCTTCTCCTCACATCTCGCGAATGACTNAATCACAGTGTCAAGATACTATAATGTTGTGTTTGGCCTTCCTCAGGAAGGCTGAGGCCAGGAAGAGAAGAGTAAGCAAGGCTATAGATGGCTAGAAAGCACATCTTGGCCAGGTTCTAAACACCATACATTCCAGCCAGACCCTCTTCCCCACCTTCCCCCTCTGTCTCTTGCTGGGAGCACTCTGCCCTTTCTTGGTCTGTGGGTGACTGTCCAACTCCACCGTTCCTCAGTGGTTCTGTAACCCTCCTTCTCCNTGGTGTAGGTTGGGATGCATGAGTCATCTTCTCCTTTTGGGGACTGTTTCTGGGGATGTGAAACTTGCCCTTTATCACGAAAAGGAAGATTACATATGCAAAGGATCTTCTGTCTGGGGATGTGGGGTGGCCATTTTCCTTAAGCCGTAGCTGTAACACCCCATCCATATGTGTAAGGGAGCTAGCTGGCTTTCTCTCCTTCAAGCACCCAAGAACATGTGAAAGGAAACATTCCTTTAAACGCTGCATTTAAAAAATCAAGACAGCCAGGGAGGTCTTCACAAATTCAGGAAATCCCCGAAGATTCTCAAAGGTTGCAGGGAGAGTTCCCCTTGGACGACAGATGATGCCATATCTAATGCTGGCCACAAATAACTGAGTATTAAAACGGATGCACCCAGGCCAGCGAGATGGCTCAGTGAGTGAAGGCCTGCCNCCAAGCCCAGCCACCTGACTTCAATTCCTGGAACCCACAGGTTGTCCTCTGACCTCCATACATATGTACATGAATACACATGCCTGCACATACACACACACACACACACATACACACACATACACACACACACATACACATACATACACACATACACACACATACATACACATACACACACACACACATGCACACACATACACACACATACACACACATATACACACACACATACACACACATACACACACATACACACACATACACACATATACACACACATACACACACACACATACACACACACACATACACATACATACACACATACACACACATACAT
>LZPO01027375.1:621736-632441 GCA_001675575.1 Neotoma lepida
CACACACACACACACACACACACACTCACACAGCTGATTTATTAGAACCAGCGCAGCCTTGCTGAGGGGCTAGCTGGATCACTGTTTGTGTCTGTGACGCAGTCCTAACAGGAAGCTCTAAAAGTCACTCAACCATTATTTCTTTCCGAGGCACTTTCTGATTGATAGTCTTCAGTCCTGACCAAAAGGAACTGGCTCACTAAAAGACAGCCCTGCTGCCAAGGAAGGGCGGAGAGCAGCTCCATTACAAGGGCAGCTTCTGCCCCACAACTGAAAAATCCTATTCATGCAAATAACCTCAACCAAGAAAAGCTGTGTGACAGCATCTTTGATGCTTGGCACTTCGTAAAACCAGCAAGGAAAGTCTGATGGAGTGGAGCACGACACTACTGTTTTCCACCAGGGACAGAGTGTGGTGAGCCGCTCCTTGCTCTTACTAAGGCTCTGGCTACGCCAGGCTTTAAGCCGGACAGGGAGAAGCTTGCTTGAGGAAAGTGTCGCTAACTCTTTTATTGTCAAATATAAAGAGGAGGGAAACCTAGTCCTGGTCCGACAGGCACACTCTGCATCAGTTCCGGGTGAAGCTTGTGACCTGTCAGGAAAGGAAGTATTTGCTGGGACCGGCTGAAGCTTGTTCTCTAAGAGGCCCTGGTTTTGTTGGCTTTTATTTGTTTTTTATTTTTGTTTTGTTCTGTTTATCCCTATTTGTTCACGGCTAAACGTGAAGAAAACAGATTTTACTACATGTGCTATTACAAACTATAGACAGAAAACCAGAAAGAAAAAGGAAGAAAATGGACGTTTGATATGAACACAACTCATATAGTTTCCTTCTATTTACTCTCTCTAGAAGACCCAACTGCCATTTCTGATGCTTACCTAGAATGTTCTCCATGGAACATCTGGGGCTGGCAGTTGGATTTTTCCTTCTTCTAGTAAATGAATTTGCCATCAAATAAAGAATGATGTGGGTCCTATGATAACATTGTGAGTCACGAAGACCAACTCTCCGGTAAAAGCCACTACATAAAGACGCCCCTCCCTGTTTGGAGCACAAGTACAGTTTATCCTTCCCCAAATGCGTCTCTACCACAGCCTTCTGCTGAGCTGAGAGACAACTTCCACATACTGTACCCTGAATCATGCAGAAGGGGAGTGAAATTGCTGTAAGGAACCAACATCACACAAATATGAAAGGGCCTGGCTTGTGACAGCGTAAATATTATGTCTGGGAAGACGTCCACAGCAAGAGTCTAGGAAGGAATTTTACTTCAGAAAAGCACTATTTTCAAAATGGGCAAGTTCCGAGCTGCCGGGAGGTCAGCATAAACAGCGGATTCCACCGAGAAGCGAAACCCTTTCTTGACAGACCACAGGACACTTGGCTTCACAGGCCCTGAGTGTCACTGCAGCCAGGGCGGATGTCACTAGGGAAGAGACCTTACTGTCAATGACAGAATGGCCTCCAATCCTACATAAGTGATTACATCCACTCATATACTTAGTGGCTTACCAAAGGCCTGGATTGGCATTTTAAATTGATCTACTTTCCTAACCCCTACCAACCAGGCAGGTCCCACGTCTACGGATGTCACTGTCACCAAAACAACAGAAGGGCTCCAGAAAAATGTCCAGCTTATGGTTCCCTTGGATATTTATTTTCTGGGTATCTGTTGGGCATAAAACTCGGCACTAATCTGGCACTCCACGGTGAAAGCAACGTTCCAAATCTGCACGTTTTGGCATCCACACATCCCCGAAGATCTACGAGCAAACTCCAGAAACTTTACGCTGCACACATAAATCTTTTGAACATTTTCCGTTCTTGGGGAAAGTCTTTTAGAGGATTTTTCAGAACTATCTATGACATCTCCCAAAGATTAAAAGTCACATTCTTAGAACAAATGGAAATTGGCCACGGTTTCCTTCCTTACCACACAGTTATTGGTACATCTGGTAGCTGTGTGCTTTGGTTCTCCATGAAATCATTGAAGCTATGCTCTGACGGGTCAGTTCATTGGCAGCTAGTGAAATACTCTGNTAGGGAAGAGGCATTTGCAGATAACACTGCTACAGTTTCATAAATGTCTGTCACCACATAAATGTGGCGAGCTTTCTTGTCATCGGAACGCACCGATTGCATTTATGGACAGAGAAAAACGCTCAGCTAATTAACCTTACGAAAGAGAGTTCTTGTTGACCTTGAACTTAGAGGTGACTGATAGTCTCAGGCCCTGCAATTAAAACAATTGTTCTGAACAACCACTTGTGCACCCCCACCCCCACCCCTAAAACCCCCAAAGCTCTTCTTCTTTTGTGAAGTCACTGTCAATCAGCATGCAGATCAGGAATCAAAGGAAGACACATTCCCGGGGTGAGATACCTGGATGAGATCTAAACTACCCTGAGAGCAGGGGGAAGCCAGGGGCAGGGGAAGAAGCCGGAGCTGCCTAGGCCTTCGCCAGTGTTCACAGGGGCCTGCAGTCAGCCCGGTCTTAGAAGCCAGACAGGCAGGTTCTCCCAGTCGCAGGCTGAACCTGAGGTTAGGAGCTGTGGCCCTGGCCATCAGCCAGCACCAGACAGATCCATTTCTTGGAACAGAGAAAAATCCTTCCTTGGGTGGCTCTGGCAGTTTCTGTGAGGGTCACAAGCCCCAGAGTCTGGCATTTGGCAAAAGAAAGGGAGCGGCAGCCTTATATATCCCCTCTACCATTCCGCACTGAGCACCCAGGCCCTGTGGAGAATCCATCTTTGACTGGGCTCAAAACTGACCTTCAGATGTGTGGGTGAATGAAAAGCCAGAACCTTCTGGGTTAGTCTGTGAATGCCGAGGGCATATTTTTAGGCACATTAAAAAAAAAAACAAAACAAAAACCAGAAAATGAGATAGTCGAGNCTTAAGATCACTTAATAAAGCATAATGAAACTTTTAAAGGATAAAGCTCAGCCAGGGAGATTAGGACTAATTGTGAGAATTAGTGAGAGCATCTATTCACTTTCTAATGGGAAGCAAACAGCAAGAAAGAGGAGAGAGGGGGGGGGCAAAATGTCTAGCAGACTTTGATGACAACACGAAGAAGAAGCAAAATGAAATTTATATTTTGTAACTACAAAGTGAAATTATGAGATAAAACCATGTTCACTCTCCTGACAGCTCACTTGTTTTCTGTTATTGACATAAAAAATTTTAAATCATAAACTCCAGATCAACATTACATACGGTACCTGTAACCGGGTCAAGGGGTCAATTAATGCCCCTGAGTTTTAATTACTTACTATCAGGCATGGAGAGGAGAGCCTGTTCAAATCAATTATAAGCCTTTTTTTTGCATCTGATTAATTTTCTCATTCCAGGGTATGAGAAGACAGCCTGGCCTTGGGTGCTGCTGTTTCCTTTGGGGGCCTATGCAAACTCAAGTGCACACTGGCACGAATCAGGTAGCAGAATGCAAACAGTCCACACCTTGGGGAAACAGTCCGCCGTTCCTCAGGTAAACACCAGCACCTATTAGTCACCCACTCAAAACAGAAATGGCCAAAGAGAGATGGGGGATCAGCCCTCAGCACCACAAAAGTAAGCATGCTGCTTTCAAAACTCCACTCTTCATCATCTTCGTCACCTTACTGTGACGATTGTCAGAAAGCCACCATACTGCTCCCTAATGGAAAATGTCACCAGAATGGGCCATTAAATAGTCTTCACAACTTCCATAGCCAAACAGGACAAAAAGACCCAACTAGATGCCTATGAGTATAATAATCACACTTTCTCTGGCAACCAAGTGACACCCAGCTAGCCATTCCTAAAAGTGGCAATTCCTAAGAACTGATGAAGTTCATTGCTAGGCAAGTGGGGGGCCTGGCTGTGGGGTCATTATTTCTTCTTGGCTTCCCATCCACTCNGCCAGCAACTCATCTGAACCCTTCACTGTGTTTTCTAAACACACACCTCTGNACCATAATGCGNATTCCATTTGCTGAAAGGCAGACTTTCCGTATAACAAGGGAGTCCACTTAACGACACAGGCCCTCCCAGCATCACTCAGGCTCTCAATAAGTGGAGAGACTTTGCTTTGAATCACCCTATTATTAGCATAGTAGTGTGAACATACAGTTTCAATCACATTATACGTTTCTTATTTTTCTCCAGCTGTGACTTCATTATGAAAGTGCCCTGGACATCTAGGCTAGCCAGCATAAGAGCCCAGACGCACATATACTTACCCTCTCCTCTCTTCCACTAAGAACAGATTGTCTAGGGTTTCTGAACGCCTTCACACACAGGAGTGAGGACTCCTTTGTCTGGCCTTTTCTACATTTGCCAGTCTGCTTGTTTCGTTTTGTTTGCTTGGTTCTGGGGATTAAGCAGAGAGCCCTGTATATGCTGGGCAAGTGCTCTACCACTGAGCTCTAGACATCACTAGCCCCTTCCTGTTTCTTCTCCAATGCAAGAACCATTACTGTTACTTAGACACGTATCCTGTCTTTTTGATTAGGCTAGAAATAGCTTTGGTGGTCAAGCTTCCTCAGTTCTACATCACAAAAGTGAAACTTTAAATCAAGTCCCCTTGCTCTTAAATTTTCACTACTTGTTGATGTTTGTAAAATACAATTTAGGTNCTAGAAACAAAGAGAAAAGACAATACTTGAGAGAGAACTGGAAAGTGAAGTCTACAGTGACACAGTTTCCCCTTTCTATTCCAACACTTTGACAGTTGCCTAAGGGTGAGGGACCGGAAAACTGCATGTCCCCCTGAGCTAAGGGAATGGTTTCCCAGAATAATCTGGATGCTAACATGATTAACATCTAAATGTTAAGTGAGCCCCACTTCTCCCACCAAACTGTAATAAGCTTCAGAAAGAATAAATACATCATGAAAGTCATGTTGTTCTCAGTTGCACTAATATGATTCCATTTTTTATCCTAGAAGTGTAAGCTTGCTTAAAACCATATCATAGACTATAAGGACTTCCCCTAAATTATTGATGAGATCAGTTGAAATCCTGTTGCTTGTTGTAGAAAGCACAGGTACCACATGTTCAAGGCGCTCAATGTTCAGATTGCCCAACAGTGAACTCTACATAACCTCAGTTCTCACTGTGGTGAGGTTCACTTTTCTCCTTTCAGAAAAATGGTAAAGTNTTTTACAGAAAGTCACAATTCATGCCCAGTAGTGGTGGTGCATGCCTTTAATCCCAGCACCCAGGAGGCAGAGGCAGGTGGATCTCTATGAGTTCCAGTCCAGCCTGGTCTACAGAGCTAGTTTCAGGACAGCCAGAGCTACACAGAGAAACCCTGTCTTGAAATCTTGGGGAAAAAAAAAAAGGAATTCATTCATGTATTATGTATTCTGAGTCAGTCTTAAGCCAATTTAGCCATCAAACATGATAATAAAAAAATTAGATTCTTGCAGAAGTATTAAATTTCAAGTAAATATTAAAGTTTGATGCACCATCAATAATAAGAAACTGCTACCAGTTGGAAAACCTGGGTTTGTTCCCAGGTAAATACTTTGCATTTCAAGTTTGTTCGTGACGGATACGTACCTCTACCACTCCGACCGACAAACCTGAGGTCATTGAATCTTGCCACTTGGTTCTTCATGGCTGCTGTAGCATTCCTCAGCTCTGCCGAGTAGTTTTCATCGTTGCCTGCCATGACGGTGACCAGAGTGCCATCCGGAACGTCCCCCAGAGCTACCACCTAGACATCAGTCAAGGGACAAATGCAGGCATCAGAGCTGTCGTAGGTATACTTCTATGTCATTTGTATGGCAATTGTTCTAAAATTAAACATATGCTTAACGATACTTTCTGGCTTTTAGAAGAATCGTCATAACTTGAGTATCATAACAGAAAGGCTTTCCGTTTATCCTACAATATGTAGATGGATATAGATTTTCAAACGAGGAAGGCACTGATGAAATTAAAGGAATAAAGTCACCTAAAGTCACACAACACAGCGGGAACAAGACAAAGGGGGACAGGGACTCCAAAAAGCTACTGATTCTCATCAATATAGTTATCTCTTAAGACATATTTGAAAGACAGAAAGTCTTATGTTTGTAGGTTTATAATCTAATCCACCTTAAAAAGAAGATTCATTTTATTATTTTGAATTATGTATGTATGTAAGTAAGTAAGTAAGTATGGGTGTATGTGTGCATATGAGTGTAAGTGCCACTGGAGGCCAGAGACATCGGAACACCCTGGAACTGGAATTGTAGGCAGATATGAGCCACCTGACACAGGTGCTGGGAACCAGAAGCCATCCCTTGCAACTGTGTGGCGTGTTCTTAACCACTGAGCCATCTCTCCAACCCCATCTTTACTTGCTTGGACTTCCATTGGTACTCCTAACAGGATCTGGACTTAGGAACATAAACTTAATTCTGCTAAACTTAAATTTGACTTTTGCTACTGATCTTTTTTTTTTTCCTTTTTCTTTTTTTGAGACAGGGTCTCAGTAGCCCAGGGTGGCCTCAAGCTCATTGTCTAACAGATGATCTCGAACCCCTGATCTTCCTGTCCCTGCCCTGCAAGTTACAGGTATGTGTGTCATCATGCGCACAGCTTCCAATGGCTCTGGAAGGGACTTAAACTGCCCAATTGCAGCTAATCTCTGTCATCTCTTTTGGCCTCTGTTGGATTCTCATTAGCAGTGAACTCTGGCACACAAGAAAAAAACCCAGAAATTTGCCATCTACTTATCATTAATTACAAAAGAGATGACCTCAGAACAAAGGGGCTTCCAATGTAATCATTCCCCTCAAATCAAAGGTGAAATCAGGCTGCATTTTCACATCTGTGAGCCCCAGACATATATTAACTGTATTCTGAGGTTTTCCTTTACTGTCACTGAGAAGGTAAGGGCTTATTATATTTCGAAGACAATTGGTAGATCAACATATTTCATATCCAGAAAACCAAAAAAAAGCAGCAATTTTAAATTAAAATACTCCAAAGTACATGCCTTGAAAATGCTCCACAAAGTACCATCCATCACTTGGCTGCTATTTGATTCCTTTCATTTTGTTTTAGAGCGAGGGTCTCACAAGATAGCCTAGAATGGCCTTGAACTCACAATCCTCTTGTCTTCACCTGTGAGGCTAGGGTTTACAGGCATACACCACCAACCAAGCCTGGCATCTGACTGCAGCCGCGATTTTGAGTTTTGACTTGATTACGGCTTACATCTGCTTTGTTCCAATTTCAAAATGGTCATGGAATTCAAATCAAAATGCCTCAAGTTCAGTTTTTTTCCAATCACTTATGACATACATTGTCAGTCTGTGGTGAAATTTTTGTGGTCATCCTTAGGTGGATATCCTTAGTTGGTAGCAGCAAGCATTTCTCAATATACTGTTACTTTGTTTTTCATTTTTTTTGCATACTAGTTGCTGCATGATTTATTGAAGGGATATTTCTCCNTCTGTAAGTGTGTAAATAAGGATACCACAGATTCGCTAACCGGATATCAATATTCCATCCCTCTGCTTGCCATCCTCACTGTGCTTAGTCATGTCCCCTTCCGCTGTCCGTTGTCCTGCAGATGACTATCTGGGTGATTTTTTATTCATTNTGGCCGTCCCATGTCCTGGTTTCTAAAGAACATGCCAGGAAACGACCCCAGCTGCCCCGAGAACTGGACAGATGGGACCCCAGGACATCACCAGGACACTATGCTCTGGGTACTGGGTAAGTATCTTGTTAGCTCTTTAATTTTATCTGTTTTCACTAACTTNCTTTGTAAGACAAGGACAGAGCCTCTTGCCTCTTTTTAACCCTTTCATTCCAATTGTTGGGCATGTTTTCTACAAAGGAGATTTTAAAACATTTATTCTCTGAGCAGTCTGTAATTAGATGTTTATACCCCACCACAAGTGTTTGATGGCCTTTAATTAAGATTGTAATATGACAACTCTTTTGTTTCAAAGAACATCATTGCAATAAATCTCCCTGATCAGTTAATTAATCATTATTAACCTTTCTTTCTACTCCTACAAAATTCTACGCCTGTAAATTCTGCTGGTTTTGGTCTCTTTATTTTTTTCCCTCCCTTTCTTTTTTCACTATTTTNACTTCCCCCTGAACAATTAGCTCCCAGTGTTGAAATGTCGTCCATGAAAATGCTTCACTTCCTCACCCTCANCTCTCTGTGGAGAGCTAGGCTTTCCTAGTTCAACTCAACACCCACTGGGCACTCAGGGTACTGGATCTACTACTGGGCTTCCAAACCAAATGCCTTACCGTTGGGGTCCATATCTCTTAAGAGGTTAAAATAAATACATCCTGTTCCAGAAGTGCCCAAAGGCGTGCTGAGTCATGGTCCTCCNCCTGCTGTGTCTCAGTGTGCCTCAGTTTACCACTATTGCTCCAGTGCTGCTACCTCATTAGTGGGGGGACCAACCCAGGAAGCCCTCACAGATAGATGCAGACAGCAGGAAAGGACCAGGGTGGCTAATTAAGAAAAGGTTGCTGATGTTGGAATTCANAAGTCTAAAAATTAGGAGTTTAAATTTCATCACTCCCATTTTTAAAGGAAGTGNGAATGGGGTATTCGGGACTCAATTATCACTTCTTTGGCTTTTAGATTTATCTCCCAAGAGTTTTGGTGGGGAAGGAGACAAATTAAATCCAGGGACATTCAACACTATATTTCATCCAATGACAAGCTTAGGCTAGGTTATTTTTTTTTTAGAGTTAAAACTAAGATGTCTTCCAATTTGATACAGATTTTGTCATTGAGAAGTGAAATAAAAAGAATGAGAAAAAAAAATCTAACTTCAAACAGAAATAAAAAAGCAGTGTCTGCAATAAAAAGCTAGAAACGATAGGTAAGGAAAGGCAAACATTTACATTTAGCACAGACCAAACAGACAAGAAGGGGCTTGCTGGCCAAAGATAGCTCCCACTTTGTTGAACTTCTCTGTTCTCCAAGTATCAGGAAGTTGGGCAAAACATCAGCTCTCCTCTGTGCTATAAGGACTTCCCAGTACTGTCCTTGGCTAGCCTGTCCATAATCGGAAACTGGTATTTTCCAACCATTTCATAGGTTGAAATTACAGTTAGAATTCATTNACGGCAAATTCCTTAATCTTCCAGCGTTTCAAAGAAGGCTATGGAGTAGAACACAGAATCCATCTGAGATGGTATTTAATGCATAGCTAGAGACCATGATCTTCCTGCCAGAAACATTATTTACTCCTTTTTTTTTTAAAAAAAAAATTAAAAACATATTCCATCAGCACCCAAGGTCTTTAAACTCCCTGTTGCAGGCATGTCTATGCTCTGTGTACCAGGGCCTAAACAAACTGTCCTATTACAGTATTACAAAATCTGTTGCAAGTCACCTACACAACTTTGTTGGCTGCTTCTGCGAATACTGTGTATGTAGCACGAAGCAGACTTCACAATTTCTCATCTGGGAAATTGTTTCTCCTGTGCTAAGATAAACAGTCTGGAGGTGGAAAGAGGGGCTGGGGATAGGTGGGAGAATCAATGAGGATTATTTAAATCTATTTTTGAGAGAATTCGTGAATTTAAATCTCTTGATAATTCTGAAGATTAAAGTGGAGGACTTAACAAAATTCCAGAAGATTCCCGAAGATGCTCTTTCACTAGGGGTGGGTGGGCCCCACCACCGCTTCACATAATCTGGTTTTTATCACGGGGAATAAGATAATTCTCGCAGGATTAACCTCTAGAGAGATTCCTGAGCCTTAATTCATATCCAAAATGTAGGGAAACATTTTTGGTAGGAGCTGTTTCAGGGCGTTTGGTGGGGGCTGGTACAGACCAGGGCCAGGGATCCAGAGAAAAGGCAGCTAGGATGCTGGTCTGTTGAGAAGCACAGCTTCCTCTTAAGCCCAACCTTTAAATTTCCTCTCCCTCTGAAAACCCTATCTACTGTCTCAGTTCAGCAGGGTGAAGCGGCCTCTCTCTGTGGGACAGAGTGGTGACAGATATCAACCGAGTGCTCNGATTTTTCTGCTACCCTGTCCTTTTCCCCAAGCACTCTCAAGACCCACTTGAACCTTTCACACATGCTGCATACACCTTGACCTTTGTCATAGCTACCAGCTGTCACTCAGGAAAACAAACCGAGATTCTTNTAGAAGTGGGTTTTCCAAAATCATTTATAAAAAGGGAACCTCTATGGCTGTGATTATTTTTGCTAAAAGGAATTTTCCACAGTTTGTAAAAGCAGTATGTATGGTCTTTTCATTCTTTTAAAAGAAAACAAACATTTCCATGTGGTAGCTCAAGACTTTGCATTGCTTCAACTCCTGAAGACAATTTTTAAAAATCAATCGTTTAGTGTCTCGATAAACTGGGGTCCCNTCACAGTAAAAACANCAGCTCAGAAAGACCCGCCAAGGAAGGCACGAGTCCCTTTAGCTCTGCTCTGCGGGGAAACCTACCTTAAAAGATCCTTTTGTTGACTACACAAAGCCTGATTTCAATCTGCTGACAGTGACCTCAGGGCTGAGCCCAGTCAGGTTCCCTCTCACAGGGAGCAGAAGACACCACCAACTAACCTTGTTTTTCTAAAGGTATCGGGATGGATTTCCAAATAACTGGAAGTGTGTGTGTGTGTGGGGGGGGGCAAGGGCCTTGCCTATCCTCTGACCCTCAGTCCTACTCTTATCCTTTAAAAAGTTGCTTTCAAAAAACTGGTGAATGCGACATTTCTATAGACAGA
>LZPO01027375.1:639288-656090 GCA_001675575.1 Neotoma lepida
CTCTGAATTCTTGCACTGCAGACTCTCTGGATGTTCTTATGGTGTGCTGTGGAGAGTGTGAGATCCCTTAACTCTAACTTTGGAAACTCTTTGTGGACCTTACAAGGAGCAAACTGAAAATATCTCTCTTTTCCCCCCACAAAATACAGGGTGCTTAGTAAACATTTTACCCTCATAAAAATTTTGCATCACCACTGCTCTAACAAATGTAATAAACTCTGTCATAGCTGATAGAAGCCAAGCCATATTTTTTCAGAGAGTCATATAGTCATTTAATAAGAGCAGAATGTGTAAATGGTGAACGCCACAGAGCTGAAGGTATCATTTAAGATTTCATTGGGGTATTTTATGTGCTGTGACAGCTACAATATGGATAGCTCCTTTTAAGTATTTTTTGCATCAGCAAAAAAGCTTTAATTATTTGGCAAAATGATATCATAAACTATATATAGAAACACATCAATAGAAAATCATACATATACATANAGGGATGTATATTTCATTAAGAAATATAATTTGGAACCTAACATACCATGAGCCTCTCTAGAAGGAATCACTCCATGTATGCACTCTAAAATAATAGAGAATAAAAGTGACCCCANGAATAAACTGAAAGTTACTNAGTTTTAGCTCTAATTACAATAAAATGCCANGTTTAGAGANCAGAATCTCTACAGAATTATTTTTCCTATTTCATTGCTTGCCATATTTCTTAGCATTGGGGATTTTATATCATGGTCCAAATAAATCCAGCATATTTGGCACAAAACTAGAGTAGCAAATCACCAAATAAGTGAACTGTGATCTGTCTAGCATGCAGTTTTATGTGCTTTCTACCCATGCTGAATCTCTGTGTCTTAGACACTTCTTTNTCAGCTGTATGCATCAACACATGTGAATTATTTACTAAAGCTTTGGGGATGACTCAGACCTCCAGGTGAGATTAAAACCAAATCCCAGCTTAATACAAAATGTTTTAAAATCAGTAACATGATAGAGGCTAAATGTAAGACACAGAGATTCAGCATTTTCTGAATCCTGCATGGGTAGAAAGCACAGCATAAGAGGTAGCAATCCATTGAAAGCAATTTCTTTCTTTAAAGCAAGTGTTTATCCAAATAAACAATTTGGAATACATTTTCTAAAAGAAACAGCTGGTGCTTCCATGTTTCAATTGCTTCCCTTTAGTGATAGGATATTTCAGAAACATTCTCCCCTTGCTGGCTTCCCTGCCCTTTCCTGTTAGGAGAGCAGTCTGTATACACTGAAACCACTCATTCTTGAAATGACACAGTCTTAAACATCCTTGGGAATCATTATCATATGCTAATTTTCCAGGATGAAGCCCTTTCTGCATTCTGTTGCATGTAAGGTACAGGGAAGCCCACNGAGGAAGTCCTATGAAGCCGCCGCTCTCTTTCCCTTGCGTATTCACACTTAATGTGAGTTGGAGATTACTCTTGCATACTGACAGTGGTCAGCACTGAGTGACAGGGGGGGTGTATGAATTCAAAGCCTTAGGATCCCAGCAGCTTAAAAACAATGTTGCAAAGAAGAACAGAGCTAATTATTCCAGATTTCCAGACGCTGTTTAAAGAGGCAGGAGGACAAGATTCACAACTCTCTAGTCATATATTTTTGCCAAAGCAAAAAATAATAAGGCTTCTGTAGGACTGTCCTCTAATGAGAGATTGAATGACTGAAATACGTATGGCCTCCAAGGAGCATCCTTAAAATAGTTTTAAAAGATCGTAGTTTACAAGTATATAAAATAGCTCTGTAAAAAAATTTTTTNAAAGAGAGTAGGGGCAGAATAATTTGCACTAATTATTAATGATAAGGTAAGAAATAACAAATGAAGCTGAAGTTAAGGCAAGCTTGGTTCCAACAGGCCTAAGAGACCCACACAGCAAGACTGAGCAGCCCAGGTAGATTTATTCCAGAGACCTAGTGCTACCAAACTCCTGAACAGTCTCATGAGCCAGGAGATACCTTCCCATGCCAGGCTGAGAAACTGGAAAGGTGGACTGGACAGTAGGTGTTTGTGTATACACTTAAAACTTCAAAATTCGTAGAGAAAAGCCGAAGTTCTTTTTATTCTAAAAACCAAAAGCAACTGGGTGGTGAGAGGTCTGTGTGTTATGGTTAAGAACTTACTTAGCTCCTGTGACATCAGTCTTGAGAACACAGGGAAGTCAGATGACCTCAGGGAAGCCCTGAACTGATGTGCACAGGTAAAGGCAGACCTGCAGAACTGTGAAGGCATCTCCAGCTCCAGGAGCTAGGTAAGGTGCTACCCTGGAGCAAGGAGAGAGCAGAGGCTGTGTGCTCACAAGTAGGAGCTGGATGTGGTTGCTTTGCCTGTCATGCTCTCCCTTCCTTCCTCACTGCATGGCATCATATGCCAGGCAGTGATTACACAGTTGCCCAGGTTAGTCCTTGGAATGCCACTGTCACTCCCATTTTACAGATGAGAAGTCTCCCCTTTGGAGAGCTTAGGAAACTTGCCTGTGGACACAAACACACATACACTCATACACACGTGCACACTCACACTTGCATGCACACACACTCACACTTGAGCACACATGCACACTTGCTCACACACATGCGTATACAAACACATACCTTGTGCACACACGCACACATGCAGAGACACACATATTCATACTCACACAAATGCACACTCATGCTCACACAAATGCATACATACATGTGAATGAGCTCACACATATGCACAGATGTTTACACACACAAACACACATGTAAAAACATACATGCACACACAGGCACACACACNTGTCCACAGGCATGGGTCAGCTATGTTTCTTCATAGGTACAATTGATAGAGTTGAAAAAATTGAACTTCTGTCATCCCACCTTCTACCTCTCCCCTCATGTCACATCTTCATTAGAAAACATCTCAGAAATTCTTCACTGTACAAATCTCAAATATGTAGAATTCCTTTCCTGAAGTCATTTCTTGTTATCCAGAGTTTGGACAGGCAAGGACTATTTGGTTGAGAGGTTTTAAAATCCATAATGGATTTTTAATCTTTTCTGACCTCTAGTCTTTGCAAATGGCACCTCTGAGACCCCTCTAGAGTATGATGCATTTGATTTTCTTCCTTCAGCCTTCCTGTGATGGCCCCTATGTGTCAGCCAAGGTTCTAGGCTCCTTGGTGACAGAGAACAAATAACATGCAGCGAAGGGAATCATGGCTCCTGATAAGCACATGTGCAGAGTCCAGAGGACAAGAGGGAAGGGCCTGGGAAGTAGGGGCCAGCACCACCAGGGGGCTCAGAAGACTTTGTTCCTAATTCAGCTGATGTGTTAAGACTCTTAGAANGTGGGTGGAGTCCTAGACTTTCCAAACCCTGGTANAGGGAGATGGAATGAGGTGGGAGAAGGCACTCCAGGGNGGACAATCACAGAGAGCAATGGGAGGAGTGTGTGGATCAGGTCATCATGCCAGTTCTGGTAGAGACAGACAGGGTGTGGGTTTGAGGTCAGCTCCTGGAGGGTGGAGTGTGGCAGCCCACACAACCTGAAGTGACCGAACCTCCGCATGAGAGCTATGGGTTCTAGTAGAGCCAGAGAAGCTGGGGGAGCAATCTAATGGGTATTTTAGAAAAATAAATCCACTGAAAGTGTACAGATGACCGGGAGCAGACAGACATGGAGCCAGGAGCTATATAGGACTTGGGATCCTGAAGGTAGGAATTAATGTGTGAGCAACGGACTACGGGATGAAGGGAAGAGAGAGGGAGCNCAGATTTGCCCCAGTTTCTGAGCATTAGTAGCAGGGGAGGATGATGTTGGAGGTGGGCACCAGGATTTAGCTTTGGATATTTGAGTTGTGACTGCATGAGCAGTAGCACAATGNGTGCAGTNGCTTCCAAAAGCACAGAGAACATGCTTGTGAGAAGAGAGCACTAAGGATGGACAGATCAAGTAAGTGGAGGGTGGGGCTGAGCTAGCAAGAGAAAGATGAAGAAGGTCTGAGACACCACAGGAAGACAGGAGTTTGCACAAGAACATCATATCCCAGANGTCCCAGAGTGGCTGTGGGGATAAGCGCCGAAAGACAACCTTGAGTTTTATCTACAGGGAGAAGCCNGTGATTGTNACCTTGACCAGGAGAGGTTCATTTTAGCAGGAGCAGCGGAACCAGAACAGAGAGCATAGAGGTGAACGTGGTTCAGGGAAGGGAGGCAGGGCTTTGGGAGAAGAGACAGAACTTGGTGGGAGGGCAGGAGAGAATGACCAGTGTCAAGATGTGCGTGAGTGTATGAGAGTGTGTGTGATGTGTGTGNGTGTGTGTGATAGGGAACACAGGAGAAACCCCACACTTGCCATGTGCATTTCCTGCACCTCGAGCCAGCTGCTGTCTCTCCCACTGCAGCTACTCGCAGTCTCTGGATGTGAACCCGGGGACTTATTTTGGTTTTATCCCTTTTGTTGCTAAGCCCTCCTCTGTGTCGCTTTGCTTTGCTTGCCCTCCTTTCTCTCTCCATCCTTATCCCAACTGCTCCCACCCCAGAGCTCATTCTCTGACCGCTTGTCAGATTTCTTGCAAATATCTCCTCACAAGGGGTTCCCACAGCATTTCCAGATGAGCCTTCCTCGCTCCTCCACACACCCTGAACCCAGGGCACACTCTTTAGCTCAGTCTCACAGGACTAACAGTCCCCCTCCCCATCCTCATCATGGAGGGATTTGTCAGGTCTCTTGCTCAGGCTATATCCCCTCTCATGGATCACCCACATACTTCATCACAATCTCCATGTCTCCTGGCTGACCTTTGAACTATACTTGGTGTCTCGGCTATTAGAATGATGGAGGGTGGGGTTGCTAAGAGGCTGCCTTCCTCTGGCTTCAGGTTTCTATGTGGAACAACATTCCTCAGTGTGCAATCGCTGGCCCCTTTCCACACCCACATTCATCCTCTACCATGAAAGATTCAATTACTTNGCCAGCAACTCAAGAAGCAGAAATGANGTATACAAGGAAGAATCCTAAAACAGAACCCCAAGACTGTCTATTCCAATAACCAGGACAGTGAGTGAGACAAGCTTGGGTGAGCTGGCTGTGGAACATGGAATAGAGGGATTTTCACATGTAGTTAAAGCTGTTCCATCAGTTGGTGTGGAGTCAGCCAGCAGAGATTATCCTAGTTGGTAGAACAGACACTGTTAAAAATGGCTGAGTTTTTCTGCCTGAGGCTGGATCGAAGCCAGCCATTGCTCTAGGAGTTGAAGAAGGGCCATGTGTAAGAATGGGAGAGCAGGACCGATGTCCTGAGCCTCGCTCTGGCAGCCAGCCAGGAAGGAAGCAGGGCCTGTCATTCTTTAAGTTTGTGGAACTGCCTTCTACCAGCCACCTGTATGACCTTGGAGGGACATTGCCTCCTAAAGCCTCAAGGTAAGGCTTAGCTTGGCCAACTTCTTGATGGAGGACCCAGGGAGACAAGTGTGCTGACTTACAGTGCTGTGAGCTAATAACTGGGTGTTCATTAAACCGAGGCTTTTAAACTTGTGGGTTGACAGCAATGGACAACAGACAGACTGACCTTCAGTCTGCTGCTTAGGCTGGGGAGATTTGCCTGTAAGTATACCCACTCTGGGCACCAGCAGTAGGAAGCCACATACCAAGCTACATTCTCCATAAAGTTCTGCTAGTGGTAAGCTTGCTGTTTGATTCTCCGTGCTTTGTCTACCATACAGTTGGGTCTGGGCCCCTGGGAGTGGGAGTCTTTTTTATTGAGTCTCTACAAAGCCACTATATAATAATCTTATTCTCTTCTCTGTCATTATCAGCACCCCCCTGACACTTTTGCATGCACAATGACCTCTGGATGTTTGGACACCTTGCTAGAGAGGCGGTCTAACTCATATTTTAATTTTTGGGCACCACTGCACAAAGGGAACGTTCTGGGAAGCCCAAGGGCTGTCCTCAACTAGAGATTCCAATACAGCAGGTCTGGGGAGAGACTCAAGACTTCACTTCCAACAAGCTTCCAGTAATGTCACTGTGGCTGCTGGCCCAAAGTCCACATACCCACGGTTGACAAGGTCCCTGGAAGCTGTTGGGTCTCCAACCAAAATTGTGTCCAGCATAGCCTTTTAGACAGACTACGGAAGTGTTTTTTACAGATATCATTACAAAATATGAATTCATAACAAGTCATCTCAGATCGCGCTCTTTAAGCTATTGTCAGTGGGCTGAATATTGTGTCTGCTTCTGAACCCCTCTGTTAGAGCCCTAATCCCCAGTGGAATTGTAAAAAGTGGGGCCTTCAGAAGGTGACTAGGTGAAGACTGGGTCATGAAGGTAGGACTAGTGCCCTTATATGACTTTCTCTTGCTGGGTGTGGTGGTGCACACCTTTAATCTCAGCATTGGGACAGCAGAAGAAGGCTTATCTCTGTGAAGTTGAGGTCAGCCTGGTCTACATGTTCCAGGCTAGACAGGGGCTTCAAAGTGAGATTCTGTCTCCAAAATAAGTCTCTCTCTCTCTCTCTCTCTCTCCTCTCTCTCCTTCTTTTTTCCCTTCCTCTTTCTCTATGTCATATGATGACATCTAAGCCATGAGGAGATTCCCTCCCCAATTCTAATCCTGCTAACACCCCACTTCAATTTGCTAGCTTCCAGAACTGTCAGAAATGAACCTTCCCTGTCTTGGTCCCAGGCCTGTGGAATTCTGTTACAGCAGCCTATACTTTCTACAGTAGCTGTGATTACACAAGTCAGCACCCTCCCTCTGTTTGAAAAGCCACAAAGCCACGCTGCTCTATCTGGCCCACACCAACTATGTACTAAGCCACAATCACCCCTTCGCCCTTCAAATGAGGGAAGTAGGATTCAGTAACAGGCCAGCCTTGAACCCATGCAGTTTGGAGGGGGCCGTTATAACCAGAGACAAAGCTGCACAATGGCCCATACTGTAATACTATCAAACACATTTCTTAAGAAAATCCTGACAAGTTGTATGTTCTCTCTCCTCTTTCTCTTCTCTTCCCATCTTTCTGCTCTTCCTCCTCCTCCTCCTCCTCTCATTCTTTTAGACAGGGTCTCACGTGGCCTCTGCTCACTGTACATATGCTCCGGAAGATAGGGCAGGGATGTCCACACAAGTGATCTTATCACTCACTGCTAGAACTTTTAGAAGATGCCTCTAGAACACAGCTGCAGCCCCGAACTGATCATCTGGGTCGTGGAACCTAGCAGGCATGCACCATTGTGCCCCGTGGCAGCTGCATATAAACCGGGTGGGACTTACTTCTCATTCTGCAGAAATATAATGCACACGTGAGATGTAGAATTTTCCAATAGCCAGTGTTTTTTTTAACTTTTGTAAACAAACAGGTGGCATTAACTAAAACACCTCTTACTTAATAAGTAATTAATTCATTGGTATATGTGTGTAAGGGTATGTACCCCAGCTTGTGTGGAGGTCAGAGAGCAACTTGTGGGGGTTGCTCTGCTTCTCCTCTTCCACCNTATGGGACCTGAAGTTCAAACTCAAGTCACCAGGCTTCCAAGCTTGGCAGCAAGCACCTTTGCCTGCAGAAGCATTTTGCCAGCCCAACATTAACATTCATAATGATTTATTTAACCCAGCTTATTCAAAACATTGAGTAAACCTTGTCAATACAAAAGGAGGCATTTTCTATCTTTTTTTTTTAAATATCACATCTTCAGAAGTCTATGTGAGTTTTGTGCCTACAGCACATCTCAATCTGGTTCATCTGCCTGGCAGAGTCCAGCGGCCGCTTGTGACTAGTGGCAACTTCATTGGTTGGTGCAATNCTCTAGTGGCCACTTAATATACACCCAGTGATGACCAGCGGCTCTGACCCTCTCTGTTGAAGCTCAGGGAGCCCATTTCTTCCCTGCTGTAAATGAAGACTGNGGGGCTTCCTTGACTTAGACTTCCCCTCTGAAGATACAGTTTATATTGTTTTGTTTTATAGATTAATAATTTTCTGAAACAGTCCTACACTGTAGCCCAAGCTAGCCTCAGACTCCTGGCAGTTCTTCTGGCCCAGCCTCCTGAGCGCTGAACTTCAAATCTTCATTACAATGTCACATGGTTGAGTCAAGGGCAGAAGAATACATGTGCACAGTTACAGTGACTGCTGCACCAGGTTTGCTCTACCGTCAGCATGCTCATGCATCTTGCAGCCCGAGCAAGCCATGAGTTGATCATCTGCCTTCTTCATTGTTCCTAAATCCCCACTAGCTATGATGGCTGAGCCTGTAATACAAAGTTTTGGTCCCTTAGCACTCTGAAGCGACATCACAGGAAACATTAAGCTAGTTCTCTGTAACATTTGTGGGCTGGATTATTTTTTAAAATAAAAAAATATTTTATGTGTATGGGTATTTTGCCTGCATGTATGTCTGTGCACCACATGCATGCAGTGCACATAGAAGCCAGAAGAGGATGGTGGATCCCCTGGAACTAGAGTATGGATGGTTGAGAGCTGCCTTGGGGGTGCTGGAAACCAAACCTGGGTCCTCTGTAAGAGCAGCCAGTTCTCTTAACCACTGAGCCATCTCTCCAGTGCATGTGGGCTGCATTCTTAAACATCAGATAAGACTGGACATTCTGTTTCTCATATGTCATGATTTTAAAATTGCTGGTGCTCCCTTCCAAGTAAGAATTCCNACAAGTGTGCTTCTCTGGGCATACAGCGTGAAGAGTCTTTCAAATTGCCGCCTGTTAGGAAGTATTAGTTCACATCCATACATGCTTCAGGTCAGTGTGGCAGTTTGGTAGTGTGTGGTGGAGGCTTTGTAGCACCATGGTGCCTGCATTCTACCTTATTTGTATATCCTGGACTCTCCTTGAATGCTCTGTCCATTCCGTGAGACCTACTAGCAAGGATCTCAAGTCTTTCTGGAAACTGGTTTCTGTTTCTTCTTCTTCTTCTTCTTCTTCTTCTTCTTCTTCTTCTTCTTCTTCTTCTTCTTCTTCTTCTTCTTCTTCTTCTTCTTCTTCTCCTTCTCCTCCTCCTCTTCCTCTCTTCCTCCTTCTCCTCTTCCTCTCTTCCTCCTCCTCCTCTTCCTCCCTTCCTCCTCCTCCTTCCCCTCTCTCTCCCTCCCTACCACCCGCCCCCCCAATTATCCTGCTACAGTATGAGGAGTACCAGAGTTTGGATTTCCAGTACAAACATAAATGCCTGGTGGCCTGACTGTAATCTAGCATTTTGGAGGTAAAGGAATCCACGGGGCAAGCTGTCTAGCTAGATTAATGAATCGGCAAATACTGGGCTCAATTGAGAGACCCTGCCTCAGCAAATGAAGATGCCTAATGACCAAGGAAGACACCTGGTGTCACCCCCTCCCACACANGCTCATGCACATCTGCACAGATATCTTCCCATACCATGGACACAGACACACATGCTCACACACACTATGTATACATGCACACACACAACCACAATTAAGTGACAAGCAAGTCACACCGAGGTTCTGTGCCTCCTGGAAGATGACACAAATGCATCGCTCTGTTCTATAGGTTACAATTGGGACTGAGGACTGAGTCATAAAGGAGTGTTACCATAATAATTTAACAGTGACTAACATGTTAAATATATTATAACAGTACATTAAAATTAGCTTTTACATTAATTCTTTTTTCCCTATGTCAACTGACATAGTAAGGCTTCACTATACATTATATTCAAAATAATAACTTAATAATAATAATGTTGAAGCAGAGAAGACGGTTCTCACTGTGGCGGGTAAAGGCAATGGCTAGCAAGCCTGACAGCCTAAGCTTGATCCTCGGGACCCACAGGGTGGAGGGAGAGAACCAACTCTCCCAAGTGACCTCTATAAGTGCATGGTGACATGTGCATGCCCCTCAGATAAATAAATAAATACATAAGAAAAATGTAAATGTAATAATACTGTGTACTAACAACATGATCTCTGTCTTCAGGATAAGCAGCCGTGAACTCTCTTGCGATTTTGTTACCACCATTAGTGCCTCTGATTGGTGCCCTTTGCACTCAAGTGACGTTTTTCTACTTCTGGCCTCCTGTAACTGAGGCAGAACTTCCCACAAACAGCAAAGGTCTTTAGGAAGGGCATTGGGCAGCTAAGACAGTGATGGAGCTGAGCTCCCTATCTGCTCAAGAGGAGAGAGAGCAAGGGAGGCGGTGGAGTGACCCTAGGTTTCCTACGCTGCTCAGCTAAGTACTGCTTCAGTGACGTCTGCCTTTGCCTTAGAAAATTCTCTGAGCCTTAAAAAAAGGAGCTGAGTCGGGCGGTGGTGGCGCACGCCTTTAATCCCAGCACTTGGGAGGCAGAGGCAGGCGGATCTCTGTGAGTTCGAAGCCACCCTGGGTGAGTTCCAGGAAAGGTGCCACCAAAGCTACACAGAGAAACCCTGTCTCGAAAAACNAAAAGGAGCTGAAGGCTTCCATGCTAATGCTTCTGCTCACAGTCGGAAAGCAGACATTTGAATTTTTAATTCTTATTTTATACGTATGTGGGTGTGTCTGCGTGTGAGCCTGTGCATGTACACACAGTTCCTCCAGAGGTTGGAAGAGGTTACTGCGTCCCCTGGAACTGAAGTCACAGGTGGTGGTGAGCTGTCTGACATGGGTGCTGGGATGGGGACTTGAGTCCTCTGCAGGAGCAGCCATCAGTGTTAATCACCGACTCATCTCTTCCATCTAAAAACAGAGTTTTATAGGAAATAGCAGCTAAAGCCATCCCTGACCTGTTTGCTTGTGGGGTCACAGAGTTGTCCTATTCTGTATAAACTTTAATTTCATAGCTATGAAATAAAAAATAGCTGAAGAAGTTATCAGTTCTCATATCTAATATGTATGCATGTATATTTTCATTTTAAAAATTCATAAAATAACTATTTCATGTTTCATATGATATTTTCCTATTTCAGATAATAAATACTTAACAATAAGGAAATGATCACACTCTTGTGGCTCGTGCACCCTACCCTGGAGTGAGTAAATGTTTCCGAGGACAGTTCTTATAAAACACAATGGTCTGTCATCAGTAAAGCAATGGTTAAGTCAGAATTAAACTTAAAAAAAAATTGTTTCAGGTTTGCACAGAACAATGCTGCCCTCTAAATCTATCTTGTAGAACACAAAGTGAATTTTACTGCCTTCCCTGAGTGAGCACACAGCACGGATTCTGTGGAGCTCAACTTCTCCAGAGAAAACAAAAAGGGAGGAATGACGAAGGAAGACAAGCATTTCTGAGAGCAGGTATCATCTGGTAGTTGATGCCCACTTACATTACAGGCACCTCGAGAGCAATCCACAGAAAGGAGCCCAAAGCAATTAAAAATGGTGAAAGCTCATAAATAACACTTGAAGAATTTTGCACTTTTTTTTCCAGAGTAGGTAGGTTTTTAAAAATAGCTACAGCCAAGCAACAGATGTTTGCCCACACATAACCACAAATGACCCCAAACTGAATTCAAACTCACTTCTAGTGTGATCATTGGCCAAGCCGAGCCCAGATGTTTCGTTGCCCTCTCTCACGGTCGTTTTTTCCTTTTTTTTCACATTTGTCTAATTACTTTAACAATTTAAATGCACACGAAGACGTCCACTTTGAGGGGTAGTTCTTCACATGCACCGCTGGTTTAGCTCAGCACTTTTGAATAAGTCTTAAGAGGGAAACAAGACGGTTGTAGAAGTGTGGATTTTAAGTTTTTAATTTTTTTCAATTTTTATTTTTTAGCATTTGATTCTAAGTTGTTCTGTAATTGTCAAGCTCTTGATTTAGGAGCCTCTCATATGTCAGGGAAAAATATTCTAGAGGAAGTCACCCTCCACAGCTGTCTCATGCAGTTCATGCTGGGCTGGCACCTCCTAGCTGGGGATGACTTTGGACTCCTGGTCCTCTTGCCTCTGCCTTCCAAGACTTTTTTCTTAGAGCAGAAATTGTATAGTTTATAAAATGGGAACAGTCTTGTTTAGTCAAAGCTCTCTTATAGTGGAAGCCACCCAATTATTCTCAGAGGCAAAGAAGAGGGCTCTTCATCACACACAGGAGCGAGAACCCCACTTTGATCCTGGGCTATGACTGAGGGCTGGCTCCCTTCTTAGCTGAATGACAGAACTGAACAATGACATGAAGTGAAAGGGCCCTGAGGAGACCCCCCCTCCCTACACTAACGTAGTTCACAGGGGAGTTCACCTCTTTTCTTTTTGCCTCAGGCGTATACAGGACGGCAATTTTCATCCCATGACTGAAAATGTGCCCCTTTCTTCCACCTTGCCCACTCAGAGTGGAAAGGGACTAAGACTCCAGGTTAAACCCACTCCCTTCTAAGAAGGAAGTAAGCTTGATGTGTGACCGATTTTTTGACCTGATGCCCACTGGTGTGATGTATCAGCCTCCTCTTAACGTCTGTCTTTAGTGTAGACAGATCCCAAGGGGAAGAAACAAAACCCCCATGAGTCAGGATGTGGCTCACTGCTACGGTCTTCTGTGTAGAAGTGTTATCAGCTGGACATGGCGGCCAACTCTGGGAATCCCAACGCTTGGGAGGGTGAGGCAAGAGGATGACAGAAAGTTTGAGGCCAACCCTAGTTACCAAGGGAGACTTCATCTCAACAAACCAAACAACAACAACAAAAGACTTTTCTAGAACATTTATGAGGAACCATAAGAAATTCAGATACAAATTGGAAGGTTGTATCAAAGCAACAATCACAAACACATGGACTCCCCACGGTATAGAGAATGGGTGACAGGACCAGGACTCCCCATGGCATAGAGAATGAGTGGCAAAACCAGGGCCCCTTTCTTGGTTTTCACTAAATTTGCCACAGTGGAGTCAGGGGAACCAAGAGCCTTGGTAGATGTCTAGAAAGTGCTGGGTCACCCGAAGCTCATCAAGGAAAAAATCCACCTCTCCTGCCCCCCACAGAAGCTAAAAATAAAACTTCTATAGCAAAAACATCCTGTCCTTATTGATTTTTTTTAAGATTTTGGAACATTCAGGTTCTAAGTACATGCACTTAAATGACTCCACAGCAGCCGGAGAGCAAAGCCCCTCTCTTCGTCCCAGGAATGTTTGCTTTCTTATGAATAAGTGAGAAGGGGGATTCAGCATCCCCCTCAAAAAATCTAAATTCTCTCCTTATATGAATGTTTAGATACTCAAAAGTAACCACTGTTATTTTCTGTGTTTTGAAGATTATATATAAGTACCTAACCATTGCCGTAGCAGACCAAGAAAATAATTTACCTTTCCCACCACAGGGAGCCTGGCTAGCAGGACAGTGGGTCCTGCCTGCCCTGGATGCTGATGCTGGGGTGTGATTGGTTGGGGTTCATGAAGAAAAGACTGGGTCATTTGACCTTCACCTTGGGAACCCATCAAGTGTTCTGAGCCTATGAAGACAGAAAGTTCTGGAATCTCATAAAAGCCTTGTTTGTGTTGATGGGGTTTTGGCAGCCAGGCAAATTTCAGTGATCAAACACCAGAGGTTTTTGGTATTTTCTGAGCTATTCTGACTTTTGTCACATCATCTCATTTAATCTTCCTGCTAAAGTCAGTAAATTAGGAACCATTATCCCCGAGGCCAAAAGAGGTTAAACAACTTGCCCTAGGCCAGGGGAGAAGGATGCTCGTCTTTCACGTGTGGATGTGTATGCATGTTCATTTGTGTGCACCTGTCCATGTGTGCATGTGTGTGGAAGCCAGAGGATGACCCAGGAGTCACTCCTCAGATGATGTCCTTACCTCCGACTGGCCTAGAACTCACAGTGAGCCCCGGGGATCTGCATGCTTCCACCTCCCTAGAATGGGCCATGACACACACCTGTTTCCCGTGGTTCTGGGATTGGACTCAGACCCTCATCTTCTGCTCTCAGTGAACAGAGCAGACGACCTTCGAATTGTGTGCATTTTAAAAACGACAGTCTTCAGATTTCTTATTCTACAAATTTTTTAGCGACGACCTTCTGGAAGGATGACTTTGCTTCCTGGGGACAGCCTCCCTCAGGTGTAGGGGCTGTGCAAACAGGCCCACTCCGGCTGTGTGGCGGAGGAAATGAGCTGTTTAACAGCACAGAACCCGGTGAACTGGATAAATATTTCAATGCCTTTTCCAGAATGGTACTTAAGGAGCAGAGCCCATCTCGACTTGGGTTTGAGCCCATGGCCTTATGGTTTAAATATAAAATGCATTACAGCTCTTTATTTAGAGGCCATATGCCATTTTTAGGGAGCAGGCCCCAATTCTCCTTCTAACTCCAGGGGGAGGGCAGGGCAGAAAGGTGTCTCGGGACTGTCATTAGTATTCATTATTTATTAGGTTTTGATGGTGGATTCAAAACCAGCCAGGAAGGTTAGGTGCCCCTTCAGTGAAAACCTCAACTCTAAGGACAGGGACTTCCGAGTGTGTGACCTCTGGAGGCTCCTGACTGGGTGAGGGACTCAGAATAGGTCAGGCCTCCAAAGCTTCAGGGCGGAGAGAAGAGGGGGACTTCAATTTTGAAAACCAACCCTAGGTTTNCTGCTGTAGGGTGAACTCTTTCGGTGAAGAAGAAAAGTAGGGAAAGAAGAAACTGTTTNCACGCAGGGACCAAATGCTTCGCGGGAGTCATGGCCAATTTTGCTTTCCCAAAGATTTCTCTTCGATGTCGGGAATCATGGCAAATGACTTTTGGCTGCTGGTCACTATTCAAAGACATCTGAAACCCTCTGGCCCAGAGGGAAGTTTGTCTGAGAAGCCACTCTGTCCCATGAGTTCCATGGCTATGTGTGGTAACATTGTGTGTGACTCTTGGCAGGTTCCCTANAGCTTCTCAGTGCCTCACTGTCCTCCACNGCCAAGCCTAAAATCATGCCATTCTCAAAACAATGGAAAGAAGATGAAACTGAGTTGNAACCACTGGAGCGCTCACAAATGCTAAAGCTGGTCACCCAGAGTACAGGATGGTTATGAACTATGACAGAGCAGAGTGGTCCCAGTGGCCACCTCCCTGTGGAAGACACTGCTCATCCTTTTCCTTGAGACAGACACTTGGTATAATTTGCGCACTTTTTAGAGAGCAAGGAAGCTCCAACAAATAGTTGACTTTTCCCAGCTCCCTTACCGTGCCCACCCAGGACCCTCCCTCTGCGAAGGGCTGTCTCACCCTCCTCTGTAGCCTTGTGCCTCTTCCATCGGCTATTTTGCAACTTCCCCAAAGTCAGGAGGGTCTTGTGAAATTTTATCTAGAAGAATTTTAGAAGTTACTCCTGAAAAGCTCAAGTGGGCATCTTCTCTTTCAAAGTACTTTCCTAATAGCAATCCCATAAATTTAACTCCCCAAGAAGTTCCAGGAACCAAGGACCTCGCCTCTGGAAGAACACATATAAAGAGTTCTTTTGAAATTCTTGAGATGTAGTACAATAAGATGGCAAAAGGAATTGACATTAATATTCTTAGGAGCTCAACTGAATTTTTTTTCCTGATTTCTTTATTTTAATAGTTAAAAGCAGAAAAAGAAGACCTACTCAATGAGGCCACATTGGACTGAGGGACAAAGAGACTATCTTCCTGGACAAAATGTCCATCTTCCGGGACATTTTTAAAAGTAGCTTTGGAGGGGAAGGGGCACGGACATTTCTTTTCTTTAATGACCTAAGCTGAAATAAAGGAAAGAAAGACACCCAAAATATCTCCGTCTTTCCCCAGGAGAAGTGTCTTAGCACAGAGTGGGCTGCTCCAGGGAGGGTATTGCTCAATGCTATGTTACAACACTAACTGTCACTGAGGGCCTGGATGGCAGCCTTGCATCAACTCCCCTGCAAGGTGTTTCCTGGACTTTGCAGACAGGGGCTGGGGGAGGTGCAGCTCTTCTTGTGAAGGCAGATAATGCCTTCTGCTCCCTTAGCTATCTCCCAGTGCTCGCCCTGTAGATAACACAGTTTCACTGCCCGAGCCCCACTTTCCCAATTTCTAGATCTGTATTGATGAAGCCTTTTGTATGTTTTATCAGACACAATTTTATCATCCCTCTCCAAACGCCCTCTGTCAGAGTCAGCCTTTGAACTTTTGCGTATTTATCAACTGGGACCAATGATTGCAAAGATGCAAAAGCTTATCTTTAATTCTAAAGAAAGAGGAACCAAGCCCTGGATCTCTCTGCTAGAACAGATCTTTTGGGGGCTGATGTGCATGTGTGTATGTGTGTGTGTGTGTGTGTGTGTGTGTGTGTGTGTGTGTGTGTATACATGTGTTTGTAGCTGCATTAGAGCGTATGTTGACAGAGGAAAATGGAGAGTTTTGTTACTTATCTTTGGGACAGTAGAGTGACCTATACAGACATCTTATGCATTTTGTTTTCCTGTGTCCTGGGCACCTTGTCTTGGATTGTTCTCAAGGCCCCAGAACAGGTGGCTGAGCTCATGCCAAGACTCGCTGTGCACAATAAGGAGTCCTGCATAAGGCCCACTTTGCCTTCATTTAGATAGGGAATCTCTGAAACGGAGTATCAGTTCAGTCCTTGAATGAAGAATTCATCTCACTTATGTGACTTGTACCTTCCTAACGTGGGAAAAGCCTGGACCGTTCAGAGGGTCCAGACACCTTTATAACCTCATCCCTTCTTCCTTTTTTTCTACTTTTCTCCTCCTCCTCTGTAACTGTAAAAAAAAAAATCAGACTAGAAAGGAGGGGATGTGGGGACAGATTAGGAGGGTGAGGCCCTCCCTGTGCTGGGCACAGAGGCTCCTGTGACTTTATCAACAGTATCAGATGGGGTGCGAGGATGGGGGGTGGGTACAAGGGTCGGGGGTGGGAGGG
>LZPO01027375.1:657190-669494 GCA_001675575.1 Neotoma lepida
AGAGAAAGAAAGTGATTGCAGATCACTTCTATTCCTTATGGGGCCCTGTAGCCATCAGAGAATGTCTGTAAGCCTGCTCTACACCGTGTAGAGTCTGGACACTGCCTGCTGAGTGGCCACCAGCCTCAGCCTTCACTCTGGCCAGCACCTGGCCCTAGGTTATCCCTTATAGAGTCTGGACACTGCCTGCTGAGTGGCCACCAGCCTCAGCCTTCACTCTGGCCAGCCCCTGGCCCTGGGTTTCCCTTCATCACATCGTCATTGACTCCTAATACTCATATTGATGTTTTATGGAGAGACAGCTTGGTTTCTCCGTACAAGATCTGTCACAAGGGCACAAAAAGCTTTTATCAGAGCTCTTTAGGGGACAGTAGGAGCTGTCAGATCAGGGGATCAGGTCACATCTTGATCTAGGCTTATGAGCTCTCATGGTAGAGCAGGTCCTGTGGATGCTGGCTGGTTAACACTGTTTACGACAAGTATTCAAATGTGTTTGTGGGACCTTGTATGAAACAGGGGTATTAATGAGAATAGCTACAGTGTCTATCCCTGGAGGAACGTGAACCAGACCCCTTGCCCCTGACAGGTCTAGGAATCCTGCATCCTTGAGATGGAGATGGGGAATCTGTTAAGGCTATTCCCCTAACATGGCTGGACCTGTGTGTGGAGAGAGGAATGGCCTGCCATTGGCTCATGCTCGAGCGTCTGGTTGGGAGGAAGGAGATGTTTTTCTTCCCACCAGCACCAGGGGCTGCTGTCTTCTCAACCTCATTCAGGAATGGCTGCTTGATCATCCTGACAGATTCTGCCCCAACCTCACTGCAGTCACATGATCAGCATAAAGGAAACTGGACACATCCCTCCTCAAGCCAGATTCCCAGCATTTTCTGAGCATAGAGAATCCCAGGCCCTTTAGAAAGCCACCACTTGACGTAGATACCACTGTTTGCTCAGCTTTCTCAGCCATGGTCCTTATTCTGCCCTCAGATACACTAATCTTGTCCTGTCTCGGGACTGATGAACATCTTTCCTTCTGCCAGGGCCACTTCCCTCAACCTCCTAGTTTTTGTCACGGCGGCTCAATTGTCATCTAGTAAAATATCACTTCCTAGCCCTGGTATCCAGTCACTGGACTCATTCCCACCATGGAATTAATCTTATGTAATTATGATTTGCTGTCTGATCCCAACCTCAGACTGAAGGAACGGCTGTCTCTAGGGGTTTAGTCATTAAAAGGGAAAAACAAAAGCCAGTCTCCCCCTGTCTCTGCCGCTAGTTCCTTTGTCACTGAATGACGCTGGATTCACCAGCTCCCCATGTCCTGCCTTTCTTGGGGCCTCCAGGACTTTGGAGGTTGGGGAGGTCAACAACATAAGGAACACCCTGAGACCACATTTGTGTTTCAAGCACTGTGGTAACCACTAGTGGCCAGCAGTGACCTCTTCTTCACATTCATGCCTTGTTTATGAAAATGGATGAGTTTTCTCTTTGGCAAACATTTCTGGCAAAACCAAAACCAAAGGAATGGAGCAAGGATGGCATCTCACTTGCATCGCTTTGCTTGTCTTTGGGGCAGAGGTGGAGTTGGGTAGGGATGACTTCTCTGTATTTGAGGAAGCCCCATCTAAGGCAAGTACTGAAACTTCAGGTCAGTGTTAGAATTCTTTCCAGATATATAGGATGTTTGTGGTGACTGGAGCTCAGATAAGCAGTCCACATTGTACAAAGCAGGGTGTAAAGGGTGGTACTTTCTTCTTCCCGCTGGGGCTTCATCCTGGGTCCTCTCTATCACCGGTTCTGACAGAGTAAAACTCCCTTTCCCATGAGGCTCTGCAATCATCTAGGGTGCTCACAGAGCACACTCCAACACTTGGCAAAGCTCTGGACACTGAACACCGAGCGGCCACCATCCTCAGCCCTCGCCCTCCTGGCCAGTACTGGGCTCTGGGCGGCCTTGTCCTTGACTCCATGGATACTAAAGTTCATATTGCAGCAGTGAGTCTTGCTGGGACTTTTCTCTGAGAAGAACATTGCCCTGGAAAGGAGCAGACCTGCAGGGCTCTGAGGCAGGCAACTCAACTGAGAATGAAGGAGAGCATTGTCATGGAGCAGATAGCCTGCGGACGAGCTGTGCCGCCTGCAACCTCAAAATGGGAGCAGCCTTTCTGGGGACAGCACCAAGCAGAGTTGGCTGACCCCTGCTTCCACCAGACACATGCTTCTTAAACCTTGTCACTTCTCTGTTGTGATTATTATTGCTACTATTATTACTTTTGTCATTCAAATTTATACTATTTTTCCATGGGGACTCATGACAGCATGGGCGCTTTGTACAACCCTCCAACATCGGGTTTCAGTTGGGGGCAGGTTGTGGGGCCCTTTACATCATATTCTTTAATAATTCAAGTGGCAGCATTGTAGGGCTACTCTTAACTGCTTCTTAAAAGTAATTAATTGATTTTCTGACATATCAGTTAACAATGTATTACTCTGACACAAAGTTGTGTTTCAGCTCTTGATTGGAGTGGAGTGCTGTATGGATTAAATTCAGCTCAGAGTTTAGCTTGAGAGAGACTAAAAATATGCCTCCATAAAAAGCAAGGCTTTTTACATGGAGTGTTGTCTGAAAATCTAAACCATACGTTCTTTCCGGGGCTGTCAATGGGATGACGTATAGGTTCAAGTCTTCGTGACTGTTCAGGCTTGGAACATTCGAGAGGCATGGGATAACCTACTGTGACTCAATATGCTTTGTGGTCTAGAGGAAAAATCACCCAGGCTGTGCTGAGGGCAATCGGAAGCTCCCCCTCCAAACATGGCTTGCTGAGGGCACTAGGGAGGAGGGGGCAATGTTTCTGTCCTAGGTATGGTTGCCTACCAGCAGCTAGGTCCTTTCTGTAGCTGAGATACCCATTCACCATTGGCCTGTGGTGGGAATATCACCCACAGGGAGGATTCCCTCCATTATGCAGCTGCTCTGAGTGTTCCCATTCAGACCAATGTTTTAAGTGGCTTGCCCTGGGTCATGCGGTGCAGAATATGGGCAGGAAGGATGTCATGGTACCTTGGACTCTACAGAGATGCACGAGACAAATTTCTTCAGCAAGGGAGGTAGTATATTCACTTGGAACTCGCCATGTTTATTTAAATACACACTAGAAATTCTTGATAGATCCATTTTGGTAGAGTGGCATTTCTTCCTCACTGTGGATGGTGGAGAGCCCACATATATTACTCAGGCTCTGTCACATGACTCTGGCCACTTTTCACTTGCTGTGTGGCTAAAATGGGTGAAGGAAAGGATAGCACAAGAAACTCAACTCCATCCTTGTCCCCTTTTGGTGACAGGGCTGGGTGTTCAGGACCCAGTCTGTGTCTTCTGTGTGGCATGTGTTACAGGCTCAGCACTGGCTCAGCTGTATCTCAGACAGGGGAGTGAGCTGAGCACGAAGCAGTCAATGCCCCTGGATGTGTAAGCCTCAAGTCCCAGCAGGCAACCCAGCTGAATGGAGCTGTGAGCCTGGCGTTCTGACTTGTGTGTGTCCCACTTCTTTCTGACAGTGTCTGAGTCGATCCTTTACCCAAGAAGACAGTCTGTCATTGAGTGCCGTCCTTCAAATGTCAGCACTTCCAAAGAGACCTGATCAAAAGCCAGGGGACATGGATGGTGAAACAAACACGTCACAGGGGGACACCAGAGTGGGTGGAGGTCTTGCTTGCTCTGTGCATCTCACTGGCTGTCCATTTAGTCTGTTTCTTCAGTTCCAAAAGGAGAGCAGTGACTCCTAATTCACCACACTAATATGATGACTAAAGGACACAAGCTGTGGGGTAGCATTTAGAACACATTTGCAGTTGCTTGATTAAGGGAATATGAGCTATTGTGTTTTTTCTTGTGGAAGTACCAGAAGCATGATAAAGAAAACTGCTGGAAAAATATTACAACATCTTCATAATATGTTGGTTTGCTTTTTCAATATTTGAGAACACTTTAAGTTCTAAGACTTATTAGGAAGGGACCTTAGGGGGAAGAGCAGTGAGCAGGTGGGGAGAAAGAAGTGACTTCAGGGAGGTATAGGAAGGGCCTGACAAGCGAGGACAGGCTCAGAACAGGGTCCCCCTGAGACTGGTCCTTGACTTCCCTTGGAGGAATGTGTCTCTTTCACATTTGCCTATTCTGAACCTACGAGGGCAGCGAAGACTTCTGGTCCTCAAGGATGGCCGTTTTGAAGAGTCTCAAAGGAGGAGAGCGTTTGAAGGATGATCAGAGACNTATCACATGCAAATATAAACTGTTCTTACTGCTATTAATAAGACTGTTTTGATCCTGTCTATTGCTATGTTTGTACTTCCTTGACCAAATGGACAGTGTCACCAGACTAGAGAAATGAATGCAAGCCATCAATAATGTCGTTAGTGACTCATTTCAGANTTTCCCCAGAATATAAACCCTGTGGATTCCATTTTTCTAGGCTAACCTTGTTTTTCTGAGACAGAGAACAAAAGTTAACATTTTAAAAGTCTGTAAAAAAATAAACGAGAAATCTTTGGGGTCTGAAGTGTGGGATATCGGCAACCCTTTCCCATCTTAATTTTTGGAAAGAAAAAGCTTCTATCCTGAAATATCGTTGTCTTTACTCATTAAAAGTATGGTGACAAGAGCTCTGAGGCAGAGTCAAAGATACAGATTCTGAAAGTTATTCAAGAATAGGAGAGGATTTTCTGTTCTCTCTCTCTTTTTTGTAGGGGTGTGGGGAAGAGACATGAATTATTTACCACGCCTCTAGAGATGGGAGAAAGCGTTAAGATTTTGCTGAAGTCTCTGATTGATTTTCTGACACAACAAGTGAGATGAAACCAGAGGGCCTAGTGGCGTGTCAGACACCCGATCTGCAGTGAAATGCAGAGTTGCAGCTCGGTGGTGGTGCGTTTGCATGTCTGGGATAGGAAAGGAGTTGATCTCAGCTGCTGTATAATTAACACACTCAATAAAGCGTTTGAGGAAATCAGCATAGGAATTGTACAGTCAATTAACATAGAACAAGCATTCCTCATACACTAAGTCCTATCCTGGGCATCTTGGGGAGCGAGAGGGGTAGAATTCGATGAGGACATCCTGCCCTTTAACAGTCCAGGGAGATGGGAGGATGCCAGGTTGATTTCTAAGGGATTCAACGAATGTGCTCAGAAGTTGTAAACCATAGGTTATGGGAGCCTGGGATAGGAGGGTAATGGGTCCCATCTAGGAGGGCTGGGAAAGCTTAGAGGAGGAGATGGTGGGTGGATGGGGTCTGGAATAAGTGTAGGGTTTAGATATTCCAAAAAGGAAAGTCGTCTAGGACAGGTCACATGGTACAGCAAGTCAAGGAAGAGGGAGATTTCAGGGATGTCACTGAGTGGTGCACCCGGGAGCCAGCTGCAGCACACACTGGTCTGAGGAAGAGAAAGCCCATGCAGGGTGGGGCGTGGAGGAGGTGCTGGCTCTAGGAGAGAGCAGCATTTTGAAGCTGTCAGAGTCTGAGTGAGTCCTTTATGAGTCTTACCTCCTTGAACGCTCATCACAACCACTGGGGAAAGGCACCATGGACGGTCTCATTTCACACAGCTACATAGGGTCAGACAGTAAAACTCAAANCCCCCCAGCCAATAAAGCAGCAGAACCAAGCTGTAGACTGGCAGTAGCAACGTGAACGCTGGGGACCCAGGTCGTTTGCATTTCCAGGATGCTAGAAGCACCATAACTCAGCCTGTATAACTAAGGGTTTGGTGACCTCTTTCCTAAGGACAGGTGGACATCATTTAGGGGTTTTGAATGACAGAACACATGAGCACCTGTGCTTTGGGAAGAGCCTGAGACAGCAGTGAGGAAGGATGAGAGAGCAGAGACGGAAGGCCCTGAGCCAACCAGGAGGTTTGGAGATGGCTCCGTGAGGGACTGCAGTAGCTGTGGGAACAGAAGGTAGACGGAGAAGACAAGGTGGGAATGGACCTTGAAGCTGGACGTAGGGGTGGGTTAGTGTACAGGTGAAGACATGCTGGAGCTTAGCCTGGGTGACCAGGGAAGTGAGACAGAAAGCCCACATTAGAAATCACACAAGCCTTTAGCTCAATTATAAGAATTGGAACTTTATATTAGCATTCTACATCTTGGTTCCAAATACTTGGCTACTTGGTTGTTAGCCCATAAAAGAGATGTTAGGCAGAGCTGGAATTCTAACTCAAGTCAAGGATGTTCCTGCTGAGGGGAACACGTAATGAAGTGACATCATCTCCAGATGCCTCTCACTTCTGGCAGGGGTACTTCAGAGGAGACAGATGGGTAGAAAGGTGGATAGACAAGTAGAGGAAATGAGAGATGTGGGGGCATTAACTAGCTTGTCTTGATTCTCTAGTCTTCATACAACTACTACAGTGCAAGCAGAGCTTGGTGGCTACCCAAGACCAGCCTATTATCATCCCTGGAACTTGGAGTCCATTTGTAAGATGGCTCACCTTGGCCCCAGATGCATCAACAGAAGTATAAGGCATGGTTTTAAAGCTGCTGGCTTCTACCCAAGCCATGAGTCTATGTGATCGCCAGGCCTGTCAGAGCCATCACTGTATATTAATTCAAGTTCTTCCCCCGATGCTCATGGCACCGGGATGCTGATGGCACGATGACATGTCTCACCTTAAAAGTGTCTTGAGGACACTTCCTAACATATGTTCACAACAACTGTCCTCTGACCTTTGAATCTAAATGATCCAGCTGGTTCCAGCCTTGCCAAGATCACACTGGCTGTGTGTGAAGCAATCACTCCCAGTTGTGAGGTGTATGTGGAAGGCTCTGTGCTTCAGAGATCATTGAAAAAAAAAACTCAACTTATGCACTGGGATCTCATTAGCGACCTTGATTTTATTCTTTGTTGAGATGCATTGACTTTCTAAGTATGAGGGCTATATTGTAGATCTTTTACAAACTTCTAAACCAAACAAGATGTATAAAATGCAGAAGTGAAATTGAGATAGAATTAGTATATGTCAGACACTATTATAATTTATCAAGTAATTATAAATGAATACAAAGTCCTCTCACTTTTTAACCATTGCTGTGAGGTAAGTTTCATTATTGTGCACGTTTAGTAGATGAGGAAGCTAAGGCGCATAGGTGTCCATGAACTTGCCCAATGTCACACTGCACAAGGAGCAGAGCTAGGATTAGAACCCAGGCAGTTCAGTTCCTGAATGGGTGTTTCTAGTCGGTATCCTAAACTGCTTTCCTTGATACTAAAACCTAATCAGTCCTTAGCAAGGGACTGCAAGTTCAATCTGTGAGAAGTGCTGATGGTGGAAAGGAAGGAATTCTGGGAGGAAAGGGTATAATCTAGTGACGAATGAAAACCTAGGCAAGAAACCCATGATTACCTTTGCAGTTGAGCCAGGCTGCTGGGGGACAGATAAGGGACTCATCCAGCTTTCTGGATTTCCTGGCATATGGATACATGACATTATTTATAGAGTTTTTCAGGGACCCCTCTTCTCTCCTCACCAGGCATCATTGGTCTATCTTTTGCTTCAGTATGTTGGGTGGGCTCCACTCCCTTCTTAGGGTCCTGGTTCTCCACCAAACATCTGGCCCATTCCCCACAGACCCTCCCTCTTCAGGGACCAGTGATGATTGACCAGATTAGCATAGAGATAAAAATCAATGGAGTGGTTCCCTTACAGAACTGAAACAAGATTAGATCTAGGAGGTGGCAGGTATTTTGATAACTGATGATTGATAATTCAGCATATGAGATTTAAGTCTATGCCCAACCAAAGCCAGTTTTAGAAAATATTAGAAAAAGATAATTGCAGATAAACCATCTTAGGTCTGAGTCCAGTTGGGAAGGAAGCATGTACATATTATATTAGTGTGTGTGAGGGACACCAGTAAGTAGATATTAAGATTTATGTTCATTCATTCATGCATTCATTCCCTCATTCATTCATTCATTCACACACACACTCATTCAATGGCTAATTGTTGAACAGGGATCCGTGGAAGATCCTATATTGGCTCTTTGACTAGCATATTGGAAAAAAAAAAACACAGAAAAAACCTTCCAGAAGTCCATATTCAGAGCTCTGATGGAGAAATCAGAATGAACTCAAGCCCATGTTTGATGACCAGATGTTACAAAAATAATCACTAGCAAAGAAAAAGGTGTTCTTCATCTTCAACATCTTGGTTCCTACTGTTTTCCCTGCAGTATTGGGGATTCTCAACTATTTTCTTTCAAAGCTGTATTTTAGCAACTAAGTCACTTTCACAGTCTTTCTCCCAGCCCCTCTAATAAATGTTTATTTTCATGTTTTCTCATTCTACAACCAAAGCCTTTCCCAAGACCCCAGGCTGTCTTCCACCTGATGGTAAATCCTGGGCAAGTCTCTAGAAACAAGGGTTACTCTGTCCTGCCCCTGGATGATGGGATGAAGCAACAGTGATACCCCGAGGCTCCCAGCACCACCCATGAGAAGCAGCTTCCAACCAGACACACCAAGATGTTTGCCAATTTCTGACCACATTGAACAGCCAGGAAAACAAAACCCTTTATAAGGATTTCCCCTTTTGTACCTCATATTCCAGTGGAGGCATTACCTTGGGCACACCTGGCTGTGTCCTTTGGGTGACTTTTTGGATAAAGTCTTAACACTTAGAATTCTTATGGCCCTTTCAGCTTCTAATTCAAAACCTAGAGTGAAAAACGTAGGCTCCAAGGCCCCTGTGTTCCTCTGAGACAGTGCGTTCACACGTACAACACAAAGTCCTTTTGTGTAAATAGCAAGACCTCTGTAAATATTACCTTCTGCTCCCTCTCCCTTTGATAATGGTAAACCATACTTAACATAGCATTTTCCNTNATCACCATTGTTAACTACACAGTTCCATGAGGTAGGTTCTATGATCGTGCTATTCTGTGACCACTGCCACCATCTATTTCCAGAATGTTCGTATTTTAACTGAAACAGTACAATATTTGAACAACTACAAATTTCTCCCCTCTGCTCATCTTTGGTAACCCACTTACTCTATGTCTCTGTGGCTTCATTACCTTCTGTACCTCATGAAGTGGACTCCTACAGTGATGTCTTTTTGAGACTGGCTTCTTCCGGGTCCACCTGTGCTGTGGAGTACATCTGAATTTACCTCCTTTCATGTACGTGTGCATGTGTACAAGTGTGCTTATGATGGTGTGTGTGCATGTTTGTGTGTGGATGTGTGTACACGTGGGTGTGTGTATGAGAGAAAGTGTTTTTGAATGTATGAGTGTGGGGGTCAGAGGTTAACCTCTGATGTCATTCCTCTGGAGCCATCCATCTTTTTTTTTTTTAAATTCTATTTTATAGACGAAGGAAATGAGTTCCAGAGAAGATACACAATCTATTGTTTATTGTTAACAACTGGTAGTGGGCATGGTGGTGGCGTGGTGTATACAATGGTGCTCAGATTCAAATGGTTATTACCCGTGGACTATCCAATGTCCTATGGATGTGCCATCCCTTTGTGTTTGACTTTCTCTCCCTAACATGATACATTGGTTATCCTTACAAGGCAGGGTGCCCCTGGCTGTTATGACAGGTGGCTGTGTAGCTCATACCCGGAAGGAAACAAGACTATCAGGCACTGTGGGCTGTTGATTCTCTTTCATCTTGTGCAACAGTAGAGATGCAATATCTATATTTAAGTTGCATCCTTTACGAGGTGGGCTGTCATTGTCCGTTAGCTCTGTGGTTTTCATGTCTTTCCAGTTCGCACTTGAGCTTGTGAAGAGATTACAAAAGCGATGAACTGTGCTCTGCTTGCTCCTGATGACAGTTATGTACATTTTAGAGTTGTGACGTCATGAAAATGGGAGGCACATTTCCAGAGTCAGAACTTGATCTTAAGCAAAACTCTAATTATAGTTGTCACTGAAAAAAAAAAATCCCCAAACCCCAAACCCTAGTTTTTAATTTTGTGAAGCTGAGATACTCCATGGGAAAGCAAAATGCTTCTGCTTTTTGGGAAGGCCATCTCCCAACCCCTGTGTGTCCCCTTCTGTGCATCCCAGTGAATAAGTCTTTCCCTCATTGCTCAAAAGCGAAGTCACATGTCAGTCTTCCTCACTGCAGCCCCATTGGTTTTTGCCTCTTCTATGGGTCCTTATCCCTTATCTTCTCCGCTTTGGCAGTGTGTCTAGAATTTACTTAGCACAGTCCCTAGGTCTGACCTTGGCCTCCAGTTCTCATCTTCAACACCTCTGTTCAGCCATGCCTCTCCTGTCCAAATCCCAATGTCCTTTGCTGCCTGGGCCTTTCTGTAGGTGCCATCCCTGGCTCTAGAGCCTGTGTTTGGAGCTCCATCATGCCCCCTACACCTCTCTTTGTAGATCTAATGGCTTTCTTGTTGATTCTTAGGTGGTTTTGGAGTATAAAAACCATCTTACAAATCAGAGCCATTATAACAGGGGCCTGACATGNCAGGCTGTGTCCCTTCTCCCGTGGCAGCTCACAACAGTTGACAAGAGCTTGGCCATAAGCCTATCTCTAGACACTCTCCCTCTGCCAGGCTTTTGCTGGGTCTGTCACCTCATTTCCTTTCCATAAGAATTAAGATAAACTAAATTTCAGCNAACCTTCGGTGACTAGTCGTTAAGAAGTAGGCTCTGAGCTGTTGGTTGGGAATACAGAAAGGGCAGTCTTGTCCTTCGGCACTTGAGGCTAACAGTCGGTATCCGTGAGGGGAAGTCTGAGAGAAGACAGCATGTGGGAGATGCTTGTGAGATTCAGCACCTTGGAGCGCTTCCGGGACACGAGGTAAGACAGGGAGTTGAGGGTCCCATGAAGAAGTTCCCTGTTTGCTGGACTGAAGAATCTCAACTGTCCCTCTTCCCCAGGAATTCCTCTGAATCCTTGCCTTAGCCCAGGCTAGCTGGACTGAGTAACTTTAATAACATTGATTTGTCACAGTTCTGCAGTTGAAAAGTCCAATATCTAGGGGCCATCAGATTTGATTCTGCTTCCTAGTTTGCACTCGGCACTTGGCGACTTTGTCATTGTAGCCTCATAAGATGAGAGAGAAGAAGCAAGTCCTGGTTCCTCTCTTTGAAGGGTGCTAATCTCACTCAGGAGGGCTCTTCCCAGTGCCTAATGACTTCCCAAAGGGCCTACCTCCTCACATTTCATTAGGATTGAAGGCCTTGATGCTTCAGCATATGAATGGAGGGGCCCAAGATCCATCCAAGCACAATGCATTTCATAAACTCTTTAGTGTTCCCAAGCCATCTCATTCTCCTAGAATAACTATGGGGATTTCCATACCACTGATGGTTTGGACTGTATATTGAAGACTTAACTTACATAGACCTTTTATCATCCTCTAATGGGATTGAATGAAATGTTGACCTNCTCAGGCTGAATGTGCCCACCCCCAATCCCATGCCAAGCTAAATTAAACTCCTAATTTTCAGAACTGGTACAGGTGACTGCTTTTGGAAGTAATGTCTTCGCCACTATAATTGAGTTATGATTAGCGTGACCCCTAATCTGGCATGACTGGTCTTTATATATTGTGTGGCTGTTTCCTCCGGGTTGAAGCATTCCTTTGTGGTCGGAGGGGGAAAGCTCAGAATATTCATGAAACTCCCAAGGCTCTTGAGGCCCCTCCATGACTTTATACAGGCAGTGAATGGTCTCTAGTGAGGAGAGGAGGGTCTCTTCACAGGTGTAGACACCTCCAAGTTGCATAGGGGACTAGAGTGGCACAATTTTCATAAATTGTCACCCATGCTGCCATAGCTTTGTTGTGATAGAGCTGCCATTGTCACCTGTGAGATAACTGCTGTGTCAGTGACCCTTCCCCCATGCCTCCATCAGCGACCCCATCAAACACATTGGTCCATCAAACTCAACTCAAGATGGAATCCTTTCTTTGGGCTGTTGTTGGGCTGTCTTGGGTGAATAGAAATAGTCTTCCCAAGAAAAGGAGAGAGACATTATAGAAGGAACAGAACATCACGGGAAGACAAAGACATGGCCCTGTGATGTTAGTAGCAGAGACTAGAGTGACAAGTGAGGGAAAGACAAGGGTGATTCTCCGGTGGGAGTGGGTTCAGACCACACATTAGTAGGAAACTTTTAACCCCTGGAACCAAGACAATACATTTCTGGTGTTTTAATCTGGTTACTTCATGGTACTTTCTTAACAGTAGCCTGAGAAAATTCAATATATGAGACTACTATCAGTCATCTGTTCCTTAGAGGCACGAAGTAGGTGGAGTGTTTTAGCATTATTACAGTA
>LZPO01027375.1:675159-691710 GCA_001675575.1 Neotoma lepida
CACACACACACACACACACACACACACACACACACACACACACACACCCTTGTCATGTGTTCTTCAGAACCCTAAGAGGTGCCATCTATATATTTGAGATGTTGTCGCCCTGAGAAATTCTCAAACTTCACTGTTAATTACTGTTAAGGCACTGATTTCCTTTTCTGTTTAAGGATAAATAATAATCAGTGTTATCTGTTACGTGATCCAATTGCTTGGCCTGTTGAGAAGAAGAGAAGATTACAGCTGAANTGTATTTAAAAGTACTTGTGTAATTCCAAGGCCACACTCATCNTTTACTTGATTTTGAGAGGACGGTCTTACTCCCAACCCCATCCCTGAAGTTTCCTGGCTGAATCTACCAGGCAAGGCACGCTCCCTATCCTAGCAGCTCACTGAGCAGGCTCAGCGCCCACGAAGAAAGCTGGATTGCTGTCATCTACTTGACACTTAGACTGGAGTCAGATGGGTTTTGTATAGTAGGGGGATTATTTAATTTACCTTGGAGTTGTCTTGTGTGGTTCTTAGTGCCCAGGACCCTGGAGAACACATAGCAGGAAGGTTATGGTGCACTGGAGCTGTCATCTTCACACACCTGCGCTGAGAGGTGACTCACACTTTTAAAATTCCCTTAATAATATTATTATTTTTCTAAGTGTCTGGAAGGCAGTGTCTAGGTTTGTTGAGGAGTGTTTACATTTGAGGATGAGTTAATCAACAAGTCTTTTTTTTTTCCTCTTAAGCTTAATAGCAACAGTAAACAGAAGGTCTAATCCAGGTTAGATGCTATTTTTTTCCTAACAAGATGCCTGGAGGTGGGATGGCCAATAAGGTTCATCTGGAGCTGCACCTCTGAGTGATTGGTTCTGTCTGAGGAGAAGACTCTGAGACCTTGAATTAGCACAGTAGAAAGGAGAGTACTAATTATTAATTGGTCAATTACTAATGTCTGCAGTAGGCACGTGGGGAAGATGTGGCTGTGTACATAATGGTCCAAATCTTTAAACACCTAGCCATGTGGAAGGGACAGTAGGAGGCAGAAAAGCACAAGATGGTTGAGTTCACTTTGAAAGAGCCCTTGGAACGTTTTGCTTGAATTCTTTGAACAGTAGAGTATCCTGGACTAGATATAGACATGCTAGCAATGCCAACAGATTTAACCCACAGGAAAGGGGCTGGCTGGATACGTGTGAGCTGCAGGAGACTCAAGCCAAAATGAAGGCAGAGGCAGGGCAGATGTAGGGCCTAAGGCACTGCCTAGGAGGCTGTAAGAACCACGAGGCTCTGACCCAGCTGAAAGAGTGTGAGGGGGTTTGAATTATATCAGTAGGCTGGTATCAGCTTATGACCCTCCTCTCTTCATCTGGGTTTCCATAAAGTGACTGTTACACCACAGACATTATGAAAATAATTAATGAGTGATATGGCATGAACAAATACATTTATGAACTTGAGGAGGAAGAGCTGGTTGGGATGAAAAGTGGACAGGCTTTTGTGTAGACACAAGCTTGGGTATTGACCGAGCCCGCAGGATACTGTCCACTGCCAAGGGAGCTATCTGGTCTTCTGCAAACATGGTTCTGACAATAGTTGGCTTGAGGGTCTTCTCCCCTAAGCAATGACTTCATGACCACAGATTTCCACACAGCTCACATGAGATTTAGGAATCCTTCTAGCAGTCTTTCCCCATGCAGAACAATTACCTTTATTGAGAGCTCTCTTTGGTGGTAATACTTGGAATGCAATGTGTCAGCCAATCTTCATGGCTCTTTTACATTATATACATTCTACCAAGACCAAGACTGAAGTTAAAGTTCACAGAAATGGCTCCTAACTGAAGTAGCAGAGCTNGGATTCAATGTTAAGTTCCTCTCCCTACAAATTTTATTCCTAGCTCATTTCTTCACGCTGCTCAAATTGCTAAGAGTTATAGTATTTAAAAAAATGCATATCCCCCGTTGCTGCTTTATGTGAATTGATATACCCAAAGGCTCTTTCTCCCTCCTTGAATTTTCTATTCTCCTTTCCCATCATGGTTGCCAGTTTTCCATTACTGTAACAAATTTCTCTTGGTCAATCATCTTAGGAAGACAAAAGGTCTATTTTGGTTCCCAAGTTTAAAGGTTTCAGCTCTTGGCCAGTTGCCCTGTTAATTCTGAATCTGTGGCAAGTTCATGGCAGAGGTATGTGGCAGAGGAAGCCTGTTAGCTTGCAGCCAGGGACAAAAGGACAGAGAGGAATAGACCACGGTGCTACAGTCTCCTTTGAGGGCATACCCTAAAACTTCCCACCAGACCCTGACCTCTGACCTCCTAAAGGTTTCACCAGTTCCCACCAGCATCATGCTAGAGACCAAGTCCCATGTGTCTTCCAGATCCAAACTACAGCATCTGCTCCATTTCCCTCACCCGTGCCTCCCGTCCCTTCATTTCACCCCTGCTTCTCAGACCAAGTAGCCACTTTTCCTACTCGTGGTTCCATCTCTCTCCTCATAGCATCTGTGTCCTCTTCCAGGTTTTCACTTCTATTTCTCCCATGGATACAGACACATTTATGTTTATTTATTGCATGCACCTGGAGGAGTCCCAAAAGGACCTGCGTAAGAAAATGTAGTCAGAGGCCCAGGGAGGTGGCTCAGTGGGTAGAGCACTTGTCATTCAAGCGAGAGGACCTGGTGCACATCTGTAACCCAGGAGTGGGAGCTGGAGACGAGGTCACTAAAGCACATTGGCTAGCTGCTCTATCTGAATCAACCAACTCCAGTTCAGTGAGAGACCCTGCCTCAAAAAACCAAGTGGTGAGTGAGAGGAAGACAACCAAAGTCAACCTTTGGCTTCCACACACATGAGCATACATGCACACCTCACCCATGAGTACATACACACACACACACACACACAGACACACACACACACATGAAACTGTGGACAAATCTGCACACGCTGTGGTATGTGTTCAACCAAAGCTCTTGACTTTAAGCAGAAACTGATTGTAAAGGAAAATAGGCCTAAGGTGTAACTATCTATCTTGGAAAATTAGCGGCTGCAGAGCTTGTGGCCACTGTTGAGAACTGAACAGTTCTTTGGCAGCCTCCGATGCCTTCTCCAGAGCTGTCCTTTCCTGTGTGCTGTGAGCTGTGTACTTGTTATATGTCATCCACAGCCCTGTTAGCAGGAGCCAGTGTTTCTGAACATCAACACAACTGGGTCAAATTGCATCGAGAGCTAGGACATGGTGTTCTGAAGCCATTTGTATTTTATTTTCTCTGACTCATAGTTTCTAGTGTTTTAGGTCACTGCTGCTGAACCCAGCATCTAACACATTATGAGTGATGGGTTACTGTCAACCCTTAGCCAAGTTTGGATTGTGTGTGTGTGTGTTTGTGTGTGTGTGTATTTTATGACTTCTGGTAAGTTGCAGTCATTAAGATTCATTACTAGAGAAGGAACAAATTCTGTTGTCTTACTATGTTCACTATATATTGAGTTACAAGTGGAAAAACACTTTAAGATCCATGCTCTTCTTTTCAGTGAAGAATGGTCTTCATTGAAACCCTGTCTTGCTTTAGTCTTTGGTTTGGCTGGGCGTAGACTCCACAGAAGTGACCTTCCTAGTGTAAGGAACTAATTCATGCATTGCCACCAGTTGCTTTGGCTCAGTGCCCTTGATCTCTTGTTTCTGGCTCTGGTAGTCCCAGCAGTGGGACAGTGGCCACTGTTATAGAACTAAGCTGGTATCATCAGTGCACATTAAAGACATCCCGTGGGAAGCGAGGCCCCAGAAACACCAGTGTGCTCCCTGGGCAGGATGCAGGATGCAGAGGTTACCCACTGGCTGTCTGGGGGTGACTAATAGCAGTCTGCATTTATTTGACCCAGCTTGCCCTACCAAGTGAATTTTTAATCCATGACAAACAGGAGATGGGGGGTGGGATCCAGAAATTTACCCTTTTCTAAGAAACATTAGATTCACACAGCTTTTTAGAGTATATCTTGACATGCCAAGTGTTCAAAAGTGGGTTTGTTGTAGGTCATGGCTAGCTCAGCCATGACCCTCTTAATGTTTCTTTCTCTTCTTTATTTCCTTGAAATTATTCATCCTACCATCCCACTCCAACACAGATTAGCATGGGATCTTTGGTCATAAATTCTGCTATCTGTTCATTCATCTTANGGCAAGACACATTTTTGAACATTTTACTAGACTATAAGCTCCTGGAGTGCAGAGAATGTGGCCTGCTTATCCCTCTGTTGAGAACATTTCTATCTTNATTTCATATTTGCTGAATAAAATGTTCAATTGGCCAACAGAGAATGCTTAGCCAAGGCACGGCTTTGATGTTCATGCCATGCACAGCCTGTCACCCAAATGCTGATGCAGCCTGCAGGATCTTGGCAAGTGTTGGGAAACTTGTTTTTGGAGATACCTCATGAACTGAGGGCTCTAAGAAATGAGCACACAGGCTTTAGATGACAGAAGAGCCACACCAGAGAAGCAGACATTGAAAGTGTGGGGTTATCTGTGACCCTGATCTTACAAGTGTGGCAGTGATGGACTCATGGAGTCCATGCTCTGATGGGCTTTAACTATCTTGGAAGGAAGGTGGCTTCTGGGAGTTAGTTAGGGATGGAGATAGCTCTGGGAGTTGGGCTGAGAGTGGACAGATGGCTGAGTGGGCCGGCGGAGCCTCGCGGGTAGGAGACTTTCTTCTGCCTATCAGGAAACAGCAGGCAGGTCCTTTTCTCAGCCTTTTTCATTTTGTTGGACTTCGCTGTATTCATTCTTCTATTCTCCAGTATTTTATTCTCCAGTATTCCTCCTACTTTTCATTCTGTCTTCATTACGAATTTGCTAGCTCAAAATATGATCTCTTTTACACTCAATAAATTCTTGGCCCAATGACATGAAGAAAAAAAGGATGAAGTTAATAAAGAGGATTAGAGAGGAAACCAGAGTGTGCGTCTATAATAAAAGGAACGTGCTGCCCATATGCTAACCGATTCCACTGGATGTGCTCCTGGAGACCACGGATCAAGCCATGGAAGCTGCAGCTGGGGGCTGTCCCCTCCTGGCAGGATTTTCTACGACAGAGCTTTGGTGATTCATAACTGGGGTGGGGTAGGACAAAAACCTGAATTTAAAAGGNACTGCTGGGGGGCGAAGGGATAGACAGCTCAGTTTGTGAAGTCCTTGTCCTGCAAGCGTCACAACCAGAGTTCAATTTCCAGAACCCATGGAAGATGCAGGGCATGTGGCGTAAGCTTGCAATCTCAGTATGGGGAGGCAGAGTNAGGCAGATCTCTGGNGCTTGGTGGCCAGCTAGCCTAGCCTACTGGGGGAGCTCAGGACNATGAAAACTGTCTCAAAAAACAAGGTGGATGGTGCCTGAGAAATTATACCTGAAGTTGTTCTCTGCTCTCTGTACTCAGGAGGCAGCCGTGTATGTGTATACCTGCATGTGCGCGCGCGCGCACACACACACACACACACACACACACACACACACACACACACACACCCTACTTTTGGTATTAAATTATTACAAAGCTGGAACGCTTGGCTTCTTACTTCCTTCTCAGTCCTGCTGGCATTTGAGGCTAGATAACTCTTTGGCATGGACAGCTTTGCTGTGCACTGTTTACAGACCAGAACCTTTGACTTGTACCTATTAGAAGCCAGTAGCACCCCCTGCTTCTGGTGCCACATACAAAAATGTCTCCAGATGTTGTCAAATGTCTTACTCTTGGGTAAAGTCATTATTAGGTGGGGACCGTGGGACAGGGTGTGCCCAGGGGAGCCACAGTGCCCCATTGGTATGGTAATGCTTTGAATGAAACTCAGAAGGTAAGGGTGACNGACAACCCATAAACGGCAAGGTGCACTATAGCTGCAGGTCCACAGGACAGCCTTTGCTAACCTTCACGTACAGCTTGCAGCTACACTTCCAACACACTGAGAGAATAACACAGTGGGAGTGAGATCTGGGAAATGACCCTTCCCTGCCTTCTGGATCATGATACATATGTGAGTAGCAGTGTAAACTGATTTATGACCCGATCGCTATTTGTCCACATACATCAAATAAAATTTGAGACTTGAAGCCACAAGCTGCCACGATCATTTTCCTGCCCCTGCTCCTACGAGACAACCATCTAGAGCGCAGCCTCTCTGCTGCTTTTTAAACAATAGCNCTCTGTCATTTCCAGAAAATGTTTTAAATTAGTATAAAACTTGGCTAAATTTAGCTTTTATAGAAGAAAGAATAAAACATAATTAACTGTTTAAAGAAGCAAACAGAAACCACATGAAGGAATGAGACTCGCTGGCGAGAAATCTAACAGTAGTGCTTGGTAGCTAACCCATCTCCTGCGCAACAGATGTTCTCACATTTAAATGGAAACAGGACCAGCATTCCTGGGGAAGGCATTTGTGCTAAAATGTTGCTAAGTGTGCAGAGGTGAGTTGTCCAGGTGTGGGATTAGAATGCTCTAGAGGCCCAGAGACGGAACTGTCCAAACACTTGGCTGTTCAAAACAACAGCAACAACAGAAATCTCAGTGCAGCAAGAAATACTTACGCAGTGAATGCTTTGAGGGTACGTGGAACTTGCTAATGTTTGACAGGTGGGTGGGAGAGTCAGCCGGTGCTGGATTCTAGGGCTCTCTGATTTTAGCAGAGCATGTAATATCTTCAGAAATTTTGTATAAATACTTGTCAGCTTAGAAGACCTCCCCATCCAGACTATTTATGGTATTTTATTGGGGAAAGGGGGAAGAAGTAAATTTGATTTAAAGACTGAAATGGATTCTCTGGTGTTTTTTTTTTTTATTTAAAAAAATTCCTGCCTAGAGCAGAGACAAAGGATCCTATTGTGTCCTGACCTAGGCGTGCCATGTCTCAGACAGAGGCCTCGCCTGAGGCAGGCTGCATCACACACACATGGATCCAATCTTTGTCACCTAATAAAGACTCATTGAATCAAAGGCCAGGTTATCATTTATTCTGGGGACTGACTAATGTACCATTCTCTCTTTCATGCAGTCTTTTCTTGAGACTCAAACAATTAGGCTTATTGTTGTTGTTGTTATTACTGTAATATTTTAAAAACACAGATGGACCTGGTAATGTGCCATTGTAACATGGTGGCTGCAGGCCAAAAAAAAAAAAGGACAATAACCCATTGTTGCACTGGAATTCTTCTGTGGGCCATGGGCCTGAGGATGTCTCTGAAATCATGGCAACAACTTAATCCACTCATTTCTCCTTCATTCTTCAGTTTTCCTATTTCACCACCCTGGGCACACCTCAGAGGAGGACCTCNCTGTGGTCACGTTAGACCTGAGATCAACCTATCTATACATTGAAGGCATGCTTCTNTTCAGTTTGACAAATGCGGAAAAATGGGCTCTGTGTGGAGTAATTTTTTTATGTCCTCCTTGAACATGGTGACAAAAGGCATATTAAGAAACAGAAAGGAAAAATACACTCTACCCCTGGATTCNGGAAGAGAAAGGGGTCTGCTACCTCAGACACCCCACTTTCCATCCTTTTCTCAAAATGCCAGGTGAGGCTTTATCTCCATCCTTTCCCCAGAATTGCACTCTGTTTGGTCCATGGACTTTTTTTATCAAGGTCCCTGTGCCTTGGAGAAATGAGGGGTTAGACTGAGCACCTCTTCTACTTGCCTCTCCCAAGCACCTCAGATCTGCAGCCCCGGGCTCTCAGCCTGCAGGCAGCCTGCATGGCAGATAGGCATAACCCTGTGCNTTCACAGTTTCCCAAGTCTATGTTCTGATGAACAGGATCAATTAGTAAGCCACGGTTTAGAAATGATATTCAGAGTGACAAAGCTCATCCCACCACGACTAGAAACCTAGTATGTGACTTTATTTTGAAATAGTCTCACGTCACCTGTGTTTCTAGGACAATAAACCCTGGTCTCTTTTTCATCTCTATCAAAACAGAAAGTCGGCAAATCCCCTCTCAGGACTTAATATTTATCTCAACTAGTCCTGTTTCTAATTTAGGGCTAAATTAGTTCTCATTAGAAGGAAAAGTTGGGATCAGTTTTTTTTTTTCTCTCTTAAGCTTGAGTTCTCTTAGCCTGACATGTCGCTCAGGCTCCAGTGAGACCAGTTTTGTTTATATCTCTCCTTAATTTCCCCTCTGCTTAGCATTTGCTCTCCTTTTCTTTGATTCCTGGAAATGAATGCTTTCCTATATGTGGGCATCCTTCTGACCCACCAAATACCACATCTGTCAAAATGCTGAGCAGACGTTGTTTAAAAATAAGGGTGGAAACTTAGCCCTTCATTAAAATCTCTAAAGCAAAAGCTACCCTCTTTCCTCTCAACACATTTTTTTTTCGGTGTGCACACTCGATATTAACATTTAATAATAGCATCTCACCATGTCTTTGCCCACAGAGTGCCAAAAGGAAACGCCTTCTGGTGATAACCTTTAATGAGACAGGCAGCCAAGCACCTCGGGAAGCATGATGCTGGTTGCGTGGCTTATTTGGCAAAAACGATGGGTCCAAAGAAGCCTTCCGTTCCCCACTGGCCAGAATCATTCTAAGTCCTTTTTTCTAGATTCGGTTCCTATGAGAACACAGTCTANGCTTTCAATGCCATCNTCAGGAAAGTTTTACAGATGAACTTTACAAGTAAATCCGAAGACTAACTCATGGTTGTTTGATGCTTTAGATAGATAAGTAAATGGAGACTTGACCTATTGAGGGAACCCTAATAGACCACAAGGTGGGGTTTCGAGAAGGCCATTATTCCTGTAATGATAGGGAAATAATAATAGAATAGAAATATAATAGAACAATTAAACGAGATAACTTATCATCTAGCTGGGTTCAGTGGGTATACTTCCTTGCTTCCGGAACTATGTAGAGGAGCAATTGGTGGCCAAATATTATTCCCCTGCCCTAGACGGAGCATCAGTTTGCTTCTAAATTGTTCATCAATGGCTTTATCTACAGCTGAATTGGGCTTTGAATTTCTCCTATTGGTGAAGATTGTCTTGCCTGCTGTGNCACGTGTAGCAAGGCTACCCTTTCATAGCAGGAAATGCATAAAACAGGGTGTACCCCACCAAACTAAAGTACAGCTGCCTTGTCAGAGCGGGAAAGACATGGAAGGCTCCTGTCTCCATCCTAAGCACCTAAACCAACTGCATCTGGGCCCCAGACTTCAGCTTTGTGAAGCAAAGAGTTCACTTTTGTCACGAAGGCACCATGGGCTCTCTTGGCCATAAGAGGATTGGCTGATGGGACTTAGNATTTGCTTGGCAGAAGGTCTGAATACATCTGCAAAGACAATAACATTTCAAAGCACAGGGATGCCAGACTTGAAACAAATTCTACATGGGTGTTTTGGAGAACTCTGAAGCATTTTAAGTTCTATGGTCTTTGGATCATTTTATTTCCAGGTTTTATTTTTATTTTTTAAAACAGTCTTCCTCCCAGAGAAGTGCTTCAGATTAGCTTAGTAATTGTGTAACTTTATCAAGCGATGCCTCTCTCTTTAATATTTGTTTTTGTTTTGAGTTTAAAGGGAAATCAGCAACAATGAGGAGAGCAAAGCATTCAACCTTATTAAGTTTTCTGGAAAACAGTGTTAGCTTCTTCTGGCATACGGTTAATGCCAAATGTTTCTGCTTTGCATTTCCNGGGAATGGGCGGTTGAGTTGTGGAAGGATGCCCAAAGGTGGCTGTTGAGAACCTTGTGGAATGGGAGCTGTCAATAGAATGTAGAAGCAGTAATGATTTATGAGGCAAATTAATAATGGCAGCTTCTACATAAGTACCAGCCCAGAATTCTTGGACCATCAGTAAAGGATTGCCTGTGGTCTACCAAGTGGCAAGCATTCATTAGCTCTTTAGTGTCCCAGTTAAATGTGTTTCACGTTCGTCATCAAAATCTAGAATTTCTCAAGCCAAGTCATAAACACACAGAGAAGAGGAGTAAGTGCTACAAAGAGGAATAATTATCCTTGTGATTTTAAAAGTCAGTTTTCTTTGATAGGACAATGGCCATCTTCTTGTATATACAAGGACAATAAATACATGCGTATGGTAACCTTAAGATATAGATTATGAAGAATTTGCTTTGAATGATTGAATGTATCTTTAAGTCCTAAATCACAGCCGGGGGAGAAGATAGGAGGTCTTTCACTCTGGGGATGTGCAGCTTGCAGGCTTTTCAAGGGTCCCACTGTGAGTTACCCCACTGAGCCTTGAACAGTTCTGCTTCTACAAAGAGTGAGTGGAAGGTCTACCTGGTCGACCCTGGTTTTCATAAGGAGACAGAGTGGTTTTTGGGAGCTTTACAGAGTGATAATTAGTAGGTGTCTCTTCTACCGAGCTCAGAACCCTTTAATTTGTGTTTCTGGTTTTTCCAAGAGAGATTTGCCCTTTTCAACTTAAAATTAAATAAATTCAGTCCATGTTTGCCTCCATGGGAGCAATGACCTGATACTATTAAAGCATCGGCACAGAGAACNGGAAATACCTGATCTGTCCACCACATGAGGATTATGGGCACTACTCCGCCAAAGAGGCAGGAATGGCTCTTCTTCCAGTCCCTGCCTTCTGATGTCTGGCGAGAGAGTCATATTTTCTCTAGCCTCAGTTATGTGACCAGGGTAGCAACAAGCAAAGTTTCCTTCCAAAAAGGCTTCACTCAGAATCAGGACAATTGCTATTGTCTGGCAGTCACTTCAGTTTCTTTCCCCCCAGGGGGTCACAGATAAGAAGGGCAAAGNCTCAATGATGGACTCAGGCCCATAGGAGAGCTAGACCATTGGTCCAAATCAATATGGTGCCAAAGAAAGAGAACCAAGCTGGGATCAGAGCCTGTGCAGTTGTGTCCAACATCTTGGTGTGATAAGATGTGGTCATCTACAAAGTTCATACTTGAGAAGCAAACAATCAAGGCTGGAGGTATCACTCAGTGGGTAGAGTGATGGACTAACACATATAAGAGGTTCTGTGTTTTATCTTCAGCATCTAATAAACCAGAAGTGGATCCCTAAATCCTTGTACTTGTTAGAGGCAAGAGGATCAGAAATTGACCTCTACTACATAGCAAATTCAAGGATAGCCTGAGATACATGAGATCCTCTTTCAACACACACACACACATACACACACACACACACACAGAGAGAGAGAGAGAGAGNCCCTTCATTAAAATCTCTAAAGCAAAAGCTACCCTCTTTCCTCTCAACACATTTTTTTTTCGGTGTGCACACTCGATATTAACATTTAATAATAGCATCTCACCATGTCTTTGCCCACAGAGTGCCAAAAGGAAACGCCTTCTGGTGATAACCTTTAATGAGACAGGCAGCCAAGCACCTCGGGAAGCATGATGCTGGTTGCGTGGCTTATTTGGCAAAAACGATGGGTCCAAAGAAGCCTTCCGTTCCCCACTGGCCAGAATCATTCTAAGTCCTTTTTTCTAGATTCGGTTCCTATGAGAACACAGTCTANGCTTTCAATGCCATCNTCAGGAAAGTTTTACAGATGAACTTTACAAGTAAATCCGAAGACTAACTCATGGTTGTTTGATGCTTTAGATAGATAAGTAAATGGAGACTTGACCTATTGAGGGAACCCTAATAGACCACAAGGTGGGGTTTCGAGAAGGCCATTATTCCTGTAATGATAGGGAAATAATAATAGAATAGAAATATAATAGAACAATTAAACGAGATAACTTATCATCTAGCTGGGTTCAGTGGGTATACTTCCTTGCTTCCGGAACTATGTAGAGGAGCAATTGGTGGCCAAATATTATTCCCCTGCCCTAGACGGAGCATCAGTTTGCTTCTAAATTGTTCATCAATGGCTTTATCTACAGCTGAATTGGGCTTTGAATTTCTCCTATTGGTGAAGATTGTCTTGCCTGCTGTGNCACGTGTAGCAAGGCTACCCTTTCATAGCAGGAAATGCATAAAACAGGGTGTACCCCACCAAACTAAAGTACAGCTGCCTTGTCAGAGCGGGAAAGACATGGAAGGCTCCTGTCTCCATCCTAAGCACCTAAACCAACTGCATCTGGGCCCCAGACTTCAGCTTTGTGAAGCAAAGAGTTCACTTTTGTCACGAAGGCACCATGGGCTCTCTTGGCCATAAGAGGATTGGCTGATGGGACTTAGNATTTGCTTGGCAGAAGGTCTGAATACATCTGCAAAGACAATAACATTTCAAAGCACAGGGATGCCAGACTTGAAACAAATTCTACATGGGTGTTTTGGAGAACTCTGAAGCATTTTAAGTTCTATGGTCTTTGGATCATTTTATTTCCAGGTTTTATTTTTATTTTTTAAAACAGTCTTCCTCCCAGAGAAGTGCTTCAGATTAGCTTAGTAATTGTGTAACTTTATCAAGCGATGCCTCTCTCTTTAATATTTGTTTTTGTTTTGAGTTTAAAGGGAAATCAGCAACAATGAGGAGAGCAAAGCATTCAACCTTATTAAGTTTTCTGGAAAACAGTGTTAGCTTCTTCTGGCATACGGTTAATGCCAAATGTTTCTGCTTTGCATTTCCNGGGAATGGGCGGTTGAGTTGTGGAAGGATGCCCAAAGGTGGCTGTTGAGAACCTTGTGGAATGGGAGCTGTCAATAGAATGTAGAAGCAGTAATGATTTATGAGGCAAATTAATAATGGCAGCTTCTACATAAGTACCAGCCCAGAATTCTTGGACCATCAGTAAAGGATTGCCTGTGGTCTACCAAGTGGCAAGCATTCATTAGCTCTTTAGTGTCCCAGTTAAATGTGTTTCACGTTCGTCATCAAAATCTAGAATTTCTCAAGCCAAGTCATAAACACACAGAGAAGAGGAGTAAGTGCTACAAAGAGGAATAATTATCCTTGTGATTTTAAAAGTCAGTTTTCTTTGATAGGACAATGGCCATCTTCTTGTATATACAAGGACAATAAATACATGCGTATGGTAACCTTAAGATATAGATTATGAAGAATTTGCTTTGAATGATTGAATGTATCTTTAAGTCCTAAATCACAGCCGGGGGAGAAGATAGGAGGTCTTTCACTCTGGGGATGTGCAGCTTGCAGGCTTTTCAAGGGTCCCACTGTGAGTTACCCCACTGAGCCTTGAACAGTTCTGCTTCTACAAAGAGTGAGTGGAAGGTCTACCTGGTCGACCCTGGTTTTCATAAGGAGACAGAGTGGTTTTTGGGAGCTTTACAGAGTGATAATTAGTAGGTGTCTCTTCTACCGAGCTCAGAACCCTTTAATTTGTGTTTCTGGTTTTTCCAAGAGAGATTTGCCCTTTTCAACTTAAAATTAAATAAATTCAGTCCATGTTTGCCTCCATGGGAGCAATGACCTGATACTATTAAAGCATCGGCACAGAGAACNGGAAATACCTGATCTGTCCACCACATGAGGATTATGGGCACTACTCCGCCAAAGAGGCAGGAATGGCTCTTCTTCCAGTCCCTGCCTTCTGATGTCTGGCGAGAGAGTCATATTTTCTCTAGCCTCAGTTATGTGACCAGGGTAGCAACAAGCAAAGTTTCCTTCCAAAAAGGCTTCACTCAGAATCAGGACAATTGCTATTGTCTGGCAGTCACTTCAGTTTCTTTCCCCCCAGGGGGTCACAGATAAGAAGGGCAAAGNCTCAATGATGGACTCAGGCCCATAGGAGAGCTAGACCATTGGTCCAAATCAATATGGTGCCAAAGAAAGAGAACCAAGCTGGGATCAGAGCCTGTGCAGTTGTGTCCAACATCTTGGTGTGATAAGATGTGGTCATCTACAAAGTTCATACTTGAGAAGCAAACAATCAAGGCTGGAGGTATCACTCAGTGGGTAGAGTGATGGACTAACACATATAAGAGGTTCTGTGTTTTATCTTCAGCATCTAATAAACCAGAAGTGGATCCCTAAATCCTTGTACTTGTTAGAGGCAAGAGGATCAGAAATTGACCTCTACTACATAGCAAATTCAAGGATAGCCTGAGATACATGAGATCCTCTTTCAACACACACACACATACACACACACACACACAGAGAGAGAGAGAGAGAGAGAGAGAGAGAGAGAGAGAGAGAGAGAGAGAGAAATAAGAAAAACCCTAAACCCAAAAGAACCCCTTATAATGTTTTAAACAAATTTATAGTTTTTTGTTGGTTCTGTGGTGGCCACATTCAGAACCATCCTGGGCTACATGTAGCTTCCTGTTGTAGGTTGGACACTCTTGGTACTATCTATTCCTCCTGGCTCTGAGGCTTGGGGCAATTTCCTCTTCGCTCCTGAGTTCCCACACCTACCTTCTGTCTCCATCCACCACATCTGTCTTCANGTAGCCACCCTGAAGCNNTGTAAGGACGTCTATGAACTGGGTCATCTACCAGCCTCCTGTTCTCATTCAGCCATGCTATGCACTTCACCTTTTCTGCCCCTACCTTCTCCCTTTTCTAAGGTAAGAGGTTTCANTNAAAATGAACACAGTTCAAATGAAAGACGAGGCTGCGCTTGGNGGGCACTTGTGGAGGGAGATTTCTACTGTTGAAGATTACACCNAAGACATCAGTCTGAAGGGAGACATACCTTTCCTCCCAAAGTTTCAGCTCCTCTGCCCCTTCGCACCCCTTTGCAGTGCACCCCACAACACAATGCAGAACAAAACCAAGCTGCTGACCTAAGACTATCCACCTACTCTTCTGTAAGGGTTAACCGCTCCTGGACACGAGTCTAACTGTGGGACACAAAGACCTGCCCAGAGGTCTCCCTTGACCCCCAGGGTTACCTGCCAGCCCGTCTTTCAAACTCCTTGCTCTCTCCTGTATGAAAACTCTTACCAAAGAGCCCTCTTGAGTGCCAGCCCATACACTCGGCAGGACGCGTTTGGTTCTGTTTACCCACGTTCTTTATCGAGGTCACTTTACTAAAGCCAGATAACTGAAGATGAATGTGTGGAATCTAATTTCTTAATAGTATGCAAGGCNAAAAATAGTTTGATTGTTTGATGTTTAGCTATAGATGATGAGTCCTTTCCTTTCTATTTTTTTTTAAAGTCTGGAGGATTATTTAATGAGAGACACATGCAGCAAGTCACAGCGTGTAAGCTTTCTTCATCTTAGCAATGCAGAAAATTCCTTAGACTGTTGGTTTCCTTTCGGAGGGCATTCTGAACCGTGCAAAATACAGCACGAGTCCTCAAGGAGGAGGAGGGTGAAGAGGAAGAGGAGGGAGAGGAGGAGGGGGAGGAGGAGGAAGAGGAGGAGGAGGAGGGGAAAGAGGAGAAGGAAGAGGAGGGAGAGGAGGAGGGGGAGAAGGAAGAAGAGGAGGAGGAAAAGGAGGAGGAGGAAAAAGAGGAAGAGGAGGAGTGGTCACGGAGGAAGCAGCAGCTACTGCTACAAGCTAGAGGAGCCTCTCCTGCCACCTCCATCTAACCCAGGAGAGAATGAGTGNGATTCAGATGCTGGAGATATTCCGGTAATGGGATGCTTAGAAATCATTCCCCGAGGCCCCTGCCCTGCCTGGGCTGAACTTCTGTATCTGTAGGAATAGAACGTGAGAACAGACTCCAGCAAACACTCGGTTGTTAGCTCAGATGGTCTTCCATACAGTATTTATATTCAGTTTTCTAAGCATCACTCTGTGTCTCTGGTCTTGCGCTAATACGCTCACACATAAGTAATCTACACATTTATCTGCCCATTGATGACTCGGTTGTCTGGTAAGACTGTGCACATGTACCTGCACAAATGTATTCACTTAACTGGTCCTCAGTGCAGGTTTCATAGTCGCTGGACAGTCCATATCCAGCTGCTTCAAGGAGCACACACCTTCCTCCACTCCGCTCCAAGTTCAGGTCCAGGTGTCCATTATTGCTAAGAGCTAGTCTGGATTGGGCTTAATTGACAGTTCCATTAGTCTGATGAACACAAATGGCATCAAATGCCAGGATCAGGCACAAATTGAAGATGAGAGCTCCTTTGCATCCACAGGGGAAGGCAAACAGGGATTTTTAAGACAGAGTAGTGAGGACAATTAGGAGGATTAATGGACTCTCCAGTGTCAAGATGACAGCAGCTGCCCTCTATTGCACAAATCTGTGTGCATTCCATAGCAAGTCCCACTGGCTTCAGAGCTAGGCTCCTGTATTCAGCAACGGCACAGCTTTATGTCTCTAATGTACGCCTGTATGTGGGCTGAAGCCTTGGGTCAGGTTGAAGTAAGTTTGGTCCCCTGCCTCCCATAGCAGACATCCCCAGTGAGTGTAAAGCCAGAAGTTCCANGGAGTCATTAGCATGCCTCCCTGCAGGCCTCCTGAGCAGCCTGAGAGTCCTCCTGGCTTTTCTGTATATGTCCCTCTGCCTGTATCAGCACGCTGTGTATCTCCAAGTAACTGGAATATATGGAAAGCACAAATGGAAGCGGTCCATAGGGGAAAATCAATCATGTCAGCAAGATCCTTTTCTGAGGAAAACCACCACAAATGTTTGAGAGAATATAAACTAAATCTCACCCTGCCTGCTCTGCTCTTCTCAGTTTATGACCAGGT
>LZPO01027375.1:748219-759622 GCA_001675575.1 Neotoma lepida
AACACACCCTGGTTTCAAGGACCTTTTCCCACACCCGGCTCCTCTATCAGCAAAGAATTATTACTCAGTAAACCCTGGAATGATGTAAAAGAAGCCNTCAATACTATAGGTAATGACTATCAGGGCCTGGAGTTTAATGTTTTGATTTTGTTTTTTTCTCATTTTTGTTTTGTTTTTGTTTTTGTTGAGACAGGATCTCAGGTAGCCCAGGCTAGCCTGGAACTCATTACACAGATGAGGATGACCTCGAACTCCTGATGTTGGGATTACAGGCATGTGCCACGCTGCTTAGCTTGGGAATTTACTGTTAATTAAGCCCCTTACCGCTGGTTTGTTTTAAATAATCAGTGGTCCCAGTGACTGGGACTCACAGGCTATGACCTCCCACTGTAAGAGTTGACAAGAATGTTTCTGTTTGGGTTTGGGATTTTTTTTTCCTCTCCTTAGCTTCTGGAGCAAGACTTGGCTTGTTATGGTTAATAGAATATTGTTAAGTGAGCCAACAGGTGAACACTATAGATGGCCTGTTACCCTGTCTCCACCAGGGCACTTGCTCACTGTGTCCAATGGAAGAGACATCCCATGTCTATCCCCCAGTTTCAGCCCCAGGGCACACCTGACTGGCAGAGAGGGCCATAGGTGATAAAACTATAGGAACCAAAACATAAAATAAAATAAAAAAGAAAACGAAAAAAAAGAAAAGAAAAGAAAAAATAAAGAAAGGCTTGAAGAATCAAAGCCCATGAAACACGCCCTACTGATCATCAGATGTCCTGTGTGGTTTTCATCCTTTCGACATGAGTGGGACAAAGAGTGGCCACGGCTCTGAAGCAGGAAGACCTTCTTTATAATTATACTTTTGTTTTAAAGCACAGGGGATTCTGGAAATCTGTCTGTCACCCCCAGCCAGCCTCACTCCTGGGCTTTTAGTGGGCCATGCTGGTGTAATTTCTCTGTTCAAATGAAGTCTATAGAAAGCCACAGAAAGAGATGTGGACCCCAAAGCTTAACGGCCCCTGGGAGGCAGCTGGCTTGTAACACGATCAGGGGCCCTGTTTCTGTCTTTGTGTGCTGTGCTNGAGGGCCCTAAGAATGGGTTATTGGATGTCTCCTGGCAGGTGCTGTGGGATTAAGGAGGGAGCTGCTCAGAAGCAAACTTTGAATGAGGGTAGTTTAGTAAAAAGTAGGTGAGTAAACTAAATACGACCTTTAGCTTAATTCCCCCATAGCAAATGTGAGGTTCAAATTGAATAGGAAGGTTTGAAAAATTGGTTGGNNTGTGTATCTGTCATTTGTCAATGTGTCTTTGCCTTCCACACCAGAGTTATATTTTAACTCAACGATGAAACNTCTCTTTACCAGGCCTAGCAATCTAAAATACCAAATGCATTATTTNTCCTTGTTTGTGAGGCACAAAAGGGTGGAATATTAAACAGCATGGGGAAATTTTATTGTTTAAATCACTTTTTTTTTCTTTCTGGGCTAGGGATGGAGCCTGGAGCCCTGTGCTTGCTCTGTAAGTACTGTGCCTTTGAGCTACGCTCCCAGCCTGTCTCTTATACACATCTAGATGTGTATAAGAGACAGGTATCCCACTCACTCATTTCCCAAGGTTGGCCTTGAATTTGCTCTGTAACCCAGGCNGGCTTTGAACTCCTGATCCTCCTACCCCGATCTCCAAACAGATGTAATGACAGGATTTCATCACCAAGCAAAGNTTTTAAAGTCACTTTTAAAAAACATTGCAAGGCCTGTAAATTTCACCCATGCAATTCTAAGCCATGATAAATGATNGATTTATCTCATTTATCCCTCACATATTCCTAAAGATGCTTCAGGTTTCTGAATCACCTAGGAAAGGCTAGGGATGTAGCTCTGTTGGTATTGTGCTTGTGTAGCATGTAGGGGGCCCTTAGTTTGATCCCAAGTACCATATAAATTAGACATGGTAGAGTATGCCTCTANTCCCAGAGTTTAGGAGGTACAAATTAAAGGTTATCCTGGGCTACATGGTGTGTTTGAGGTCAGCCTGGTCTATGTGAGACCTTGTCTAAAAGAAAAACCAAAAACCAAAACCAAAAACCCAAATCATGCAAAGTTTGACTTGGATGCCACGTTATCTATTTTAGTGTGTCAATTCTCTTAACATACATAGTCATCAAGTTAGCAAGAACTGCTGCTCATCATGTATCTCATGCATAGGACAATGTCTACCCATATCTGTAGCTACCACACTCATACCTACATTACCCAAGGGAAGCAANCCATGAGAAGAATTTTGGAAGNNAATGATGCACACTAGCTGATCAACAGAGACAAAAGGAAGGCCCCAATAAGGTGACCTCTTGTATGTAGAAATGGTAAGAGCCTAAATCTGAGGTTTCAAGACCTAACTTCAACTTTGTATGCAAGTTTGGACAATCGGTCACCTCACAGAGGTTTGCCTGCCCCGGAGGAGCAACCTCGGCATGACAAAGTGCACACTCAAAGTGTTTGTTTGTTAGCTTTTTCTCCTTCCCCATCTCCCTCCCCCTCTCCCTTCTCCTGTGTGTGTTCGCTTGTTTGTGTGTATGCCCACACATGGAGAAGCCAGAGATCAACTGGCTATTGTTTTCCAGGAGACAACCACCACTTTTTTTTTTTTCTTTTGAGCCAAGGAACTGGATCTCACTGAATAGGCTGTGCTGGCTCACCCAGTGATTCCCCAGGAATCTGTCTGTCTCCTTCTTCCTGTAGCTTGGATTGTAAGCAGGCCTCATAGGCCTGGCTCATTGATGTGAGGGCTGAAAGAACTTGACCAATTGAGTTGTCTCACCAGCCTTGTGATGCTAAAATGTTAAACAGGAAAACTAGTAGAAAGCATACCAGTGATGATTTTTATATCTGAAATCCATTTTGGTAGTTGGAGACTCTGAGTAGTTCCAGGGCATCCTTAGGACTCTGCTTTTTGTCATAGGCTTGGACTAGCCCCTCTCCATGGAGATGAGGAGGTATGTTCCCTCTTCTTTATCCTGTATGTTCCCTGTGGTCCATCACTGTTCTCCATCACTCCATCACTGTGGCTTACTCCTGTATCTCTCTCTTTTAGCTATATGATGAAGCTCCAGTAAGAGCTAGATCCTGCAATCCTACATACTTATAGANTCTCAAAAGATGTCTGAGTGGACGACATCCTGCTGTATAGCCCACATGGCTTCAGTTTTGGGCTGAGGACAGGGGGAGGAGTGTCACTGTGCTCTTGACAGGTTTAGAAAAGGAGAGAAAACAGCTTACAGAGTGAGAAGTGCTAAGACTCTGAGGCCTTAAGGACAAAGGTGGGACTGAGCCCATGACACCTTCCCACCCAGAGCCACAGATGTGGGTGANACTTCACAGCTAGCTCTGCAGGATGGAAAGTCTGGAGTTGAGCTCTTTGCAGACTGCAGCCATCTCTTGGACTATCACAGTTTGATGGACATAGCCACAGAGAGTGGAGAGACAGCAGTAATCTCAGAACACGGAGAGCTGGGGACAGTCAAACATCATTAGGCAGAGATGCAATTTGAGTATTTCATTGTTTCTAAAATTTCAGTTTTGCAAGATGTGAACTTAAACACCAGCTTGCAAAATTCCTGGAAATTAGCAACCAACGCTCGTGAGAGCNGGTGGGTAAGAACCACCGGCNGCAGCCGTGTCCTGGCTTCAGGGGAGGAGGCAGGTCTTCAGGAACCCCAGCTGCATGGCAAGGAGAATGACTGACAATGACCATGTGACCATGTCCCTCCCACACAGAGGCCACCTGCACTCAGCTGCTTCAAACTGACCCAAGAAGCCAGTGGCAGCCCCATCCTGTGCAGGCCTGAGCTTTGCTTTCTTTCCTTGTGGCAGCTTCCAAGCTGCACAGGCATCTGGAAATAACAGGACTGAGAGCAGTGTGGAGAAGTTGAGGGGACCTGGGAGTCAGTGTGACTCACAGAGAGGACCGCCGGTGTGTAGGATACATGAGACTGAAGACAGCATCTGTAGGTACCAGAGATTTTAGAGTATCACAGGCTATATCTATTTCTTTGAAACAGGGTTTCATGTAGCTCAGGCTATCCTAGAACTTGGTATGTAGCCCAGGATGACCTTGAATTTCTGATACTCCTGCCTCTACCTTCTGAGTATGGGATTCCAGGAGTGTGCTACCACACTCTGTTTATGAGGTGCTGGAGCAGGAACCCACGGTTCCCTGTATACTAGGCAAGCATTCTGTCAAATGGCTATACCCCCAGCCCCAGATCACTTTTTAAACAACAAAAAGAGCATTAATTTAAAAATATTCTATAAAAATGCTTGCATGTCTATGAATTTATTGTATATTTACATTTTATTATACTCACATGGTTTACACATTATATAGCCTGCTTTTGTACTATATGTTACATTTGTACCAAGTATACATATATACTGATATATTAAATAGATATAAATATGCAAACAAATTTAGCTTGGGATGGCTCCACAGCAGAAGATTACATTCCCAGAATTCCTTACTACTCAGTATTTCTGAGGATTTTTTAGGTTCTGGTCGATGAGTTATGAACAGATTCTGTTCTTACAGCAAACAACATATGTTCCCTTCAATAGTCTCTCCTTTTGCCTCAGTGGATAGAGATATGGTGTTGGGGACAGCAGTAGCCATCTTGAATGAGGTGCTGAGAGCGAGGTATGACAGAAGGCAGGCTGTCAAGGAAGAAGAAACCTTGTTCTTTGTCACAGTGAAGATGTCATGCCATGTCTACGGGAGAGAGAAACACACCTCATACCTCTGTCTTGCTTAAGCCCTAATAGTTTATTTATCTACTAGTAAAAAACAGAGCATATCTATGATAAAAGTAGATTTTGGGGTGTTCTCTAAAAGTCTTTATGGAATTTTAATTCACTTTCTGCATCTCAATCCTTTTAACTTCTCAAGCAGTGAATTTTAGTGCTGTAGTTAAGATCCTGCCCTGAAAACAACACATTAGAGCATTCCCTGCTTTTCTGTGCTCTTTCTTCCTGTGATTCCAGCTAACCAAAGTTAACTACCTGCAATCTGAAAATATGAAATGGAACATTCCTGAAATAAATGTAACTTGTAAAGTTTGCACAATTCTAAATGGCCCGATAAAAATGTCATCCCACACCATCCACCCCTGAACCATCAATTATCTTTGTTCAGAGTATCCATGCTGTGTATGCTACTCTCCCGTCAACGCCTTGATATCTGTCTCAGCAATCAGATAAATGTTGGTGCCACTCCAGTGCTTATGTTGAAGTAAGCCTTATTTTACTTAATTTCAGCCCCAAAGCATGAGTATGGGGATGCTGGCACTGAAAGAAATCACAGAGAAGCCAGAAGGTGCTTCCTCTAAATGAAAAGCTGACAGATCTCCACTCAAGGAGAAAAAATTGTATGTTGAGCTTGCTAACNTCTTTAGTAAGACCCAACCTACCTGTGAGACTGTGAGGAAAGGAAAAGAAATCCGTGCTAGGCTTCCTATCACTCTCCAGACTACTATAGCTATGGCCCAGTGCGTAGCAAGATAGCAGGGAGGAGGCTGCCAGTGGTAGTCTGACATTCTCTTGGTTTCAGGCAAGCTGGCAGTGGAGGAGGGGTGTGTCTTTGGAAGGGTCCACTGGAGGAGAATGGATGACTGTCCATCCTTACTGCCACACCAGGCTGTGTTCTTTTCCTTTTTTGCTAGGAATGACTCAGAGTGAAGCTAACCTTTNGAACACGTACATGCTCTATATCAGGCTGATAATACCCCAGTCACCTTGCAACTCCACATTCTCCTCCCATGATGCAGAAGCCCCCATATCTACTAGGAATTACAGCATGTTCTATTATGGCTCAATTTCTCTTCAGTGTCTACCATGTCTGGAGGATGAGTTGAGGGGGTTGAATTTTTAGAAACAGCGCCAAGCCACTGAAGACTAGTGCCTATGGAGGTTGTCTGCATTCATTCTGGACCTAAAGGGAAGAAGAAGAATTTTCTCTCCTTTAACCAGTTCAATGACTCAAAAAGTCATCTCAAAGGAGCAGATTCCAAATGTTTTAATTTAAGAATGACACAGTGTTTTGTCCCCTGGGGACTACTTTGAATGATACAGTTAGACATTGGAAACTCTGACACATATCTTTAGATTCAGCCTCTCAACTTACACACTGCCATTTAGTTATGATAACATTTTCAAAGGAAGGAAGCCCATTTGAGTTATTCATGAGGACTGGCAACGGTAATGCACAAGTTTGGGCCATTCCCTAACAATCCCTCTCTGCACATACTTCCTTACAACTGTGCTCCATGTAGCCCGAAGCATCCAAGCCTCCTCCAGGGCTTCCCACATCTTACACCCACCTCAGGAGACAGCTGGGTTTCCCCAGTGGACTCCATCTCCCTAGTCAACAGAGCTGGGAATTGCCCTCTCCCCACTCCTAAGGCATGGACGTTCTTTGGCCTGAATNCTTACTCCTTCATGATTGTCAAGTTAAGCCACTTATCACCGCTATCTGAACTAGTGAACTATGGAGATGTTNGGATGTTTGTGCTGGGCACAGGCATCTCAGAGAAAGCAGGTGAGAAAAGCCGCTCCAGAGCAAGGCTTTGGGGAGAAGAAGGATGGAGGGATGATGTCGAAGAACAGACTAGTGTTCAGAGAAGAGTCATGCAGAGTAAGCGTCCACTCAACTTGCTCAACAGGATTGTTGCCCAGTTTNAAGAAGTTCCTGGAGGAGGAGATGGGAAAACCATAGGGTTCTCTGGAAATCCTCAAGAATAGGCTAGATTCCTTATACCAGCCAACATTTATTTATTTTTATTTTATTGTGTGAGTGCAAGCATGTACACATGAGTGCAGTGCCTGAAGGGGTCAGTAGAGGGTGTTGGGTCCCCTGAAATGAATTATAGGCAGTTGTGAGCTGCTATGTGAGTGCTGGGAACTNGACCCATGTTCCCTTACAAGAGTAGCAAACACTCTTAACCACTGAGCCATCTCTCCAGCCCCCAGATTAGTTTCTGTTTTTGTTATTCATCTTTTAGCTAGCATACAAAATACTAGGTTTCACTATGACATNTTCACATAAAGGTTTTATATATGTGTATGTATATACATTATACATATATATAATTATATTTTGTTCATATTTATCTTCTATCATCCTCCAAATCCTTTTACCTCGCTGCCTTCCTGCATCATCTCCCTTCTGATATCAGAACATGGAGGTAACTTCTTATTACCCAGCTTTGTATTCAGCAGGTACACACCACCAACAACGAAGGGTATGGTGGGTTTTTCCCTGTGTTCTTGAAAATAACAAAAGTGAACTTGAAACTTGAAATTTACATGTGGGTATCTAGAAGGCGTTCAGGGGTCTGTGATGAAGGGGACCCCAATATGCAGTTGCATGGTGGCCCATTCCTGGGGGACTTGCCATCAGCCCCTTAGGAGCTACTTGCTGTGACATAAGATGTCCTTTTCAGTGGTGTGTGTGTGTGTGTGTGTGTGTGTGTGTGTGTGTGTGTGTGTCTACTTTGTAGCCCAGGATGGCCTCAGAGTCACGGCAATCCTCCTGCCTCAGCTTCCTAAATGCTGGGATTAGATGTTTGGACCACCACACCTGGCCATGTCTGTTTTCAATGCCTGGAGAAGCAGGTTCTACTGGGCAAAGAACACAGTTTTCAGGTTGAGTCTCAGTTACACCCTTTGCCTGGGAGGGTCAAGCAGTTTGGCTTCCAGTGAATTTGTGGTTGTTGCTGCGGTTACCCACTGACTTCTCATCTGCCTTTTTTGTCTGATAATAGGCAAATGGGGGGAAAGCTTTTAATACAACCCCCAGTCCCCCACCCACACCCGCANAAGGCACACGGAGTTATTCCCAGCACGGAACCAGGCCAGGACACCTTACTCTGAGAAGGAAAACAATCTCCATACCGGACTCTGGTGTCCCCTATTCTTTTGAATCTGGTGTTTCTGTGTCTGTGTCTGTGTCTGTGTCTGTGTCTGTGTCTGTCTGTCTGTCTGTCTGTCGATCTGTCTCTTTTCTTTATTAAAACCAGGTCACAGTAGCCCGTGATGCAGAAAGACAAGCTATTCTAGCTCCTAAATGAGTCATGTTCAAGGGAGTTTAGTTCAGGACCAGAGTCTGNAANCCTTGGCCCAGGAGAGTTAGCAGCNAGTCGGGGGTCGGGGTTCCTTGCTACCCTCTGCTCAGCTCTACACTGCACTCCAGGGTCTTCTAAGGAAAGAGAGGGTCATAGTGGCTGAAGGGGTGCCACAAGTGACCCATAGAGCCCGCATGGCACGATGGCGGGGACAGGAAGGGAGGTGGTGGCGCGGGCCTGCGCGGGGCCGCTGCAGCTCGGAACTGCTGCAAAAGCAAGCTGCCCGCGTTATCAGCGGCGCGCAGGCCTGCGGTTTTCTCGCTCTTGCAACCCAGCTTCAACTGCCGGTTTATTTTTCGACAAACAGGATGCCTCCATCTGAGGCTGTCAGCATCCCAGGCTCTTTGAGAAGAAAAGAGGTAGTGAGGGCCCCACCCTAGAGCCCAGCCGGGAGGGGCGGGAGGTCTTGTTTCTAGAGGCTTCCCAAAGAAGTGAGAAGCCGGCAGGTGCAGCTGCTGGGCGCCAGGAGAGTGTCAGGAAGGGCGGGGGTGAAACTTACACCTCCCATCCCCCACCGGAGCTCAAACGGACTTCTTAGGCCCCACCTCTGAATGGGTCCCAAGGCTAAGAGGTCCCACTGCAAGGAGAAATACAGCTTGGGCATGGAGAAGCGTGCCTTTGAACTTCAGTGGATGTGCAGAAGGAGAGGACTTGAGGTTCACTAAATGCTAACCTTCTGGTCCGAAGACCAGCCAGGCCTGGGATAGGGAGCCTTGAGACAGCCTGCATTAAAATGCTAATGGATGTGCAGAGATGTAATGGGTGGAAGTGGGGGTGTGATTTTACTCCCTGGTTTTAGGGGAGCTACTTTGTTAATGGAAAAAAGGAATTCCTTTATGTTCTAGAAGGAATGGGATTTGAAACGGGGAAAGGATTTGAAAATCCCAGCTAGAGAGATGACTCAGCCGTGAAGACTACTTATTGCCCTTCCAGAGGACCAAAGTCCTTTCCCCAACATCCACCTCAGGCGGTAAAAACGGTCTGTAACTCCAGCTCCAGAGCAATCAAATGCCTCTGGCCTCTGAGGGTGTCTGCAGACATTCACAGTCACAGAAACACACACACACACTGAAAACAATGAAAACAAAATCTTTTTCAAAATCCCAGCTGGGAACACCTTCAGACATTGGGGAGAATCTAGAGTAGGGTTTTAGCCAAGAGATGACAGATAAGACAAAAATACTTTAAAAGATACCCAGCCGAACCTGGCTGTCCCTGAACACATCCTCATCTTGTATTGGACCTTCACAGACACATTTTTCAGGAACTGGGGGTCATTGAATTTAATGGCACAGAATCTATAGCCCAGATTTCAGAGCCCAAGACTTAACTTCTTCTCAAACAGAGTCTAGGACTGTACCATGAATTTAAAATGGTTGTTTTGGAGTTACATGTGATTAGCAGTGTTCTAGGAGAGCTGAGAAAGCAGGGTAAGAAGTCCACTGTGTGTGGATTTCTCACCAGGAAGAAGGCACAAAACCCACCAGATGCTCTACGTAGAAATTAAGTTCTGCGACATTTTGCTCAGTCCTGAAGTTTCATCAAGACTCCATTTTGACTTCATCAAAACCAGTCAAGCCTTCCTGTTTCAGACTGTCTGTCACTCAAAGACCTTGGAGGCTACAGGGCAGTTAAGATGTTTTGGCTCCCTTCTGACTTGGCGTTTCTCAGTTGGGCTTTGGAAATCTGGGAATTTGCTAAAAGGGATTTTTATGTACTNCCAAGCTGAGGACTCCCAGGTCTACAAAGTTCAACTCCACAATCTTACTGGGGCCTTCTGAGCACAGGACAGGTTGTCCCTGGCCTGGTCTGATGCCATTCTTGGCTTGATGTTCCAAGTTCACAAAGTGTCTCTGGCTTGGGTTTGCCTCTCTAACCAGATGGCAAGTTCTTGGAGACAGTTGTAGGAAGTCTAATGCTGGCACTGTACGTCATTTTGTAGCAGAGAGTCATACACATGGGCCACCCAGCAGATCTACAGATGCTCATGACTACTAAGGGAGCTGGTGGCCACACACTTAGGTGGCTTTGGGATCAGAAGAAGGTGGGGAGAAAATGGGGTAGCTGGGGGGGAGAGTTTCACGGGAAGCTGGTTATATGGTTATAAAGATGTGGTGGAAGTGAGGAAAGGGGAGTGTGGCCCCTCTGCTCAGCTGTCTGCTGTGTGGACGGCAGAGGGATGACGTCTTATTACCAACACTTGACACCATGTTTTANCTTCAACTGACTGCCTCCATAGACCAAACAATGGCTGTTTCCTCTACACTTTCACCCTCCAATGGTGGCTGTCTGGGCGGCCACTGTCTCTTCCTTTTTGCTCTAGCTGGCCTCCCAGTTTCTCTGTCTGATTGGTGGTCAGCTCAAGCCCTCACCTCCAAGCTCAAGTTAGAGGACCTTTTAGTCTGTTACACACAGCCAGGCAAATGAAAGGCATGCTTGTATGTTACTGAACTAGGTTAAAGTACTTTAGGAAAAACAATAGACATACCTTATTTTATTCCAACATGGCTAGCATTATNGATTGTGTGATCATGGGTTTCATTCTTAACCTTCAATGGTTTTGGTTTGTCGTCTGAACTCTGAGGCTCAGGGTGTTCACTTCTGAATCACTGTGACCATATTGGCTCATGAGGCTTTGGACAGGTGGGTGGCAGATACTTGGTAACCTTTTGAGAAAGCTGGGAGGGGCTAACCTGGGGTGACCAGCCCCTCCATGCAGTTTATTTCCTGGAGAAAAACTTGCAATTGTCCTGGCCTTCCTTCCCTTGGGTTCCTTCTCTATTATCTAGTCTACATGCCCACTGCCCTTTAGGCTTTAGCTTTTCTCTGAAGGGAATCTTTCGGCTTCTGTAGGAATTCCTTCCTTCTGGAATGCAAGAATATTCCNNTGTGTCATCTGGTCCTCCTCAACAGGTCCTCTGTGCTCCTGACTCTGTAGGACCCCTCCCTTCCCCTTATCTCCCCTCTATCCTTTGATCTTCAGTGTCCAAAGGCTTCTCTCTGTATGCTGGACTCTCTTGTCTTCTATTTATCTTCTTGCTTCTCTGATCCTCGAACTCCCCGTGAGAGCCTGCAGACCGTGTGCTTCGGGTGGCAGCTCTCTCCTCTGCATAATACAGGGAGCCAGATCCCTAGAACAGTGCTGAGCTCTGCCTCCCATGAAAGACCTTGGCAGCTCAGCCGTCAGCATTTCCAAGACCTTTGAAGTTCTTTGTGCTTTTACAGGGAATTGGGC
>LZPO01027375.1:762862-773362 GCA_001675575.1 Neotoma lepida
GCGTATTCTACCACACCCAGTTCAGACAGTGCTGGAACTCAAATTCAGGGCTTCATGCATGCTAGGCAAGCACTTTATTAACTGAGCCACATCCTCAGCCCCACAAGGATATTCTTAAGACCCACCATGTACCATCTGCAGGCAGACACTGGGCTCTGTAGCATGAAAGCTTCTGTTTGGACTTGGCTGACATGTCCCTGAAGCCTGACCCCAGGTGATTTCTCTTGCTTTTGCAGGAAAAGAGTTATCATTAGAACACAGTTCACCGGTCGTTTGAAGGGTTCAATGCTATACGTGCATTTTCCTCACACTTAGTAGGTGCTCAAGAAATGCTTGTTGCCCTTCCGTGCATTTTCCTCACACTTAGTAGGTGCTCAAGAAATGCTTGTTGCCCTTCCTATGCTTAGTTTAAATGGCTTTAAGTTCAATGCTCTTTGAGGGGCACTAAGTTCACCACAGGTTGAGAGCAAGCTGTTTTCTCCTTCACAGGTGCCTGGTTCCAGGAAACACCACAAAGCCACCTTCTGAAGCTAACGGAGGCAGCTCCCCACCTTCACATCCATGGCCGTTTCCACAATTGCCTGCTACTTCTGGCCTTCTTCTGTGTGTCTCCTATTTCATTTAGTTTATCTCCAGCCTTCTGACAAGGGGAAAGAGGTTAGACCATCTCTTTACTTTACAAGTGGGACGCCAAGAACATGGCCCTAGTTGATACTGGTGGCAAAGTATGGTGACAGGGTGACAGGCTGGAAGCAAAGCCTTCCCCTAGGCACTTGTCTGCCCAGGTCTGTCTCCATTATAGTCCCTCTTTGAAGACCACTCATTGAAGAGGGTCTAGTGGTCCAGAAAACTTGGATCCTCTTGGATTCCTTCTAGAATGACTGCAGTGGTGTTCTGGATGAAGAAATGGANGTTCAGGAGGAGAGGCAGAGGCTCGTGAGAGTTAATTTGATTCAAAATGGGAATCCCAAGGAGTGGTGGGAAAACACATCAGAACTTGGTGTATTAGAAGTTTTTCAATTTTGGGGTGTGTGTGTTTTATTGTGTGTATTCTACAGCTATCTCCACAGTGGCACGGGCATATCATTTATAAATAAAGACCTATGCAAAGACTGTGGGCTTGTCTACAACAGCTCGTAATGATTCACAGAAGTGCAAGAGCCCCAGATGGCTGCTACTCCTGCTGCCTGTGGAGAAAGCTTTGTCCAAGTCTGTGTGTCCTGAGAGNTCTCAGTGGATTCCCTAAGGCATACACACTGAGTCCTGGCCTGTGTGCACGTACTGGTGGTATGAGGGGAGAGCTTCATTCCTCCTCCCCAGAGAAGACATTTTTGGCCTTGTGAATCAGGAACCCTGAGCTTCATTTAGAGTCAGACATTCCGTTGATTCNTCTATTCCTGGTATAAANTGTNGTCTTGTTTTAATTTTCTATACCTGTTCTCCTGCTTTTCAANACCCCCTACCACCCTCAGATCTGGAGGCTATCTATCAGCTTGGTGACTCTATTTTCTGCAGCCATGACCATGGTCAGAATTCTGCTTCTTTAAATTTCACCATAGACACTCACAAACCAACCCCTGGCTAGCTGCAACATTGCCCAAGGAACAGGTGGGTATATTGTGGGTGTTGGGTTTATGGGAGATGGAGACTCCATAGGACCCATGTTCCTGTCGTAGCCTAAGGCAGATGCCAGTGGCTCAGGGGCTTTACACACAGTCTATCATGCAGATAGATGCTTGGCTTGCAAAGGACCCTGGGGTCTGACCAAGGCAGAGGATTCCTGGTGTCTGCTAATTCTTCACTCTTGAATGATATCAGCCACTCTGGTGTAGTGTTGGCAAAGCTCTGAGACAGAGGTTAAGGGGACCTACTTTTAGTGTCTGACTCAGATGAGACCTTAGATAGGCCAATCTCTCTGAAGCCCTGAGGGAATTTCTTAAAACTCTAGTTAGGATCTGNGGAGACAGCTCAAAAAAATAAAGTGTTCGTGTTGTAAGCACGAGAACTTGAGTTCAATCCCCAGAACTCACATTTAAAATTCCAGGCATTGTAACTTGCACTTGTCTGTGCAGGCAGGCTCACTGGTGAGCCAGCCTTGCCTACTTAGCAAGCTCCAGGCAGTTTGTCTGAGGAGGCACAGCTGATTTTGTCCCCTGGCCTCTGCATACACACATCACATACTGCCTTTCACACACACGAATATGCATGCCCATTCTCCACTTTGTATTTTGAGACAAGATCTCACTAAGTTACCTGGACTGGCCTTGAACTTGCAATCCTCCTGCCTCAGCCTCCCAAGTAGCTGAAAGACGAGACCTGAGCCACTAAGTGGGGCCTGAATTCCTTTGTCCTTCATCTCATACCCCTATCTAGCATGTTGAGTACTGCAGTATTTTCTAGCTATTTCTGTGGGCTCTCATAANGAAGCCCTTCCTTCTCATGTTTTCTGAGTAGTATTTGCACTGTAGTGGCCATGATACTCTTGTAAGGAAGGAGGGAAACACTGCTTCCTGGAGCAGCTTCCTGNCTAGTTTGGATAAATGTACATGTCCTTTCATTTTATATTCCAGCTAGAAAAGTCCCTTCCACAGAGTCCCCACACACATATCCAAAAGACCTTGTGTGAAAGCCTGATGGCTGGTAGAAAAGGGGAAGCAGATGCCTTGTACAGGATGAGAGCTGCCCACTCCTGTCTGCCTGTGCAGTTTCCAGGCTCACACACACACGCGGAGCTTTGACTTAGAACCAACAAAACATGGCTTCACGTTTGCACGTTTGCACGTTTGCACAAACTGATGTCAGCCTTAGGAGCAGCAGAGCGCTCAGCAAACACAAGGAGGAAATGACCGTTTCTAATGGGGTAGGGGGTGCGCTACAATGGCTGGGAGAATCGTTGGTTTAAAAGAAGTCTGTCCAAAAACAGGCACCTAGGGGGCTGGAAATGGGAGGGTAGTGCTGTGTGNGGAGCCGACAGTCCTCAAAATGAACACCCATCTTGCAGCAATGTGAAATGCAAGGTGTATATTATTTCCTCTTTTAAAGGAAACCCGAATAAGGACTTTCTTTCTTCCCTTTCCTTTTTTCTTTAAATGAGGCATTGACTCTCTCAGTAGAGAGAAAGAGAGAGAGAGAAAGATTTGCATCCAGACTCCGGAAGCCGACAGGGCCAGTAATTACCAAGCAAAAATAACCTTCTCTTTGCAGTAATATGAGGTATGAATGAGAACTATCCATCCTCGAAAGATGGCCATTTTCTGGTTATTATCTGTTATTTTTTATTTCTATGAAAGAAGAAAACATCTTTAAGTAAATTTAAGGTAAGTCATTTTAAACTAAATTTCACTTGATAAAGGGGTAGAAGGCTAGGGTAAAAACCAGTGGTGGAGCATGTGTGAGGTCCTGGGTTCCATCACCAGGTACCACAGAGAAAAATGAAGAAAAGGAGAAGGGAAAGGAGGGGAGGGAGGGAGAGAGGGAAGAAGAAGGAGGAGGAGGGAGGGAAGGAAGAAGGAAAGAAGGAAGGAGGGAGGGAGGGGAGAAGGGGGGAGGGAGGGAGGAAGGAGGAAGAAAAGCAACATGAAAAATAACTCTATAAAAAGCAAAATAAATTTCTTGGACACTGGTGGGGGTGGGGACTCTGATGTCAGTCTACTGTGCTTTGGGTCACTAACATATTGAGGGTTAAGTATGATTTTAATTTTGACACTGTAATTTGCTGTGGTCTTGTTTCCCACTGAATCAGCTCCTGCCCTATCCAATCCTATCCCCTACTGCTTTGTCTTAGTGAATCAAGTCTAAATGACCACCCCGGCATCCATCTATCACTTCTGAGGAGGACCAGGGAGGAATGTGGTGCTTATGTGCACACAGCTACCCCTCAGAATCCTGATGAGGGAGGAGTGCCAGGTGTCTCCACCTCCATGGAGAACAAAGTCTCTCTTATAATGGCATAATATTTGAATAGAACATATGTACATCCTCCTAGATATGTGAAATTGCCCCTGGATGACTTTCATATCTAATACTATGTAAAGGCCATGCAAATGAGGCTGAACCATATTGCTTAGGGAAAGCAGATAAGAAAAATCAAGTCTAATACTCGGTTCAGATGCAATTTCTTCCAAAGTGCACCTTCCTCTTTGTAACATTTACCATGCTACCAAGTATAACTGAGTATAATTATCTGCCTTCTTTTAAGATTATAAATGTCTCTGAACAAGAGCACGGTCTGCTCAGTACACCGTTACATATGGGCTGTTTGTAAAGTTTGTTGTATTTAAATGCATGCATGAACAAAAAATATCAAGTCAAAAATTGACTTGATATGTGTGTACAAGCCTAAGGCACCGCAGTATGTTGTCATCATTAAAACTTCACATTCTTTCATTTGAAAAAAAAAATTAAAAAAAAAAAAGCAATTTCTTTTCCTCAATATTTTTTCCTTTCTGTTGTTGCTTGTATCCATGGGTGGGGAACCCAGGGATACAGAAAGCCAATCAATCACATTTGCAGAGCACAATCAACCTAGAAAACAATGATACAGGAAGGTGCAGGAAGGTGGAACCTGGGAGCTCACCCATTGGGTGCTGCCCTGTCCTTACACTCCCTCCTGCCTTCTCTGTCCCAGTTCTCTGCTCTGCACACAATCCTATCCTCCCTGGTTGCTCTGCAGCCAGAGGCTCACAACTCGGTGCTGGTCCACATGATATGGATGCTTCCCTTCCTTTGCTAAATGCTCATGTTGTTCAACTGCCTANNAAATATTTACATTTTTATCCATAGACCTAGGTGGCTCCCAACCCTGGGGGAAAGGATTCTTTTTGCAGTGGGGGACAGTTAATGCAGAGACTCATAATTTCAAAAAGTGATGAGAATAAGTGACAAGTGAGTGCTTATCCCTAGATGGGACATTTTTTTTTTTTATCAGCTCCCTTCCCCAACACCACTGCCCCATCGAGGCTCAGGAAACCTTCGGGAGGAAGCAGAAAGAACGTAAGAGCCGAAGAACATAGCGCAGGCCTGTGAAATGCTTGTTGTCTGGACGTGGGGTGGCCCTTGAACTCACTGCAAGTGTGGTTACATGGTTGCCTGCACAAGATCCACACAAGACCTAGCTAGCTGAGATTCCAGCATGGCCTGGGGAGGAATTAAGGACGTTCAACCCCAAGTGAAGAACTATTTGCTGTTGATGGATAATGAAGAGGGCACGTTCTTCTTTCGGGGTGTGGCCATGGTTAGTTGCTCATACTCCAGTGGATGGCNCAGAGCCCTGTGTATACGGGCAGCACTCACTGGACTCAGTGGGTTCTTAAAAATGAAAAGAAGAGCCGGAATGATGGCTTGGTGGTTAAGAATTCTTAGTACTCTGGCAGGGGGTCTGGGTTCTGTTCCCAGCACCCACACAGTGAGTTACAAATACCTGTAACTCTAGCTTCATGGGTTCCTGCACACACATACACTCAGACACATTGAACCATTCATTTAGTCAATCACTTAATCAATCAATCAATCAATCAATCAATCAAGAAGAGGACATGAAGTTTGGAGGAGGTGTGTTTGGGGGAAATATGGGTGGAATTTGAAGGGGAAATGGGGAATGGATTTGATTATATTTCATTGTGTATATGTATGGAATTCTCATAGGACAAATTGAAATATATATATATTCAAAAGCATAAAAATTATAAAAAGAAGCTTCCTTTTCCGAATAAAAAGACAGCCCCATGTGATGCAGAGGCCTGTCATCTCCTTCCTGCCTAGACAGGGCTGGTGCTCAGCCATCTTGGCCCCAGCCCAGCACGGTGGGGCCCAAGCCAGGGGCGTCTTGTGTCCTCTCTACACCCATTCTGGGCTGCTGGTTCCACACACAGACTAGCCTTTGTCTGCAGGGGCCACTGTGGTCAGCTTTTCCTACACAGCTGACACATGCTCACTGAGGAACCCAAGCAGAAGTTTTGTTCTCTTACGATAAGATGATTCATTGCCATCACACTTGGGTACAATGCTCATCTTTCTCTCATTGTCCCTCTGGCACCACTCAGTGCTATCAGGGCAGCAGAGAGGAAGATATAGAGAAAGGTGAGGGTAGACAGGAAAAGGGATCAGAGAGCTCAGGGGGTATAAGAGTACCCTGCAGGAATATTTGAGCTTGCCTGTCTGACACCGAAGGTGATAGATGGTTTAGAATCCTGTTTTATTGGCATACCTCTGGGTTCCATTGTAACACTTCCTGATTGCAGCCATTGTCTCCAAAGGCCTCAAAGGAAACACACATTTCCCTTTTTCTTTGTTCTTTTTCTTTCCTGAGACAGGGTCTCTGCATCCCAGGATAGCCTCAGACTCTATGTAGCTGAGGATGGCTTGAACTCCTACTTACAGCTCTCAAACACTGGGATTATAGGTATATGTTTCTGTAGTGCTAGTAATGGTACCAGTGACTTGGGGCATGGCAGGCAAGCTCTCTCCAAACTGGGCTCTGTCGCTGGCCTGGAAGTACTCCTTTTCTGCCTCTCAGAGGGTGTAATGATTATACTTTCGCAGGGTTAAAAATGTCAAAAAAGCCATATCATCTTGTCTTGGCTTGAGGCTTCTTATATGCAGAAAAGGGGTGGTGGTTGCTGGTTCACAGGAAGAAGGGACAGTGGGAGCCTAGGGACAGGAGTTGTAGGAAAGATGTGGGGTAGATACGCTTATGTACTAGAGCAGCTTCAGTAGATTTTTCTAGAAAACTGGAGGTAGAAAAACACGGAAGTGTCTGAAAATATCTTCCATGTATGAAATGGTACAAAACATTTCATATTAAAGTTAAACATTAAAACAACAACAAAAACTTCCTTGTGTTGCTGAGCTATAATGTGTTTTATGGTTTCTAAGGGGCTCAAAGATTTCACACAGGAACCTGATCACTGGGCAGCAAGCTCTTCTCAAACGTTACTAACCCCTTTTTGCAGAACTCAAAGTAGGCACAGCGACATTATTGACTCATCTAGGTCATTGGGAAGTTACCTGAGAAACGCATGAGTTTCCTGTGTGGGCCTCCCCGCCTGGCCCCATCCAGACAAAAACCCAAAGCGCCTTTATCTCTGAGCTTTGACAAAGGACTTGTCAATGACAAATGTCACCTAGAAGGGGAAGCTGCATGTCTTGAGAGAACCAGAGAACCTGCATGAGGCTCAACAGGCAAAATGGCAGCCTTCTGGACCCTAAGGCTGTACCAGGACCCTCANAGAAATGCCTCTGCTCTCCCTCTGTGTCCTGACCTGAGGTTTAGCCTCCATCCATAGAAACTGCACTTGTGGCCTACTCAGTGGGCTTTGTGCCTCTCCTCTTGTGGTCACTGACAAGGAGAGGAAGTGTGGATGCTGAAGGCCACCAGAGGTGCTGATTAGCTCTCGGCCTCCTGTGTCTCTGGGGTGTGTGCAGGGTAGTGTTCTGCAACTCTACTTTGGGTCCTCTGCCTGGACCACCCTCCCCTCCGCTCTCTATCTTCCCTGCTTCCAGAAACTCTGCCACTTCCTCCAGNGAGCCTTCCTGGTGTCCTCCATAGTATTGTAGGCTATTTTCTTCCAAGAGTGGACAGAGGTTGACCAGCTCACTGGTACTCACCACTGTTAACACCACTTGCATGCTGTAGAGAGGCTAAACTCTCCCACAGGCTCTCAGGTACTTTAATGATTCATATTGCAAGGTTAAAAAAAAAAACCCTGAGGCTTAGCCAGGCGTGTTGGTGCATGCCTTATTCTTTTTAAAAATACTTTTATTACTTCTTTGAGAATTAAATAAAATCTATTTTGATCATACTCACACCAATTCTTTCCTTTAACTCTTCCCAGACCAACCATACTTTAATCCCAGCTCTCAGAGGTAGAGGAAGACAGATCTCTGTGAGTTCCAGGCCAGCCTGGTCTACACAGTGAATTCCAGACTGGCCTAAGTGACATAGTGAGACCCTGTCTCAAACAAATAAAATCCAACCAACCAAACCACTTTCCAAATAAAACAACCCCTTAAGCAAACCGAACAAGAATGAAAGGAAAGAAAGAAAAGTGAGGCGCCAGGGAGCCCTTCAGCTCAGGCTGAAGCCAGAGAGGGAAGGACAGAAATGGCCTGGTGGTGTTACCTGAGCACACTCTGCCTTCAAATCTCCCAACCCTGCCTCTGCAAACCTCCCAACCCTGCCTCTACTCACAGCAACTGTCCTGAACCTTGTTGTCTTTCTTCTGCAGGCAGACACCTGGCTTCTCTCTGTAAGCCTGTGTGTGCACTGCAGCCCTTGGTCTGTCCCAGTGCGAGGCAGCCCTGCTGCCTCGCAGGAAAGGGCCACATCTTTCTTGAACCCATCTTTCAGGTCTGTTTTCAGAACACAGAGGAATCATGTTGCTTCTAGCTGCTCTGGAAGGCCTTTTGTTGTTTAATTCAGCTGTTGCTTGTTTACTTATTTATTCGCTTTGATCTCTGTGCGTGCCTGTNTGTGTGTGGTTTTGTGTGTGTACGTGGTGTTTCTGTGTGTGAGTGTGTACATGGGTGCNCTAACGGCACTCGTGTGGAGGTCACTGTCAACTGCGGGTCCCTGTCCTGTCTCACCCCCATGTCACAGCAAGCGCACAGAGACAATGGACGTGAGCGTCTGACTTTTTAAGAAGGTTCTGGGGTTTCAAACTCAGCTTCTTAGACTTGTGTGTGAAGTGCTTTACCCAGAGAGCCATCTCACCAGTTCCACCTACTACTTCCTGTCCCATATTTAATGTGTGAACTGCTGTAGGGTCAACCCCCTCGCTCCCCCGCAGTCACTTGGCCCTGGCTGGCAAGCTGTCCTTGGNATCAACCTGAAGCACAGGGCAATCCTGCTGGCGAGAGCAGGGCAGAGGTGGTGGCTTCTTTAGAGGCCACTATGGGCTCTTCGGAAGCTGTCATTAGATCACTGTCAACTGCTTCTCAGTATAAGAAAAAGCAGGTGGCAAAGGCTCTGAGGGGGGAGTTTAGATCATTTTTAACACCTCTTGAAAATTANTTTCATAATGTGTGGGTAGCCCCAGACATGAAACTTCATCTCACAGGGAAGGCAGACTCTGACTCTTGAGTGTCCAGGGAAGCAGCTGGCCTTGTGCCTCATTCTGGTCTCCTTATGGACCACAGGAGACAGATTTGCCAAGACATCATGTCAGGGGTCGCACGGTCCCCCCAAATCTATACATTCAAGTTTTAACTCCCAGTTCCTCAGAATGTGACTGTATTGGATCTAGAGTATTCTAGAAGCAGTTAGATAGGAGGAAGTATGAGAGCGNGCCTTGCTATGACTTGGGCTTATAAGAGGAGGTTGGGGGCTGAGGCTGGTAGATCGTGCCTGTAATTCTAAGACTCTGGAGGCTGGTGCAGGACGGTTGTTTTGACTCAAGGTTATCCTGGGCTACATAGTGAGTGCTAGATCAGCCTGTGCTAAAGAGTGAGCTGAGAGAGAGAGAGAGAGAGAGAGAGAGAGAGAGAGAGAGAGAGAACCAGGAATGGCAACAAATAAGCCACAAGCCAGACCTCACAATAACCCGAAGCTGCTAACACTTTGACCTTACACTTCTGGCTTCCAGAGCGTGAGGAAACATGTTTCTGCTTTTTAAGTCCCCAAGTCTGTGATATTTTGCTGCTACAGTAGCCGGATTACTCACTAACAAGTTTTACATGGTGGACAAAACCACACATAATTTCATCTATGACTTTCTGTCACTTAAGTCTTCAGTGGTGTGAGAGGAAGTGTCTTCAAGTCTTTAAACAGTTGTAAACTTGTATTTATGGGAAAAACGCACTGCACACAGTCGGCCTCAGCTCTCTGATTCCTGTTGAACAACTCTGCCGGAGTGGCTCGCACAGAGCTACACAGCTGAGATTTTTTTACCCGTGGTTCTAGGAACTCAGGCATCTAGGCACTCAAGCTTTGCCTAGACCACTAAGCCACTTCTAAGAACAAGGCTACCTGAGGCATTTTGAGAAAAAAGGAGAAAAAAAATGCGGCAGTGCCTTTCCCTCCACAGTCATCTCTTTGTGCTGTGCACTGCACCTTCTGAGGGGACCAAGTTGGGGTTCTGCAAGAGTTTCATGTCGTCAACCACGTGTGACAGCTCCTGGGAGTCTCAGGCGACTCTTATGTCCTTGCTTAGGCAGACTAAGTGAGAAGCTGGTGTGGGGTGAAGGAAGAGGAGTTCTCTGTGGTAGACCACATTCTTTTTGCGTGCCAGTGTCTCAGACGCTGGCCCAACTCTCACGAGAAAGGGAACAATGGCTTACTCGGTTCCCCATCTCTGTTTTCTCCCAGTTTCCACACTGGTATCAGGCTGAGAATGAGTTACNGGTTTCCTCCTGTGAGGATTGCAGAGACTGATAAAGTACCATCCCGGGAGGAAAACAAGATGCTGTGAGCAGCCCACAGTGGCTGCTGGGGAGGGAACACAAGGCCATAAATTACAGGCAAGAGAGCAGCCATGAGGAACTATATGAATGGCCAGACTATAG
>LZPO01027375.1:780052-801759 GCA_001675575.1 Neotoma lepida
GTTTCCCTCATTTGGGTAAAAGTTAAAAGTGCAAATTTTAGCCCCTAGAAGACTATTTGTTAGCTTAGCTGATGTTCCAGTGCCCTGAGGGAAACAGGAAATAGGAAGGAAGGACGTAGGAAGAGGGAAGTAGAGAAGGGAGGGCGGCATCGAAACCAAGCCTTGAAAGAACATCGCTGAAGACCCAAAAGCCATCTAGTGACGCCTGCTTATTGTGTAGAATCTGAGCCATTTCCTGCAATCCATGGAGACCCCGAGCCAGCAGCCATGACCGCATCTGGGAACTTGCTAGGAACCAAAGTCTTGGCTCTGTCCTTAGCCCCGAGGCAGAAACGTGTCACAGTCCAGGCCCCCAACTCCTGTGTACACGGAAGCTAGAGGAGACTCCTGAGAGGGAGGAACTTCCTTCAGATACTCCAGAATTTGGAAAGAAGAAGAACAAGGAGGAAGGCAGCTGTCCAATGCTATGATGTCATCCCCCCCAGCACTGGCTGAGGCCTCCAGCTTTCTATCTTGTTGCCCTGGCATGAGTGTTTCCAGACAGCAGCCACCCACAAACGCTGGTTTNTGTCAGCCAAGGCCGCACTCTTGCAGGTTGCCTGGACCCCACACCACTGTGCTGGACAGCTGGCGGTGAGGTGTGGTATTCTACACAGGAAGGCTCTTAGGTGCTGTGTAGCTGGTGACCACCTGGGTCNAAGCACTGGGCTCCTTCCTGCAGGGGCATAAGACTCTCAGTTTTCACTGACTTTGCGGTGTGTGAAGTGCTGTGAGCTCTACCAGACACTCACCACAGGTCCCAGCAGCAGGCAAGCCTGCAGGTGGCCTGGGCAGCCCTGCTATAGGCTCCTCCACCCACCCACCCTGTTCCTGTCCATGCTCTGCTGTAACTACCACCCTGATGCTATTCTCTGACCTTTGCTCCAAAGGAAGGGCTCACCTCCTTTGTCTATATTTCCAACAGCTTAACCTTCCAGGGCCGGAGGCTCCATTTCCACAGGATCACTTCAGGCCTGCCTCAGGCCAGAGAACTTGTTTGGGATAGCTTCTCCTTACAGAGTGTTGGCCCTTCTGCTCTTGCTTGCTACTTGCTACCAGGGGGCAAAATTGNGCAACCAAAACCTCTTTCAAATGGTAGAAATATACAGTGTTCAAGGTTTGGTCAAACAATGGAGACAGTCTGGTAGTTAGTGATCAACTTCCCAGCCCAATGTTGGATTAATTTTATCATGCAAAGAACGCTAAAGGAAGCTCAGATTCCTGTGAGAGGAGCCAGGCCTCACCNGATCAGAAGGCTGCACATTTGATACTGGGATGAGGTGAGTACTTGGTCTGGAGAACTTTGGACTTTTATTATGGAGTGTCGCTGCTTTTCCTGGTGTCAGGCAAATGAACAGCCTTCCACAGGGCAAGGCATAATGCTACTTTTATCACTGGGGTGCCACGAGGATCAGTGACTGTTTAGACTATGCAAAATGGTTTTGAATGAACTAAGAGAGAGAACTGTGGTTGGCATCTCAATATGGAAACATCTGACGTGAATTTTAATACCGACACTTGCCAAGTATCATACAGGCATGGTGCCAGTGACATAGAGGTTGGGGTTGAAAACAGCCTGTGTAGTTGATGCTAGAGAAATCCCAAGTGCTGATCAGTGTGTGTGTGTGTGTGTGTGTATGTGTGTGTGTGTGTCCTCACCTTCCACATTGTTTGAAGCAGGGTCCCTTCATTATTTGATTGTATTTTATGTACTACCATACTACCTCTCTCCATCGCCCATCTCACTTTATGAGCACCGGGAATGCAGATTGACTCTGCAATCCCTGGCTTTATGTGGGATATGGGGATTCGAACTCAGATCCTTATGCTTACATAGCAAGCCTTTTTACCCACTGAGCCATTGCCTCAGCTCCAATTTTGTTTTGATAGAGTCTCACTACACATCTAAGGTGAGGCTGGTCTCAGAACCACAATCCTCGGCCTCTGTGTCTTGATTGCTGAGATTACAGAGGTGCCGCCCCATGCCTCTGTTAGCCATTGAGCCTCATGCTCTGAAACAACAAAGCACAATCCTCCATATGCCGGCTAAGATTCTTTACAATTGCCACTTAAAACNATGCGGTGTGTATTTTAATTTCCTTCTTTGTGAATTATTCTCTGTTGCTGTTGACCATTGAGACACTGGCAGGGTTTCTCGAAAGAGCAGGTGGGAAGAGCTGGTCCACTGTTCTGGTTCTGATTTTTCTCCCTCAGGTCCTCGGTTAGTCCCAGCAGAGGAGGAAACTGAGGTACTACGTTGGAACGCATCACCTGTGTGANCAGTGGCAGGATGTGGTGACAAGCAGAGGGTCATTATGTCATTATGGACATAGATGTCATTATGGGATCTGGCTCCTTTGGGGTTCTTACGTGTATATTTGATTACGGTGGGGAAGGGGAGAACTAGGGAGAGTGGAGGGAGGGGAAACTGTGGTTACTAGGGTCCAGCATCCTTTATTGTATAGAATCTGATGATCAATTACTTCACAATGCCTTATTAGAATTGCAGGGAGTGAGAGCAGAGACCCTGCTATGTTAGCCTTGGAGTGATGGACCACCTCCTCACTCCCCCACCCCCTGGCTAAGGACCTGAGTGGTGAGTGATGGAATTGGAACTATAACAACCTGAGTGGCCCTGGGACTTTGTGCCTCCTTGTAGTCACACCTTCGCCACCTTGTTCTCACCAACCAAGCCCAGGGCTTTCCTTTGGCCCAATGAGCTGATCACAAACTCCACACACGCAGAGATTTGAAACGGAAAAGTGTGTGCGCTTCAGAATATGCCCAGGCTGGTGCCGTAGAGGGTGAGACACATGGAAGAAAGCCAGTTGTACCAGCTGAGAACAACTGCCCTCAGCTGACCAGCAGACAATTAGTGAGCCCCACCTTAATCTGGAACAACTGACCTGGAGGTGAGCATGGTAGGAAGAGCCCAGTGAGATGCACTCAGCATCTGCAGGGCTTGGGAGAACTGAGCTAAGTGTGAGACCCAGAGAAAGCCAGGCAGGAGCAGACAAGCGGCCTGCTGGATCCCCTTCCTTTCTCCCACAAGGAGGTGTGAGGGTTCTTGCTTAGCAAGAGGTAGAGGTAGATAGAGAAATACTATCCTGTAGGAAGCAAAGAGCTTACACTACTAACCCACCCTGCAACCCACAGTTGGTTCCAATAAAGCTTGCTGCTTCAGCACCTGAGACTGTGGTTTACTGGTCACAAGATCTTTCTTATCTAGGCAAGCAGTAGAGAAAGGGTCACCACACAGAGGGGCTTGACAGGACAGTGTGGTACCAACACTTGGAGTTAAATACAAGTTTAAGGCTAGCCTGGTCTATACAGCAAGACCTGTGTCAACATTAAGCAAAACAACAAAAATGGACATTACACTGTAGAACACAAGTCAAACAGCTTTTAGGAAAGTAAAGGCAACACAAGTCGCCTACTAACATTGAGAGATTGAATGAATGTTCGCATTGGCTTCTCCCTGGCAGCAATAGATGACGGACCGAACAGAACTTGGACAGGAAACAGTTTATCCGACTTACAAGTTCAGATCACAGTCCATCACTGAGGGGATCCAGGACAGGAACTCAAACAGGAGTAAGGGAGGCCATGGAAGAACATCNTCAACATCCCAAGACAGCCTGCCCGGGGGGAGGGGGCAGGGGGTGGGACCACTATAGTAAGCTAGCCTCCCACCTTAGTGAACANTTGAGAGAATGCCCCACAGATACGCCTAAAGGCCCATCTGAAGAAGTTATTCCCTCAGCTGAGAGTCCTTTTCCCCAGGTGTGTTAAGCTGACAACCAGAACTAGCCATCACAATGTGCATAAACCAAATGTGGTACTCACATACAGTGGGAAATTATTCTGCCTCAGAAAGGGATGCTCCAACACAGGTGGACAGGNAAAACACGCTTAGTGAAATAAGCCAAAGATCGACAGACATTGTGATTCCATGATATGAGGTGTCTGGAACAGACAAGTTTACAGAGAATAAACGTGACGTTACTAGAGGCTGAGGGGAGGGAGCATGGCATGCCACAGTCCCCTGAGTGTAGAATTTCCAAACAGGAAGTTGACATTTCTAGAGCTGGGTAGAGGTAGTGGTTGCACACCACTGAATGTAGCCAATGCCAGTGAGTTGCATATTTAGGAAGAGTTACAAAGTGAACATTAACTGTGTATTTTACCACGACAATTAAAATAAACAAAACAAGTGGCTTTTGTCATTAGACCCCAGGAATTCTTTGTGACCAAAATAACTGTTTAAACCACAATGGGACTCTGGTAGTGTTCCATACAGCTTCTGGTAGACGATTAGCCGAGGGAATGATTTTATTACTATTGCTTGTCTTGTCCTCAGGGTAGGACTCTTCCAAACAGATATGTCAAGGCACAATTCTTGCCATTATGTGACTGAGCTATTGTGGTCTGTTTACATCTTGAGTCCTTTAATAACACTTGTTTGAGGCAGAGTNTGCCACAGTTATTGTAGCACTCACCACCTAGTCAACACTTACTCAGTCTTTCTTACCTCAGTGAGGAAGGCTGTCCTGAAAAGTGGGGGATGCCTCAGGGGTTGTGCTTTTGGAGCTGCCTTTTGTTGTAGTTTGTATAGTTTGCCTACTTAGACACAAACTCAAAGTTGACTTTAAAAATGTGTGTGTGTGTGTGTGTGTGTGCACACATGTCAAGGTGTGTGCAAGTGCCTGAGGAGCCCAAAGTGTGTTGGATCTCCTGGACCTAGGCTTCCTGATGTGGGTGCTGGGAACTACACTCGGGTCTTCTGGTGGAAGAGCAACCATGCACAACCCCTTCTCACTCTTCAGGAGCCATCTATCCCTTCAGCCCCTTAAGTTAGATCTTAATGAAAATAAAATTTAAAACATAAGTGCGTTTGCCCTTTCTAGGAAATTCCCTGTAGCAAAGCTGACTTTGAAAACCGTCAAGACCTCCTCCACACACAGTCCACACCCCCTTGAATCCAAGCAGGTTGGTTTCTGTTTTTACAATGTCTCACTTGGCAGGAATGTGCTGGCAAGCCACAACTTCTTATTGTCCAACTTCTCCATCCTTGGAACTCCCTGTATAGANCAGGTGGGCTGCAAACTCACGGACAGCCACCTGCCTCTGTCTTCTGAGTGCTTTGATTAAAGGTGAGCGCCACCATGCCTGGTGGCATTCTGGAAGTTAGTTGACCACATGGAGAGCTGATCTAGAGGGGGAAGTGGATTTACTGCTAATTCAAATGATTGATCTTTTTTTTTCCTGTGGCATCTCCATCTTCATGGGTGGAGACCATCTTGTTTGATTGGCAGTGGGCAGCTATACCCAGCCCTCTTTGCACCACAGCTCACTGTCTTCTTTTTGACCCACCGAGGTGTCTAACAACAGCCTTCTAGGTTTCTGTCACCACAGGAACCGTGGCATTGGGCAAATTCAATGTGTCACAAATGTCTGCCACTGCCCCCTTTTCAGACATGCCAACAGAAGTGCAAACAGAGAAACCTAGTTATGACCCTAGGTGGAGAGCACTATGACACTGTGCTGTGCCCAACTCTGGGTGGTGGGGACCCTGAAATACACAGGTACCTTCTCATTTAGGAAACAGGGGAGGAAGCAATGAGATTTTTATGGACAGAGTCCACAACTACAGAAACACACAATTAAACTTGGGGATGTTTAGTTCTACTCNCCCCACTGACCAGTGCAGGGAACTTTAACTTATTTGGGGGGTTAGACTAAAGACACTGGAAAGAGTCACGTGACTCCACTCCATGGGCCACCAAGCCCTTACCTTAATGGAGTGCCATATTTACTCTGAAGATCAAATGTCTCTTTACCAAGGATGCTCCCCTCTGGTATAATAGATCCCCAGGGTATTGAGAGTTAGCAGAGGGGAAAGCAAAACAAAACCAATAAATAAACAAAAATACCACAAAAACACCAAAAGCACCACAAACTAATGTATCATTAATTTTGAATTTTAGAGAGACAATGAAAGTTTGTACACGCCCCAGTGTTGTATGGAATATGGAAGAGTAAAGAGTTTTCTCTTCTTGATCTGAATTCAAATTTAACTAGAAGTTAAATTGAAGTCTTTATTGAATTACGCCAATGTGTATGCCTGCTTGTCTGTACGTGCAACACTCGAGTATGCCAGAAAATGGTGTCAGATCCCCGGGAGCTTGAGTTAGAAGTGGTCGTGAGCCACTTTAGGTGGGTGCTGAGAATTGAACCAAGGTCCCCTCTGCAAGAGCAGCAAGTGCTTTTACCCACTGAGGCATCCGCTCAGCCCCACTGGGCAAGTTTTAATTTGATCTATTTCACTTATGTATAAACCTCTGCCAATGGCCAAGATGTGAGATTCAGGTAGGTAGGTGTGTCTCTTTAAAGGCCGGCGTTTGGGGAGGGAGGCTTGGCTTAGTATCCAGAGCAGCACTAAGGACCCCTAGGACTTTCCCTCCTGTAGGCTGCTGTGGGTTTTCTTCTTTCCTTGTCATGNACCCCTTTCTGAGGCCCTGGAGGGGTGTTAAATGCCACCCTTGTTAGTGGCTTGCCCAACTTTAAGAAACAATGGCCAGAGGGATCATTTCCTCTATGATTTTCTATGTTGAACTCACCTGCCTCTGGCCTGGAAGGACACGTGCATTATTGATCGTCTTTGCCTCTTTCCAAAGGGGAGCCCAGGCGTGTTAATTACTGGGTGGCGGCTACGTTAGCTGCAAGTGGATGACAGCTGGGTGCTGGGCATACTCTGCAAGGAGAGTTTTGGGTTTCCATTGTGGTCCATGTTATAATCCCGGACCTTCCATCTGCCCTAACTGTTGTTTTAGGTCAGGGACAATTGGCCAGGGCTGAAAACATAAACACCTCCCTGTGCCGGCCCTTATCATTTTCTTTTCATGTTGGCTTAGGAAATACACCTGAGAGAGCAAAGGCTCACAATGAACCCAGCAATTACCAACCACCAAGGGCAGGCAGCAAACGTTCAGAAACAGAATCCCAGAATGGGCGGCTGCCGGTTGCAGGTTTGCCCCAGGGCCTCCCTCTTCTAGCCTGAGCAGCTCAAGTCTGTGCGGCTAGCAACCAGGGATGGTTCGGAAGCCTCCCCTGATTTATTTGGAGCAAACAGCTAGTTCTGGTTATGTGTGGTGCTGGGGAAAAATACTTAATAAAGAGCAGATGGAGGGCATAACCAGTGTGTCGTCTATGGTATGTTAAATTGAAAAAGTGTTAAAAGCAAAATTGGACACACACACACACACACACACACACACACATGCGCATGTGCAAATTCCATCTCCTGCAAATTCCAGAGCAACACTGAAAACGATGGAGNGTGAGTTAGAGCACACTGCTGGAGAAGGGCACCATGTGGTAGCTTTCAGACCATCCTCATCAGTCACTCACTGAAGACTGAAGGTGCAGCTCCTATGCACCAGGCATCATGTCAGTGAGAAAAAAAAAAGGGATGAAAATAGACCTTTATCATTACGTTCTGGAGGAAGAAGTTGATGACATTAGCATGAACTTGGAAGGCACTGTGAGTGGGTTTGAATCCCACCTACATGCTGCCTGTCCTTAATCAAGTGGCTTAAGGAATGTGCGTTTGGTTTCTTCATNCATGTATGGGGAGGATGCCACTCTGTCTTTGCAAGGTTGCTGTGAAATGGCAGTGATGACATGCATTCCCCAGGTAGGGTCATGGTGAGGACTAAGCTGGCCAATGCTTGAGAAGCACTTAGAAAGATGCTTGGTGTAAACTGAGGACACAGTGGCTCTCCTGAAGCTGCTTCTGTGTTGCTGTTTAACACCAGCAAACGTGATACCCATGTGATCATTTCCATAAGTGATGGGGAATGAAAAAATCATTTCAAACTTATTAGGAGACTGGGAAGACACATTACATTCATGTTCCCACTTACCAAGAGATAGTCAATTAGTTGAATTGTTTCTGTCACATTCTACTTTGGGCCTCAAATAGCAAGAATGTTATTTCTTTACAAAATTCCCCAAATATCATTAGAATACCAGTAATATGAACCATCAGTCAAAACATTCATATTCATTAGCATTTAACCAGAAATGAAAATTGTCAACTTAACAGGTTCTACAATCACCGAGGAAACCCAAGTCTGCGCATGTCAGTGAGAAAACTTTTTGACTGCATTACCTGAGGTGGGAAGACACCATAAATGGGGGTGGTACCATTGCATGGGCTGGGGTCCAGGGCTGAATGAAAAGGAGAAGTTCACAAAACCTTTTTCTCCTGACTACAGACACAATGTGACCGGCTGCCTCATGTTCCAGCCGCTGCCCCTTCTCCGCTGTCATCATAGTCCATTGACTGTACCCTGAACTGTGAGCCCGAATTCACCCTTCCTGTGTTAAGTTCTCTTTGCCGGGTATTTGGCCCCGGCGATGAGAAAAGCACTGTAGGCCTCAGCAGGTGTGAGGACTAAAGATGCTCTGTTCCTGGTGCTTCATACATCCTGTTCCTTGGCTCTTTCTAGAGACTGGCAATATGACACAGTTAAGGTGTCAGTGACATGCTGCACAAGGGACAAATCAGCCATTGACACTCGGGTAGTTTGTGGTAATAGTCAAGTTCACCAGGCTGACATCGTTAGCTTCAACCAAGGTGCAACAAGTCTACTTTCTTCTCCTTATCTCAAAGATCAATCTTGGGTTAGCTGGTTCCTCAGGGTGGAAAACACAGATGCTTCATGTGCCAAAAGGAAGGAAAGCATCCCAACCAATTATCTCACTGAATTATTATGGATGCACTGGCCATGTAAGTTAGCCATTCTTCTACCTGTTAATTTATTTAACACACCTTGAAGGAGTACTGAACCTGTGTTGGGTTCTGAGCTTGATACTGGGAAAAGATGGATAGTTGAGAAATGAATTGAGACAGGGCTCTTGACCTCAGGGTACTTACCAGATGAGAAGAAGACCCTGGGAAGAAAGCATGTGGCATTCTAGGCATTTCCTTTGCTGGTCCAAGTAATATTATACTTTGCTATCCAGCTCAAACTTAATCATTCCTGCCTATAATTCCTGCCTTAATCATTCCTGCCTATAATAGTTTATGAGTTGGCATTGACTTTGGGGTCACCCTCTCCCATTACCTTTATATAGGCTGAGAATGTAAAAAAGAGCCATTGTACCCTGACTTATTAGGCTAAGCATGGGCTTCTAAAAAAAAAAATCTATCTCCTACTGAATATTGCTGTCCCCCTCCTACTGTGAATGATCCAGTGTTAATCATTTAGACCCCAGTAGATTCTCTGTTTGGGATAAATATCATGACTTTTCAAATCTCTTCTGGTCTGAAATCCCATGACTTTGTTGGAGAGGAATGTGTGCTTTCTGTTGTCATGACAAACATTTTGACTCAACACGACTTAGGGGGAGGGAAGGGTTTATTTCAGCTTACAGATTTTAGAAACCATTGAGGGAAATNAGCATTTCCCTCAAGAACCCGAAACAAGAACCCGAAGGTGGGCCCCGATCACTATTCTGTACAGCATTACCTCTGACCCAGGAACTCACTTCGCAGCCAAATGAGGTATAAAAGAAACCATAGAGGATGCTGCTTGCTGCTTGGCTCACAGGCTGGNGTATGCTCAGCCACNTTTCTTCTAGAGCTGAAGATCACCTTCTTAGGGATGGTGCCACTCACAGTGGCANGGGCCCTCCTGCTTCAATTAACAATCAAGACAACCTCCCACAGACATGCTGCCAGGCCAATCTGACCTAGGCAATTCCTCAGTTGAGATTCCTTTTGCAGAAGACTCTAGGCTGTGTAGAGTTGATGCTTAAAGCTGATTAGGACAGGAGGTAAGATTTTTTTTCTTGGCCCCCAAATATTCAGATGATTAATTGTTGTAGAATATTATTTTAAGATGTGTTACAGTTGTTTGTGCTATGGAACATTTGTTTTAATGATGCCAAAATGTGTTGCATTCTTTTATGTTGCATTTGTTTAACTCTGTGAAGCTGTGTTATTTTGCCTGTCTAAAACTCCTGATTGGTCTAACAAAGAGCTGAATGGCCANTAGCAAGGCAGGAGAAAGGGGCTGGCAGGCAGAGAGAATAAATACAAGGAGGAAAAGAGTAAGAGAAGCAAGAGAGATCAAAGAGCAAGAAAAGGAGGAGAGGCAGATGCTAGGAACCAGCCACATAGCCACACAGCCAGCCACAGAGTAAGAGTGAAAGTAAGACACACAGAAGTAAGAAAAGGAAAAAGCCCAGAGGCAAATGGTAGACGGGATAATTTAAGTTAAGGAAAGCTGGCTAGAAACAAGCCAAGCTAAGGCCGGACATTTANAAGAAAGAATAAACCTCTGTGTGTATTTATTTGGGAGATGGGTGGGGGGCCCTCAAAGAGCAAAGAGCCACAGGAACAAAGAGCCAAAGAGAGAAAAACAACCAACAACAGTCAATGCTGCAAACACATTTTCAATACACATTATTTTCTCGCCAGAACTCTCCAGACTATGTGTGGGGTCTTCTTTTCTCGCCAGAACTCTCCAGACTATGTGTGGGGTCTTCTCTGCTCTGCTACTCTTCTATTTGTATAGACACTGGGGACAGCAGTGTGGGAGTAAAATTCCCTTAAAATTGATCATTTTTTTCAGGCTCCTGGGTATAATAGATATGTGGTTATCAACCAATTCCAATTTTACTGGGTTCTAATCTCTCAATTTAAATGCTAGAATAAGTAAGCTCAACATTTTCGTAGAGACAGAGATATGAAATGTTGCATCTCTGCCCAAGTAAAGGTCTATACGGACACAAAAGACACAGANTAACAAAAATTCATCTTCTAGCAATCTCAGTTTTCCTTGCAGAGTGGTCAGAGCTCTGTTCCAGCTTGCTTTCTGTTGCTGTAATCAACACCAAGACCAAAAGCAACTTGGGGGAGGAAAGGCTTTATACATTAAGTGTCCATCATCCAGGGAAGCTGAGGCAGGAACTGAAGGCGGGAACTGAGTTGGGAGCTGAGGGACACGGCTGCCTGACTTGTTCNGCCTGCATTCTTATACAATCCAAGACCCCCTGTGTAGGGGTCACACCGCCCACAGTGGGCTAGGCACTTCCACATCAGTTATTGGTCAAGACANTGCCCTACAGACACATCCACAGGTCAGTCTGGTAAGGGCAGCATCCCTCAGGCTTGTGTCAAGTTGAAGAAAAACTAACCAGCATAATTTCTGTATTTATTTAATTATCAAGTTGATAAACTTTGAAAGAACAGTTCCCTTAAAAAGGAAAACAAGAAGTAATGGCTAACTGATAGGCAAATATTCATTGGTGACTTCATCTCCACTTGGATGAATTAAGTGAGAGTTTACTAATTATAGCCAGATGTGGTACCATTAGCCCATAATCCCAACACCTGGGAGGTGGAGGCAGGAGAATCATGAGTTCAAGGCCAGCTTTGACTGTGTAGTGAGTTTGAAGCCAGCTTTGAAACCCTTTATTTAAAAAAAAAATCAATCAACAAACCAATAAACCAATCAACAGTAACAATAGACTAATGTAACAGCTGCCATTAGTTGATGACCTGCTGAGCTCCTGGTGGTGACTGTCTTGCGTGTATTTATATTACCTTTCATTACATATTTATAATATCTTATGTTGTCTTATGCTTATAGCATCACTTTTTGGCCTGTCATTATGGATTGAATGGAGAATGTTTATCCTNGGCACATGTGTCGAGTGNATGGTTCCCAGCTGCTGACACTCTATTGGGAGTGGTGTAGAAACTGGAGGCAGGGCCTACACAGAGGAAGTAGGTCCCTGAGGACCAGGTCCCAGTCTCCTCTNTTAGTCTCCAAGCTCTATCCATGAAGAATGTTACCAGCTCCTNTCACAGGCCCCTGATCCATGGGCCTTCTGAGACTATGGGACAAAACAGACCACCATCCCCTGAGTTGTTTCTCCCATGGACACTGTCAGAGCGATGAGGAAAGTAACTAAGAGGCTCACTTAGCAAATGAGAAGACAAGGTAGAAAGAAGCTCCAGAGTCGCAAATGTGGAGAGCCATGGTTCCCCACCCAGGCAGGCTGGNTCCAAATGGCCCCAGTCCACCCAGNACTGCACTGCTCAGACCACTCCACAGCTTCTCCTTTGCTCTTCATTCTAGTTCTTAGCCAGAGAACCGTCTGAGATAGGAAAGAGAGGATTTATTTCCANAGGAATTCAAATTTCACACGCTCCGTGTCAGGACCATTTACTTAAGATGAATAGAAGTATTTTCTTTAAAGTTNAGAGAGTTCGTAGGAGGTAGTGCCCAATTTTATTGTCTTTTGTCTCCATGGTACATATTATTTATAAGGTGTTCAATTATACTACAAAGGGGTCCTAGNTTCCCTTGGAGATTTAAAAAGCCTTGTGGAGGGATAATATAGCTTGGCCATGTCCAGGCCTGCACTTGTCTATGTCTTTATGGAAGGCAGGGTGCCTTTGGGTCACCTTAGATCTTATTCAATGGGAGGTGGTGTGACCTAGCCATTCTCTGTGAACTGATTCCCAGTGACAAATCTTCCCTGCCTCCAAAAACTCTGGCCACTTCTTAACCACCTATGAAATCAGTGCTGTCCAAGCCTGGCTGATAGCTGCGGTCTTCTCTTCCTTGACAGTCTATAATATTTGGACTACAAAGGGGCCAGCAACTAATATTGCTGTATCCTTAGAGGCCTGTAAGTACTAGGCCCCCAACACATTTGTGCTGAGGAGGGTGTTNGTTATCTATTGCCACAATCACACTGCATAACACGCACACTCAAAGAAAAGACTTGGCGTGAACGTTATTTCTCTCAGGTCTGTGGGCCAGCACAGTTGGACAAGAGGGTCAGCGGCAGTTTGCCTGAGCAGTTCTGCTGACCCTGGCTGCTTCTTTCACGTGTGGAGATTGGTTGGTTTAGGAGGAATGAAATCAGCATGGGTCTCCTTCATGTGATGGGTTCTTCTATGCTCCAGGGATAATGGTCCATGCAAGCTCACTTGGAGGGTTCAGAGAATGAGCCAATATGNGGGTACTCTCTGGATCAAAGCTTGCCAGTGGCAGTTACCATGTCTGCTGCTTCCTATCAGCTAAAGCAGGTTATAAGGCAAGACTAGATCAAGGCCTGGAAGATACAGTCCATGTCTTGATCAAAGTGACTCAGACTCAAAGTCACAGTCTGTAGAGCATGTCTGCAAGAAAGGGTGGAGAACTGGGGTGGCTTTAGAATTAAATAATAGACCAAGCGTAGAATAAATAAAAATGCTCCCAGTTGGTTCAACAGTNTTTCCAGTTTCTTTTAAAGATTTTTTNAAAAAATTTGTTTATTTTTATTATTTTGTGTGTGTAAGTATTTTGCCTACATGTATATGTGTACCACATGTGTGCCTGGTTGCCTTGAAGGCCAGAAGAGGGTGTTGGATCCCTTGGGACTGGAGTTACAGATGTTTGTGAACCAGCGTGTGGGTGCTGGGAATTGAATCCAGATCCTTTGGAAGAGCAGCCAGTGCTCTTAACCTCTGAACCATCTTTCCAGGCTCAGTTCTGAGTTTCTTAACTGCAGATAATTATTGGTGTGGGAAGAGGGGAAGAAGGGTGAGAGTAAAGCCTGGTTCAGGACAACGCTCTCCATGNCTTGCAGTGGTTTGAATGAGAATGGCCCTCATAGGCTCATAGATTTGAATGACAACACGGAGTGGCACTATTTGAAAGGATTAGGAGGTGTGGCCTTGTTGGAAGAGGTGTGTCCTAAGGTGGGCTTTTGAGGCTTCAAAAACCCATCTGAAGCCCAGAGTGTCTTTCTGCCTACAGATCAGGATNTCCTTCTCAGCTACTGTTCCAGCCCNTGCCTGTGGCCACCATGATGATAAAGGACNGAACCTCTGAAACTGTAAACAAGCCCCAATTAAATTCTTTTTGTAAGAGTTACTGTGGTCANGGTCTCTTCACAGCAATAGGACACTGAATAAGACATACTTCCTTGACCACAAACTAGTCTCCTTATGCCCTTGGTCAGTTTCTTAATTTCCCAAATTACCACGGAAATCCACTGGGATTTGTTCATTGACTGGCTTCCTAAGTTTTAACTCTCAATACNTATGTGAGTCCTCACTGATGGTATCTAATCAGGGGTCAGGGAACCTGTCCACAACCTCCCCAATGGACAGATCCTAAATAATTGCTACAGAGAATGTGTAAATCCACAGAAANGATAGTTTTCTTACTCCACCCCAGGAGTGGGCCTGACACAGCCCAAGATTCAGCAATGGCTGTCTATGTAGTGGAGTACTCACAAGGATGAGAAACACAGAGGTTTTAGACATGGGGCTAAGACATGGGGTGTAGCCCCATCCCCCTTTGGGAAGAGGAAATACCTGCTTGGCTGTGGCTCCTATAGCTAAGGAGGGTGGTATGTGAAAACCTAATGTCTGAATTTGTTTCTACCTGTGGGATCAACTCTTGAAAACAAAGCCACTTCTCTTTTTTCAGATTTCTGTGACGGACANCATGCTACAGAATTCTCTCATGTTTGTGGGGTTTTGTTGTTGCTGCTTTTGAGACANGGTTTCAGGTATCCCAACCTTGCCTTGAACTTCCTCGACAGCTAAGGATGGCCGTGAACTTACAGGTGTGAAANTGAAATACGACTCCTGATGAATGCAGTGCTGGGGGACCACACCCGGGGCTTCGTGTAAGCCAAGCAAGCACTCAGTTAACTGAACTGCATCTCTAGCCCCCTATGGCCTTCTGTCTTTGTGGGTTTCCTTTACCCTATGCCCTTGTAGAAATGAGAAATAACCTCTGATGACATTAGTAAAATGTCATTATGAGTATTTGAAGGAATGTATTCCTACCACTTCAGAGTTCCTTGCTGTGCCAATGCTAANGGGGCCGTTGGTGAGATGGCTCAGCCAGTCAGAGTTCTTGCTGTCAGGCCTGACTACCTGAGTTTGATCTCTGGGACCCACATTTTAAAAGGAGAGAATGGATCCCCACAGGTTGTCCTTTGACCTCCACATGCGCACAGTGGCATGTGCGCCCACNTATTCACACAGAAAATAATGTAATGATAATAACAATCCTAGAGCATTTTGCGCAGATGAATTACAAGGAACCCCTTGCCCATCCTGTGGTCTGATCCAGATTGAGTCAAATAAGGAAGTAAATATTTAACGCATTGCAATGACGTTCAGGGAAAAAGACTGAACCTGGATGAACTTGTGTTGGAGACAGCATCCGCTGTCGGCCTGTACATATGGAACTCTTAGTCATCAGGTAATGCCTCTGGGACAGATCTGTGGGTATTTATTGTATCTCAAAACATGTGGGATCCCAAATTAAAGATGTCCTAGGATAAGAGAGATGTCAGGGAAATTTTTTTTTGCTTTATAATTTATTCTCTCTCTTTAAAAATAATTGTGTGTGTGTGTGTGTGTGTGTGTGTGTGTGTGTGTGTGTGCGCCCATGGAGGCCAGAAGTGCATGTCAGATCCTCTGGAGCCAGACTTACAGGAGATTGTGAGCCACCACATGGGTGCCAGGAAATGAGCTTGAGACCTCTGGAACAGCAGCAAGTGCTCTTAACTACCGAGCTGTCTCTCTAGCTCCCAGATTTCCTTTTCTATAAGATGTGCCCTGCCTGTGTAACATCCCAAAACTCAAAAATCACCTTAAATGTCATTACATATGGAATATACAAAAATGTCACTTATAAACCTACAGTAGAAATTTGAGGTCTCCTCTTGAGTACTGACAGAACTCCTGTGCTGCAGGAAGCTCTACTTGCCATTTATTTAACTCTCTCAACCCCAGGCAAGTGTGTGTGTGTGTGTGTGTGTGTGTGTGTGTGTGCAATCCTTGGACACAGGTTGGATTCAGCTAATTCATAAACCACTCTCCTTCCCCTGGCTCTACATCCTGTCCCTGTCTTGTGGACAGAAACAGGAGGTTAGAAGGTGGCTTTGGGTGGAAGGTCCTTCCTGTGGACTTCTGTGGGCTCTCAGTTGTCAGAACCAAATGGCTGATGGCTGCTTGGTTGGGGGTCTGGAGATGACCGGAGCAGGGCAATCTGGTGGAGATCTGGCCAACAGCAGCAGCTAGGCAGTGGTGGAAAAGACAGTGCTGTCCTGTTTTCATTAAGTGTATTTATAAACATACTGAACATGAAACATTTTCCCTTTCTTCACAGTGATGGATGATTATATATCTATGAAATGTTTTCATTTATTTGGCGCCAGGGTAATCAAAATCAGTTGAAACTGCCCCAGCGAAGGGAGAGAAAACAAGGCAGCCCGGGACAGCCCCGGCTGCTTCCCTCTTGCTCTTCAGGGTAGGAACTGCCTGGCAGAGAGGCTCCTTCACAGAGGAACACGCTCTTGGGAGGGGTAATTGCTCCCAGCCCTACTCATGGCTGCAGTCCATGGAAGCTGCAGCTCGGCAGGGTTTTCAAAGAGATCGCCTGCCTCCTGGAAGCAGCGTGGGAGCGGCGGGGCCAGCCTGTGCGTGACTCTGTTTAGGCTAAGAGCGAGCTTGGTCCCAGAAAACCTTTGTGAATGAAACGAAGTGAGCTTTCATGTCTGCCCTGGCCCGTGTTCTGGGTCAGGCGCCCTGATCTCCAACATCCTGTTTAAACTGGTGTTTTCCACTACATACAGACAAAACTATTTCTATTCTGAGCTCTTCGTGATTGCACAGAGACAAGCATTGGGGATTAGGTAGGGAAGCAGGGTTGCCCTGCTGGGGAGAGGCGTACAGAAAGCAGACGCCCAGGCCTCATGCTTCAGCTGAGGAGGACACTGTTTCAGTGAGTTTATCAGCCTAAACCACAGGACAATGCTGTTTGCTTCTGGTCACCAGTTTGCCTTTGGGTTCCAACATGGACCCATTTACATGGGAGAGAATTAAACTCTCAGTGGGAGAAAGGAAAACCAATGTCCCTGGTTGTGACTCATCACCTTTCAGGGAATGAAGTTGACCGTCAGCAGGAAAAAGATCTTCACCTTGTGGTTAGATTCAAGAACTTGTAGAAGAGAGTGGAGGGATTTCTCTGTGATTTGTTACGTTAGAAATAGGACACTAAGAAGGTGAAGGATATATCAGACAGTTTACCTGGCTTATTTTTCTGAAAATTTGTGCTAATAATCATAGGCCAAGCAGTGCTTTTCATTTTTCAGGAATAGAAAAGGTAACAAAGCCAAACTNCTTGCTATTAAAAACCTCCAAAACTGTGAGCATCTCATGTCTGCCATTTTGACCACTTGGAGCAGAACATCTCATGTCTGCCATTTTGACCCCTTGGAGCCGAACGATGAGGGAATGTGGAAAACCAAACAAAATAAATCCCCTGTATCAATAAATAAAAAGCGATTTCAATTTTTGAGGGTGACCTTTGAGAGCTCACTTTTTCCTAGTTCTAAGACAATTATAAATGTATCAGGGCATCCTAGATAAATGCAGTGTTCTCTGGTCTTCAGCTGAGTNACTCCCTCCCCTGGGCTCTTGAACTCAATAGCAGAGCTGATGAGCTCTTCTGTGTGGCTGGGGCACACAACACACACTTNTAAAGATGCAATTGGAATAAAAATAATAACATTAAAATGTGTCTGATACAAACATGGGCATTTTTTTNCCCCTGGAGGGACCAAGGAGCAACTCTGCCCCTTGATTAACCAATGAGATGTTCGATTTCTTTAATCACCACTTTCACTTATGAACTCTGAAATTGTCCAGTTTCTAGAAGTAACTGGAGCTGTAAATGATATCAGGGTTTAAGACATTTGAAATTGCTTCTGCGGTGCTGGCAGGGTTTTAGAAAGACAAGCTGTATTAGTTTGCTCTCTGCGGCTGTGATAAAACACCATGACCAAAAGCAGCTTGGGGAGGAAAGGGTTTAATTGGCTTACACTTCCAAACCACTGTCAACCATCAAAGCAACGCAGGCCAGGAACTCAAGGCAGGAACCTAGAGGCAGGAACTGGAGCAGAAGCTACAGAGAAGTGCTGCTTATTGGCTTGCTCAGCCTGGTTGTTTATAAAATCCAGGCCCACCTGCCCAGGGGTGGTGCCACCCTTTGTGCGNTGGGCCCTCTGGGGTGCTCAGAGACTTGCCTACAAGCCAACCCTACGGAGGCTTTTTCTCAGCTGAGGTTCTTCCCTCTTTTTAGATGGTCCTAGCTTGTGTGGAGTTGGCAAAAAATCAGCCAACACACAAATGTTAAGTAAGGCAGAAAAAAAATGCATGTCCTGTATTTTCTGCTATTATGATTTAAAATATATTGATAATAATTATAAAACAACAGAGAGAAACAGATGGTTTGAGTAATTTTCAAGATGGCAACCCTGACTTTGAATGTTNAGATTTTCAATTAGTTGGTGTGAAACCCAGTACTTCCCTGAGAGAGGAACGAATTAATTCAGNAACAGACAGTGGCCAAGTTCCTCCCAGAGAGATAAGATGACATCACCTCAGAGTCTGAAGAGGCAGTATGCAAATACAACTTCAAATCAGCCANTCATATGGGTTGAGATACAGTGAGCATAGCCAATCACCATCACCCACCCTCCCTCATAGGCCCCATTATGTCAACCTCCAGAAAGAGTCAGGGTGAGCCAAGACTGGGGCATCCAGCCAAGCCTTACACAAATCCTCATGATACATTTATCTCCGGATAAATAGATCATCTCACTGTCTTCTGTGGCAAAGGATCCTTTGGACGGTATGATGTTGGTGTCTTTCTAAGTAATGCGTTTCCTTCATATAGCCAAACTGACTTGTTTAGACAAATTTTTGTTTTCTTTCTATTTTTATAGGCATCTCAGCCAGTTTCATTCAGATTTTATTTAAGATGGAAGCACATTCTCAGATGTTGAATATGGATTTCAAGGAAGACCTTTACTCAGAGTTTAGCTTAATCTACATTATTAACTATCCTTTCTTGCTAGCATGTTATGGATTTCTCAAAAGTGACAAGCTACCATCCCTGCTTGGTTGATTCTGCTTACTGCTTCTTCAGTGTTTGGCTATACTCCCTGCNTCNCAAGAGTCTGAGCATGTTTCATTCTTACTGCAGAACACCCAAGGTCTTTGTGTAGGCCCAAGACCTCACAGACTTTTCCAGACAGCTCTATGTAGAGGAGCCTTTATACTTCGAGAGCATCTTAGATATTTTTACTGCTACGATGAAGAACAACAGACTGGGTAATTTATAAATAACAGGTGCCTGTTTGGCTCAGAGTTCTGGAGGCCGGGAGGTCCAGGAGGATGGCACTGGTGAAGGACTTACTTAGGNCTGTGCTAACATAGGATGGAAACAATGAGAAGCAGAAGGGCAAGAGAAATAAACCAAGAAAGGGCCCAACGAGCTTTCACGATAGTGCACTCTTGAGACAACTACTCCCCGGGCAGTCACATCTGCTAAGGCAAGGCCCCTGTCACTGCAGTCCTCCTACTAGGTACCCCTCCCAGCANTGCNGCCTTGGGGATTAACATCCCAACACCTGAACTGGAGGAACACTATCAAACCACGGCCTCCTGTCCAAAGTAAAAACATGGGTCTCTTGTCCAAAACTCACTAAGAATGTCAAGATATTGACTGAAGAGCCTTCAATCAAGGGTGAACATGGGGGCCTGGGTGAGCTCTCAGGGCACAGGCTGGAGAAGCCAGCTCTGATTACACCAGTTGCCAGACTCAGGCATGCATCCCTCACAGGCACATGACACAGGACATGCTTAGAGCACATGGATTTCTGCTCATTTTACTAAAACCTCTATTAACCCAATGTAAAGTATTCATAACTCAAGTCTACATATTTTCTTTCCTCCCTTGATCTGAATATGTACCGTCCATNCCTCATTTCCTGGTAAGCAGGCAGTCTGAGTGACTTCTTCAAAGCTTGTGCTAACCACTTTTCTGATTATAGGTATACTATCTAGAAAACTTNAAAAATAAAGAGGAAAAAAAGAAAAGCTCATTACCCACAAATGTCACCAATTAGTGGCGAATACTATTTTGCTTTGCTTTCTTCTGATGAGATAAAATGCTCGACCAAAGGCCACTTGTGGAGGAAAGGGTGTGTTTGGCTTATACTTCCAGATCCTAGTCGATCACTCAAGTCAGGAAACCAACAAGGAGCTGCAGCAGGAACCATAGAGGAGGGCTGCCTAGAGGCTCACTCTCTGACTCATGACCAGTTTCATGGATAGCACAGATCCACCTGGCTCAGCATGGTACCGCCACCCACAGTGGGCTGGGCCCTCCCACATCAGTCATCAATCAAGACACTCTCTTGCAGACAGGGACAGCGGCTGATCTGATCGGATGATTGCTCAACTGAGATTGCTTCTTCCTAGGTGACTCTGGGCTGTGTCAAGTTGAGAAAAGCCAAGCAGCTCATCTACTATTCAGATTTTTCTGTACACCCTTCTAAACTGTATTTCTTCTATAAATTTTAATGCAAGAATTTGTATAGGCTCTTGTGTATTTTTCAAATCTAAAGTGGGGTCATATGATCTTTTTTTCATATAGAAAAGGCAACACAAATCATTTGTATGTTGAGAAGTAATTATCTATGCAGAAGGTTATGTCTACATAGCAATTGATGTAATAATCTATCATGGTTGGTTAGGAATTACTTTAGGGATGAGTGGAAGTGTTCAACAGAAAAAAAAGAATACACTCAGTGCTATTTCCTTTTGCTACTGTACCTCTTACTCCACATTAATCCAAAGCAAGCAGTTATTTAAGCAAATGTGAAATTTGAACACAGGTCCACACAAAGGCAGAGGCAGCCCAGGAACTGCAGGGCCCTGTGATTTACAACTTCACCCAGAAGGAAGGCCCCAGGGTCNGCACATTCTCCAGAGCCCTGGACACAGCATAGGCTTGGCAGTTGTTCTGCACAGAGAGAAGGAAGCCAGATGAGTTCATGAAACAGAGAGAGGAGACAGAGATACGCAGTAGTGATGACAAGTGATGATCAGGGCGACTTCTGAGCCAATGAAGTGTCACCACAGAAACAATCCTGTCATTAATGGCCATTCTTTTGGTCACAGTCAGTCAGTTCACACACTGGGAGAATCTAGCCAAGTTTTTCTTGCTTATGAGAAACAAATGCNTCAGGAGAGATGGATTGGTTTCCATCTTCAGGAGGCCAGCGTTTTGACTTCCTCAGTCATATGTTTCTTGGACTCTGTTTTTGTCCTCCAAGTGAGAATTCAGGACAGTTGCAGTGAAAAATCATACTTCTTNATTTTTTTAAAAATAAAAATCACTTGTAAATTATTTCCTTGGTGTCACATAGTTTCCTCTTGTTATATGAGCCCCCGATGCACAATCATTCACAGGTATCAAGGGCTATGAAGTAGACCTTTTGGGCAGCACCACTCAATCTGCTGCTGATGTGTCCCTAGAAGAGCTTCTGGGTCCTCATGAGTAGATGTGGGTCAGCCTGCTTTCCTCTGGGTCCTTGTGGGTAAATGTGGTCAGCCTGCTTTCCTCTGGGTCCTCCTGGGTAAATGTGGTCAGGCTGCTTTCCTCTGGGTCTTCATGGGAGATGTGGTCAGCCTGCTTTCCTCTGGGTCTTCATGGGAGATGTGGTCAGCCTGCTTTCCTCTGGGTCTTCATGGGAGATGTGGTCAGCCTGCTTTCCTCTGGGTC
>LZPO01027375.1:912547-929640 GCA_001675575.1 Neotoma lepida
AAAAAAAAAAAAAAAAAGAATTTTGCTGTGAAAACATGACAGAGGAATGGGTCTTAGGAAGCCTCAAAGCTACTTTCCTAAGAGAATTTAACGAAGAAGTAAACTCACAACGTTTAGAATCTAGAGGATGTATTTCACTGGTGTTATTAGAAGGTTCTTTAGCTGTAAGTATCACTGAGAAGTATGGTTCAAATGTGGCTTGAACCTCTTGCCCAAGAGTCAGTGTGAAGCTTGGTTCTCAGCATGAAGATGCCAGCCGCAGTGGAACTGTGCCAGGCATAGCCTACCGTGTCTCTGGGCCATTTGGAAGTAGTTCAAATGAGATTCTGAGTAAGTTCCCATGAAGCTGAATTGCTCTAGAAGTTCACTCTGGGTTCCTGTCTGGTATTGGATCAGCACCTGCCATTTACATTCGTGCTATTGTGTCACCATTCAACACGAAGTAACACAGCCAGGGTCACTACTCTGCTATCTTCCTCCAATACCTCCAAAACCATGAGATAAAACCACCTCTTGTCTTTGTGAGTACTTAGCCTTGAGTATTTCACTACAATAACAGTAGACACACTAATCCATTGAACATGTTATAAATACCATAGAAGACCATAGCTACCCCTCCAATAAATAGATTTCTATATTCACATCACACTGTAGATCATTTGGCAAGGCCCATTGGTGAATGAGATGTAGTGTCAGGGCAGCCACGGTTTCCAAGGCAGAGAGCACATAGCCATTCTTCCTGTGCCCATGTACTGTTTATTTCTCTAACACAAGCCCAGGGCAACCTGGGAACTAAATTCAAAATGTCTTTGGTCCATATGGAGTCTGGACTCTGATCAGTGAAGAGAAACTTGGAATGTGGAATTAGTCTATCCACTCCAAAGTGTTCCAACATGGTATGAACCAGACAGTCCCAATAGCACCATAGCTCAGTCACGTTATTATGTTTGTGTCATGTGGTAAGAGCCAGGTCCACGGAAGGACCCTCTCCTCCATGGGACTTCCGCTAGGGGTGAACAACCCCTGACATCCTGTGGGATAGACATTTGAAAGGGATTGGAGATCAGCGTCTGATTTTTCTTAACCGTTATCTGCTGGGCTTGAAGGGGTGTCTATGTATGTACGTGTACAGACAAGCAGTACAACTGGTACAAAAGCTACACTGGTGTTGGGCATGTGGCCGGGAGCCCCGCCTCCTGTCATTACAGGAACAAGAAACTTGAGAGCCCTAGCCCCTGGATTTACTTCTGGCATTCAGGCCACAGGAGTCCTAATGTCTGAAATGATATTTTAATGTTCAGCTGTTGTGTTTCTGCATCTGTGAGCTTCTCTTCTCCGGTCTGGTTCAGTGCAGCATGCCGGTAAACAATCATTCATTTCAGTCCTTACAAGAGCCCAGAGGCTAAAATCAGATAATAGTTCTTACTAGAACTCAATCTTTCTTTCCTTGGCCTCTTAAGTCCAGAGGATTCCAGGCCCTCAGAAACCATGCAGAGCCAACTCAGTAGACTGAGCTTGGACTTTTAAGACCCATGGAGTCCCACCTGGTCTGAGCCCACAGGAAAACAGGGGTATTCTAGGTCGTGGCCTCAGTGCCGAGTCCTTGCAGCTGCATTCATTTCTGTGTCTTCCTCCCTGCTGGTTTGGAAACTAACAGCCATGCTTCACTGAGTCAGTCATTTGTGCACATAGAGGCCATGGTGAAGCTCTCCTCTGTATTGAACAAGTGTAAGATTTAANAGCTGTTAAGGACAAGCATTGTCCAATGGATCCTGACCACAGGCTTGGGTGGCTCCTGGAGATGCCCTATGTACAGGGTTAGGGGCTCAGGAAAGCATCTATGGGCCACTTGCTGTAGGACCCTATTTCCTTAGCAACAGGCACAGTGTCTCAGGGTGCCCCTATGGAGAGTCCCAGCCTCTGACTTAGCAAACATCTTGGTTATCTGACCTTGAACCATTTCTCAAACTTGCATATGTATGTGATGAATGATAGCCAGCCAGAGCATTCTTCAAGGCCAGATCACCAGTATGGCCTGACTGGCCAGTAGCTGGGTACCATTGCCTCTACTTGGTGAATCACTTAAGATACTTAAATATTCCTAAATTTTAAACTGGTGACTTGTATCTAGTAAATAATACCCTTAAATGACATTCTTTTTCAAGCCCTGTGTAACAGAAATATCTGTTAAGTTTACTGCCAGGTGCAGCGTTATTACTTAGCCCAAATTTTATACATATAAATAATTCCTCCCTCTGAAATGGGGGTAGGCATACACAGAAATCTATTTATGATTTTTTTTTTTGGAGAAATGATGAGCTGAATGGATAGAATTTAAGCAATACAGACACCTCTGGAAAGATGTGGCAGATGTTAGCTTTTGAAATAAAAATAACTTCTCGTTCCATAGAATCTCTGTGGTAGTATGCTGACTTTCAGATATTCCCAGAGACGTAGTTGCTTAATGTGACACCATCGTGGGCCACAAGTTTTGAGTTGAGAAGATGGTGGCCTTTCTTAAGTTTTCTGGATGCAGGGGCTCTTTATGTCAGGATCCGGCAGAACGGATGTGACGAGTGTGCAGAGGACTTGGCCCTTCAAAGGTCTGGTGCAAATATGAGGTGGCTGTTTATGGCAGCTCAGCATAGTGTTCTACTGGCTTACACTGGTTCTCTGAGCATGTTACTCACAGTCTGGGGAAAACCTAGCCTTGAGCTTTGTTACTGTCTGAATCTGTCCCCAAACTGAAAAGCACACCATATTTTAATCAGTCTTTCTTCTTGAAAATGTTCACCGTGGCGTCCCCAGGATCCAGCAGACAGTGGAGAACTACAAGATGCCTGAATCCCGGGTTTGGATAGTGGGGGGAAGATTCCCAGAGCTGGAACGTGAGGTCCCTGTGAGGTNGAAAGGATTTCAGCCAAGTTGATGTTGAAAGGGCAAAGCTCCTCGGTGGGGCAGAAGATGTGGCCTTTGTGTTGTGTTCTGTCACCATGCTCTGTCCCATCTGTCTGCCATCCTTCTGATGATCACAGACAATAATCTGCAACAGTGGGTGATTCTTTCCTCCTCAGGAAAAAAATTTGTCCCCGTCATAATGAATCTGAGTTATTAACAACTATGGGCTGCATAATCAAAACTACGGTTATGCATTTAACATTTTTAAAATTTGAAAACTTATTTATTATTTAATTATCCGTGTGTGCCCGCTGACACATGCACTTGTTTATGATAGTACCGTAGAGCATCCCTGATGAGTATCGGTTCTCTCCTTCCCCCACATGGGTTCTGCAGATCAAACTCAGGTCCTGAAGCTGGAGGCAAGGGAGGGCCTTCATCAGCTGAGCTGTCTCACCAGCCCAGGTCCACATTTAACACTGTTTTATTTGGTCATGTAACTTTTGATTGTCAGAGCTATCATTGTAAAATATCCTTTGACTTTTCTACCCTGAGTGTCCTTTCACTGCCCCATGGTTCATCCGACCTACATCTAACTTCCTTCCTTTGTACTTGGGAATCATTTACTGCTGAGGCTGGAGAGATGGCCCAGTGGTTAAGAACACTGGCTGTTCTTCCAGAGGACCTGGGTTCAATTCCCAGCACCTACATGGTGGCTCACAACAGCTGTAACTCTAGTCCCAAGGGATCCAATACCCTCTTCTGGCCTCTACTGGCACCACATGTGTAGTATAGACACATATAACATATTTTTTTAAAAGTCTTTTTACTGAAACCACTCTTAGAGAATGCTTTTAGTACTGAGAGATATTCAATCCATTGGCTCTGGATGCTACAGTTGTAACCCTATTTTATCAAAGGAGGTTAAGTCAAACTGCATTCATTTTTAAGCAAAATTCTTAATGAGCCACAACAGCCGAAGGAAGACTCCTTCTGGCGTTGTATGCGTTTAGAGAGACCAGCCTCAGATGTGGCGGCTCAGTGGCAAAACCTCAGAGTGCTAAGGCCAGCTCCTGCCCTTCTAGCCTACTCTCCAGCTCCAGGGAGCCTGGATGGAAGCACGCTAATGTTTCAAGAGATTTCTCTCAAGGCAGTGAACCTGCCTCCGCCTTCTTCACATACACCTAACCGTGTGGTACAAACTGGTAAGAAACTGTGTTCACAAAGAACTGGCCCCACTTCAAAAAGACAGGTCTAGGCTTCAACTGCAGGAGAGAGAGAAAAGACTCACTTTTTACTTTTGTGTCTCTCTTTAGGGTTGGGAAGCAAGTGAGGGGGGCTCNGTGAGCTGCTGTTTTCAAGGTTAAACTCTTTCTAAAGATGATCTAGCCAGGGAAGGAAATAGACTTTCTCAAAGCCACTAATGGAAGTTAACCTTCACAAGGATGCTATCCGACTCCACCACCAAAAAAGAAACAAAATTTTGCCCTTTTTAAGTGAATGCATAAGAATGGTCTATCAAGGCACACACGGAGTCTCATTCTTAGAGGAAAATAACCCATCACTAAACCCTATAGACTTGCAAGATTACAACAATGACTCACATGACAATAAGCCTGCATACTGGGGTGTCCCCAGCTAACAGCGTCTTTGGGAACAGATGTAGTCGGGTGGGATATGTCCCTACCCTTAGACCTGACAGAGTGTGAGCAGACTGCATGCAGATCTGCTGACAGTGTGACTCACACTTTTCGACATACCAGAGAGGGATAAAAGAGGTGCTAAATAAACAACCAGGCCCACAGGGGCTGGTGCACGCTGACTTGGCGGGAGAGAGATGTGGTTGAAACGGCATGAGTGGATTGGAATGCCCCAACCCTAATCTTCCAAACAGGTGCCTCCACAGGCCATCAGCACAGTATGATTTAGCATGGCACTGACAACTGTGAGCATATCTTGACTCTGTAATGATGAGTAATGGCGATTATTCATTCAGAGGCATTTTAGGGTACATACAGAGTCGTGGTGAGCATTTATTAGCTTATGCATTGCGCTGAGGCAGGAGGATGCTACAAAGACATGGTAGCACATAGGCTCTGCTCTCAGATCACTTAAAGGGTTTATTTACAGTTTTCAAAGAGAGTAGATAAGATAGACTTACACACAAACAAAGCTGGAGATAGATGACAGATAGGTAAGTAAATAGATGACAGATACAAATATGAAGCATAATGAGTAAGTAGATTGATGATAGTGAGTGAGAGTATACATGAAAGATAGAGGATAGGTAGTTAGAAAGATGAAAGATGATAGATGATAAATAGATATAGATAATAGATAGATAGATAGACAGACAGACAGACAGATAGATAATAGATAGATAGATAGATAGAAGACAGACAGACAGATAGATAGATAATAGATAGATAGATAATAGATAGATAGATAGATAGATAGATAGATAGATAGATAGATAGATTGATCGATCGATCGATCAAAGGCATATAGAGGAGAAAGTTAGGGTAGGTAGACCCTGGAAATAAACCTCCCCAATATTGTCTAGAACTTTAGAAAGTCTCCAGGTTGTCTGTCACAGAGTGAGGAGACAGGACTCTGTCTTCTGTTGTTAAAGAGACACTGAAAAACTTTATGAGTTTTGGAGAAAAGTGTTCTCATGGGAAACAAAGGTCACGAATAAAGATGTGATCCACTAAGGGAAAATGGATGTGGATGGCAGCATCATCTCCACATGAATGGATCAAGTCTTCACTTGGGAGGTCCAATTTCAGAGGGGAAAAAATGTAGCTGCTTCAAAGCACTGGGTGAGCATGACACTGATGGCTAATCCGTGGCAGGCACCCCATAACTATTAATTATGTTCTCTTTTCCCTTCTATTTCTACCCACTCAGTACACACAAAGCATGTTACTTCCATGGACAGTCTGATGGCATCAGTTGTGAAGGCCTAGCATCATGGCTCCTGGATATTCTAAAACTTTCCCCTTTCAAAGTAAGCAAATACTCTCTATAAAATATTGAATGCTTTTAGGATCATGGCTTAGGGAAAAGTCCAGGTCACAAAGATTATAAATAAACACAAGCTAAGCAGGAACATGGTCCAGATAGGTGGCTGCCAGAGCCATCAGCAGCCGGAGGTTGTCAAGCTGCTTCAGGGACTAAAGCTCTGAGTTTGGTTTAATGGTCAGCTGATGGCTAGATGACCTCACATCACACAGGAGTCTTCAAAGACCAGCAACATCAGTGAATGGGTGAACCAAAATATATTCTCTCACAAGCGTGCGTGTCTGGGGACTTTATCCTGTATCAACTCTGATTCTGGGAAGAGGAGAGACCAGCATTCTTTGAGAATTCAGAGAATTTATTTTCATCCTCCACACAGGTTTGAGCTCCAGTTCCTAGCACGAATGTGGGCTGCAGAGCATCAAGCTAAGAATTTGACGTTCTCAGGCCAGATTGGCAGTGGCCCCGGGTATTTGGCAGGAGTAAATGCAGATCTTCTCAAGGCTAAAGCACCTTCAAAGGGAAATGCTTTCAAGAGAGGCACACGCTTCAAAGAGAGGGCCTCAGGCTTCAAAGAAAGTTCCCAAATGTGTAAGTATAAAGAGAATGGAAAAGGAATCACAGGACAGATAAGTAAACAAGGTATTGTGAGTGCGAGTCTGCAGAAACCACACCCAACAGATGCAACCAAAAGACACTGGACCAAAACATCAGATAAATATACTGAATACATTTCCAAAAAAGGTTGAAAACATAAGAAATGTAAAAAAAAAAAAGCTATATAAACTGATAAATCAGAACCGAAAAGAGGCAAGCACATCCCCTTAGAATAAAACTGTGATAAATGCAATTCAAAACTCAGTACAGATATGAAGGACAGATAAGATGCGGCCCAGGAAAGCATTGATGGAACACAGGTGAATCTGAGAAAAAGAGGCTGAGTGCAGACAAGTAGGTGGGGGAGGGGAGGGGGGAGGAACTTGAGTGGAAAACTACGGTGTGCAGGTCCAGTGGGACTGTGGAAAGAGACGGCGCTGAGAACAGACATAGGAACTTCTCTTGAATGATGAGACTGAGTTGGGCTCCTCCGTGAATCCCCAGCAGAATCTCCAGCTGAAATGTCTGAGAACCTAAAAGATAGAGAGAAGAGACAAAGGGCCTCCAAAGAGCCACAATTAGGGAGGCAGGCATCTGATTTCCCCACAGGGTAGCTGTGGGAGTTCAAAGGCAAGACAATCCTATCACAGAACCCTGGAAGGAAATAACCCTTAACTAGTGCAGGGTGCCCAGTGGAAATGCCTTTCAGCAAAGTGAATGACAGACAAACAACAACGAGAGAAGCTTTTCCCACTAGACCCTCACTAATGGACCGTCTCGTGAGTGCACGCTCAGGGGAGGGAGATGGTCCCAGGAAGAAGGTGGGACACACATGAAAGATGGATGAGTGAGAAAGCACACAGGCATCGCAAACAACACGAGGCTAAAGCTGCACCCATGGGTTCATCCGCTCCTCAGAAAAGTATCTACAAGAGGTTCCAACGTTGAAACTGTATCTCATCTGGGGCATGGATCAAGGGGGAGATTTATATGATACGCACACACTGAATTTCAGGTAGTGTTTGCTGGTTCCCAGGGAAAGCAAACCAGGTTTGGGTGGTTTTGTTCTATTTCTATAGCTGAGCTGTTATTTGTAGTGGTTATGTTTCTGTCACTGGGATAAAACACCATAGTCAAGGTAACTTAAAGAAAGTTTTATTTTGTCTTATGGTTCTAGAGGGGTAAGAGTTCATCTCTAGCGTAGCGGGTAAGTATGGATTTTGAGGGATTAGAACTAATATATTTTGAGCCAAAAGTTCTAAATTTGATCAACTTCACATGTATTATTTCCTGTAGTATCTTCCAGACACAGACTGAAAGACAAACAGAAACTGGGTAAGGTTAAAAAAAAATTATCCCATCTGACATATCCTAAAATCAATATTAGATCATAGACAAATTGATCATCTGATATTGGAATCTTCCAGAATTTTTCATATGACACTTTGGTCATGATATATATATATATATATCATGGTGATATATATATATATATATATATATATATATATATGGTGTGTTAACTTGCAGAGGCTCCTGGGAAGAGAAACTCCACCCCAGTTTTGTGCCCAGTCTCTCTGGCATTCTCACTACGGGGAGCTAGCTTTGATTCCCTCCCCTGACAGCTCTCCATGGACAGAGTTGAGACTGAAGGACTTGGGAAGTGAAGAGGGTCTGTCCATCGGATTGAGCACAAAGCCAGAAAGGTTCGTCAAAGCAAAGGAAGAGCTCCTTGGAGTCCGACTGTCTAAGCATGCCCTGGGCCTGGCCTAGTCATGAACAGAGACTTACTACTGTAGTTCCTCATAACAGGGCCAGCTGTACAGACACAACGGTATCTGATCTGTGGTAGTTCTATAGATACAAACCAAATGAGCGAGTGCACCATGGGCCGCTCTGCTCCTGTCCCACTGCTCACTGCAGAGGGCATGTGCTCATAGCATGTATATGTTCATGAAGATGTGCACACACAGTATGACCACATGGAAGTTAACAGCTACTCCATGGCTGGGTGTGGGACCCACTCCACAGAAGGGAATCCATGCCTGGTGCTGAAAACCTTGTGGAAACTCATGCTCTGAGAGGTCGTAGGTCCTGGGAGGAAAGTGACTATTGATGTTTAGACAGACTGTCCTCCTCTCATTTCTGTTTCTGTGACAAAGTACCCTGACCAAAATCAACTTAGGGGAGAAAGGTTTATTGTAGTTCACAATTCCCACCATAGCCCATCACAGCAGGGAAACCAAGGGGACAGTAATGTAAGACACCTAGTCACATGTCATCCGCACTCAAGCAGAGAAAAATGGATACACGCAGGCTCCCTCTCACCAGGACCCAAACCCAGGGAATGGTGCTGCCCACAGTGGGCTGGGTCTTTCCACCTCCAGCAATATAATCAAGACAGCCCTCCATAGACATGTCTACAGGACAGCCTGACCTTACGGTCCTTCACCGAGACTCTATTCCCGGGTGATGCTAGGCTGTGTCCTGGTAACAATTAAACCTACATCATACAGATATAATTTCAAACTGCCTTCTAGGTATCTATGCTTATTCTTTGGGCCAAGGACCACTATTCAACCCTAATCAGAAAAGCCTCTTCGCAGTGACCAGAAGTGAATGCAAAGATTCGTGGCCTGCTAAGATTCTGAGACTAAGTGATGGATAAGGTCTCATGCCAAACAATTCAATTATACTATTCCACCTAAGGTCAGAGAACATTGAGGAAGGAAGGACAGAGAGAGCAAAGAGTGCCACACAGGGACACGGGCACTGGAATCCCATCTTCCAGACATTACACAGCCAATTCATTAGTGTACTCACAGATGCTGTCACTAATTACACTAGGTCTGCATAAGCACTGTCTCTTATACACATCTAGATGTGTATAAGAGACAGGACACAGGGACACGGGCACTGGAATCCCATCTTCCAGACATTACACAGCCAATTCATTAGTGTACTCACAGATGCTGTCACTAATTACACTAGGTCTGCATAAGCAAGGCCCTCTCACCAATCAGTCATGGGTCAGGGAGGAGCTCATGGTACCTATGGATGAGCTGTTGGCCACTGGTGGACTCTGGGAGAGAGAGAANCACTGTCTTTAGTTGGGTGAAACTGTTAGACTCCACTAAGCAGTCTGAATCCCATGGCCAAACACACTGACTTGGTAGAATTCAGAAGGACACAAATAAAATAAAAAGGTATTAATGTGGGGGAAAGATGATACAAGGTGATAAGGGGTGGGAGTTACAGAGGAGGAAAGGAGATGTGAGACGGAGGTTGAGAGCAATCAGAATGCTATAAAACGTGTATATGTATATAATATATGTATGTAATATATACATATAAAATATGTACATGTATGTAATTCTCAAAGAATGATTGATTTAAAAACTCAAATATGAAAATGTGTACATCCATGCACACATAAGGCATTATTTATATGAAAAAATTGTACCATACACTCATGCCCATAAAATTTCTAGAGTATCAAATATGGTACCAGGTCATAAAAGTATGAGAGTAACATAGTCTATACCAGTACATGCAAGAATGAAGACTCATCTCAAATAAGGTACAGGTGAGGAAGGACGTCTGAGGCCGTCCTCTGACCTCTACAAATCCACATGCCATGGCCCATGCATACCTTAATACACACACACACACACACACACACACACACACACACACACACACACACACACACGAGAGGAGGGGGCTAGTGCAGGATTTTTCTTATTCTTTGAGTATTCCGTACAAGGTATTTTGATCAGATCCACTTCGTTACTCCTCCTTCAACTCTTTCAAGACTCCCCCCTCACTTCCCTACCCCCAACTTTGCGCCCTCTTTTTTTGTTTGTTTTGTTTTTTAAGACCCTATCAAATGTGATTTGTGCTGCTTATATACTCCTGGGTGTTCGGCGATCTTCCGGAGCATGGTGGATCTAGCAGGGGCCACACCCTTAATGAAAACTGACTCTCCCTCCCACAGAGGCAATCCACAGCTGTGGTTGCTGCACAAGATTAAGACAGCCAGCATTTTAGAATGGGGGGATGGGCTTATGAGCCCCCACTCCTAATGGAGGAGCTACAGGGAGACAGGTTTTTTTTTTAAGTTAGTGTGAGATTAGAACTCAGGAGCCGCAAATCCTTTTGTCCTCTCCTGCCAGCCTAGGGGAGACAGGAATTGAAAGCTAACTGTTTCCAAGATTTAACTGGTGAATTTCTTAGGGAAATTCCGGCCTCTGACTCAGGTGGGACTGTTCATGGAAGGAGCATGCATGTTTTGAGGCCTTGGAAGTCATATTCCTATTTTTTTTCTCCAGCCAACATGAGAGAGTTCCTGTTAAGAGCGAGTGGCTCACTCTAATCAAGGGGGGTGTCTGACTGGGCATTTACAGGGGCCCCAGAAGAAGAGACAATTATTTGTCTAGGACCTCTGAGCAATCACTCTTCCAAGGTTGTTTCTCTGTGTGGCAACTGTCAACTCATAAATAATGACACTCTACTCCATTCCTGTGTTGGGGAATTGTTCTCTACACTTCATCCTGTGCTAAAAGGAGTCATCTTAGAAGGTAAAATGTAGCTGTCTTTCATAAAGCCTTAAGTCTGCCTGTCTTTTAGGGATTTATGAGCTCAGAGAGGTCCATTAATGGTGCACATTTTACTTTGTTTATGGTGGTATAGTAATCCAGTTTTGTAGTCGAATGCTATTTAATTAATAAGAAAAAGAGGCAAAACTGTATGGAGTATCATGAAGCATTTCTACCACATGGAAAACAGAAGAATGGAAGGGCTGAGGCCTGGGGATGTACGTCAGAGGTAGAGTTCTTACTAGGTCCTGTCCCAGGAACTGCAGAAAACATCAAGCAACCGACCCACCAACCCACCAACCAATCAACCCACCAACCAACCAACCTACCAACCCACTGACCCACCAACTCACCAACAGACCCACTGACCCACCAACAGACCCATGGACTCACCAACCCACCAACAGACCAACCCATTGACCCACTGACCCACCAACCAACCAACCGACCACCACCATCAACAAAATCCACCAGAAAACAAATCAAAGGATGTTTCACATACTGAAATTTTTTATTTTAGGGCACATATTATGTCTATATATGTAAATTCACATATGCACACTCACACACCTTTAAAAAGTCATGTGTAATAGTTGCACATGTAATAGTCGAGAAAGAAGCCCTCTACGTTCTGAATGACCATCAGATCTTGGGAGGAAGATTCACTAGTCCTTTTCATTCAGCCTTTCAGTGCTTTTTTTTTTAATAATAACTCAAAAATGTCAGTAANTATTCAAGAAGGCCTTAGCCAGCATGGATGTGGGACTGTTCTCTGCTAGGCAGAGACCACACATCTTCTCTGTGTGGTCTCGGGGGCTGTACAGCATGGGAAAAGTGGTTATATTCCATTTCAGGAAACAGAAAAGCAGACTTCAGATAGAGGAACCCTGTGATGAAGCCTGCATGGCTCAAGAGGGAAGAAAGGAGAGCTGACTGCAGGGCTTCAGACACAGGAGTCCATACCTTACCCTCTCCCTGTGATGCCCTCTGCATGGAGTGGACTTGGATGTCTACAGGACCACTTAAAGGGCATGAATGGGGAATGGGCAGATGGAATTTGATCTACTAGTGCTATGTAGTCCCACAGTGCCTCGTTGGGCTGTTTGTCCATCTGAGGTTGGAGGATGGAAGGACTGGGTCTTTTCATAGTCACATGGAGTCATTCTGTGTTGACATTTTGCTGGCCTCTTCTCCNTTGGTTTCTTTTCTGGGCCTGCATTGCAGTGGCAACAGTTAGGCTAAAGATCTCAGCCTCACCTGCTTCTCTGAGTTTCCTATTAACAGGCAAAAATAATTCTTACCCCACTTTGTCCTTGCCCAGCTCCTGGGGAGCCTGGGTGGCAGTTTTTGATGTCCCCAGAACTTTCATTTTCCAGAATAAACTGGGTAAGAGGTGCTGAGCAGAGAGGAGTTGTCCAGTGGCCCATGACACTACTTCTTTGGGAACAGAGCTTTGGCCCTTCTACAAGTGGCCTCATGGATTGTGTTACAGCCATGCTGAGCTGCAGGGAAGTGACAGACAGGGTCAAGAAAGGCTGGCACATATCTGGGTGCTGCTTACTCCAGCCCAGAGCTTAGGGTCAGGAGTCAGGACCCACTTTCCTCAAATCTCCCTGCTGACTTCCTGGAATGCTGTAAAGACTCAGAAAGCCTGGGTAATCAGGCATGTGGAAACTCAAACTTCTGGTAAAAAATTATTCACAGAGTATGTTCCATAGCCAGGCTCTTGAGAAAGTTGCTTTAATATGGGAAACTCTTGGCATTGGATGCTTTCTTCCACCTGACCACATCTGGCCATTNNTCTCCATTGGCTGAGACTCAACACAAAGTGGGTCCTTCCAGGTCCTTCTATATGAGGGTCTGTATTATAGCTAAAGGCTTGTACTGCAGCCTATAGTGTCATGCAGAAGGTGGCTCCAGGAGGGAGGAAGTTAGGTCATAGGGAGTATACCCTTGAGGGGATGCTGGGACCTCAACCCTTACACCTCTTTGCTTCCTGACCAGAATAAGGTAAGCCACTTTGTTCTTCCACAAACTCCCTCCCATGATGTTTGTCTTCATCTCTGGCTTAAAGTGATGAGTGAAGTGACCATGGGTGAACCTTCGGAAAACATGAGCCAAAAATACTTTTCCTCCTTTGAGATACATGTCCTGGGTATTTTATCACAGCAATAGAGAGCTGACTGACAGCTTGGCAGGGGTCCCTCTGATGTCTGAGAGAACCCTGAATGTAGTCTCCACCCCGCCACCAACTCCTGGTTGTTTCCTTTGATAGCTCACTCTTCCACTCAACCAGGGACCAGGGCATGGTGTCACTCCAGTCCCTGGACTACACTGCTCATCACTGGGATCTGCCAGATAGAAAGATGAGAACTTTTTTCTGCCTCAGAATGGGGGTGAAGGGTGGGTGCCATCTATGCCAGACCTTGTGACTTCATGCAGTGTGTGCTTCACTACCAGGGAGGTGCTCCAGAAGAGACAATGAGAATGGAAGAACTATCTGTGAGTGGAACTGTAGTGGGGCCTAAAGGGTGGTCAGGAGATCCTGTCATGCAGNCCACCCTGCCTGGCAGATTCATCAGCAAACCACCAAGAGCTAATAAGTCAAAACCCCAACAAGAAGACTCCGCTGGGCAGATAGACGATGGAACCCAACCATCCCATGGTTCCTCACCCTAGGCAGACAGACACGGCACAGCCAGACACTGTCACCTCACAAATGACACTAAGATCATGCACAGAGTTCCTGAGAATGGCAGGTGCTGGGCNAGGTGGTTCTCATGTGTCCCTGTCATCTCATGGACTTTCCACNTTGATTTCACAAAGCAGTTACTTGACCTCTGCTCCTGCTTAGCAGCTAGGGAAACTGTGACTGAGAAAACACCTTTGCTCAGGCTAACTATCTCAGAAGATTCTCTTCGTGCTGTTCCGTGGTGCTGGCCTGAGCGCTTCCCCTTCTGGTCTCTGCCCTGCGTACATGTCCTAGTGGGAGTGAAGATGTCCTGAAGAACCACTTACACCTTACACGTCTCCTATCAGGTTAGTGAGACAATGGTACCCCAGAGATTAAAACTCCCCAGGAATCCCATCTTGAGGGGAAAGGAAAGGCTGGCTAAAGCCTGACTCAAGCCAGAGGAGGAATGTGTCTCCAGTAAAGAGATTTCACAGNGTGCTGAGGACTTGTTAGAACACCTTACAGGAGGGACTGGAGCCCAGACAATGATGGGTCAGAGATGGGCGTGGCCATACTATGACTGGGTCTGCTTAATTATATATTAATTTTTCTCTATTTAAACTTCCTGTTAAGACTCTGATGATGGACTTGAGGGGTCACTGGATCTTGTCCTCCTTCTTCCCAATGTGGCCACACTGAATGACTGTCCTTTTCTGCTGTTCAATCTTGTCTGTTTCATTGGCCCATTGATCATATGTGTCTGAGTTTAGCTTGTAAGGGTTGCCAGGGCCCAGGTTCTGACCCTAACACCTTCAATAACACTCATAGATCTCAAAAGGCAAATGCAAGCATACATACATGCACAGTGCAGAAGAATGGCTGAGGGGCAGCTATTAAAGCCAAGACATTCACAGGCCTCAGGGAATGAACTGGACTAGGGGCAGGTGTCATCCTGGCACCATACAAAGCAAGCCAATGTCAACAGCCAGCTGAAGGTTGTGTCAGGAACTTCGGCACCTGCCGGTGTGGAGAAGGTGGAGGGTGAGGCGAGGGTGATGCCACAGCACCTGTTCTCCTAAAGCGGTGCGGCCAGAGGCTTCTGGACAGTTGGCAGAGGTTACAGACAGGGAAGTGCACAATGCTGACGCCAGAGAACTCCTCCACAGGAGCTCTGCCTGGGCAGAGCCCAGCCCAGCAGGAATGCTGAAGTCACAAAGTCTGCAGGAGAAACAAGGCNAAAGTGGGGCAGGAAGTGTTGACCAGTCTANTAAAAGATAAGAGGGATGCTGAAAAGGGCAGAATGAACAATTTTAATCTATTTGTTGAAATAAAATTACCCCGCTATATAAACATGTGACTTATTCATTTTATTGTTTATGGCACATTGTTTTGTGGCATATAAAGAGGTGGTTGTTTGGATTAGGGGAAATAATTATAACCAGGTTTACCTACTCTATATAAAATGGTTTATTTTTATTAGTCTGTGGGGGTCTACCTGGAATGAACTATATAGCTAGTTAACATAAACCTTGCTTGAAATTTAACTTTANCTGGGTAAATTTATTTTAAGAATATTTATTGAACATACTCAGTATACAGGCCTGCTGTTAGGACCAGGATGAACTGGGCATTGTGTTTGTCTTCAAGAATCAGATGTAAATAATGGAGAACCAACGGCTGGCAGTGGGGAGAAAACCCACTTTCAGAATGGAGATACCTTTTCTGCAGAGAATTTATAAACAAAATATCCAATAAATTTAAGTAATTCTAAACAGTATTAGTAATAAAATATTCCTGTAAAAANTTTCATGGTTTGGCAAAGCATAACCTGTGGGTGAAGTCCAGGCAGCTGTCTGTTTTTATAAATAAAGTTTTATTAGAACAACTCTTATTCATTTATGTATTATCCATGCCAGCTTTCTTTTATACCTTTTATACCATGGTGACTGAGTTGAGTGGTTGTGACAGAGGCCAGATGGCCACAGAGAATAAAATATTTACACTCTGGCCCTTGCAGAGGAAGCTTGCTGACCTCTGTTCTAAGTCATAAACAACTCCTGCCCTATACAGGATAATACGCATGTCAGCTTCAATTAGCACTTTTTACNACTTGTCCCTTAATAAACAGTGTGTTCCACAGCACAGTTCATTCTGGAAGTCCCAGTTGTATAATGTTGCCCGAGGGCTCAGCTGCACGCAAGTGTTTGGAATAAACTTGTCACTGTTTGGGTTCCACTCCTGTCCCCAAGCCATATGATATGCCTGGGAGTGGCTTCAGAGGGAAAGGCCACACCCCCTGATTAGACCATCAAAGAAACAAGACCGGTGTTGCATTGACTTTTTGTTCTCTGGATCTAGGTCTGTTCGGGGTTTGTGTCCCTGTGTAACATTGAGTGTGATCAAGCAGGTGGCAACTGATAAGTATGGTGGTCACTTTGCTTACTTACAATTTTTGTTCTGAGACATTTTACGTGATCTAAATGGCATCTTTAGATTACCATTAATTTATCCATAAATGATGGTTATTATATGACCATTATATAAGAGAAAGTCAGTGTGTCATACCTCCCATGCTATCTCATGAAGAAAGGCCAGAGATCACAGAGAATGTGGCATGCAGAGTGCCATAGAGGCTTTGGATAAAGGCAGCCTTTCCAAATGGAGGCAACCAGGCCTTCCTGATTTCAGAAAACACTTCTGCCAGCCGTCATGATGACCACGAGGATAAGAATGCTTGTGTTTGCTCATGTACCAACCTTGACCACGTGTAAAAGTGACCTCATTTCTCCTCACAGCAAATACAGGGAGAACTTGGAAGGTGGGCCGCTGAACTTCAAGCATGGGCATTGATGCCCAAGAGNATTGTCATGGTAGGAAGAGGAGAGAGTCCTGAGGGGCAGCCTTCCCATCCTGCTAATGAACTTGTGCTGTCACTCCAGAGGGATACACTAAGCGAGTGAAAGCCCAGCCTTCTGAATGTGACCACACCACATACTTCCAGATCCACCAAGAAGGAGAAGCCGTCCAGAGCCGCAGCCTGGAGTGCTGCAAAGGGGATTTAGACCTTAGCCTTGGGCCCTGACNTTTCATTTGCTTGTTCTCAGAAGGCTGAAGACAGCATGGTTGGAGGAGTCTGGCTGAGCTCTAGACACAGCCAAGGACAGGAANTGATGTCTCTAAGCCTGGACCACAGAGGGTACAACATAGTATTCTGCTTCCAAAAGCAGATGCTGGGGCCTACACTGCAGAATCTCACAAGAGAATGGGGCCTGGGAGGTATGCGTTCAGCACGCTGCTTGGGCAGT
>LZPO01027375.1:955868-968324 GCA_001675575.1 Neotoma lepida
ACCACATACACACATTCACACAGACACACCACACAGGTACATACACTCACACACAGATAAACACACACCACATACACACACAGACACACCACACACACAGAGACACACCACAGTCTCACACACACACACACAGAGACACACCACACAGTCTCTCACACACACACACATTCACACGCAGATAAACACACACCACACACATACACACACCACACAGACACACCACACACTCTGGGGATCCCATAGCAATGCCATCTTCTATGAACTGTCACAGTCATAGGCCAATGGGGTGAGGGATGGTCTGACTATTAGCAGGACCAGACTGAGGACATGAGGCTCATCCCCACAGAAGTGTGCTGGGGAGTTCCTGTCCTGTTTTTGACAATTACTTTTTTCCTTTTATTGAAAATAGATTCTTTTCTCATACAATATACCCTGACTATAGTTTCCCCTGCCACTCTTAATTTGGAATTTTGTTGCAGATGCTCACAGAGGATGAGTGTGGAAGGAACATTCTAATATGGGAGGAACAGGCAGACGCAACACAGAGAGAAATCCCCCAAACCCACCCACCCTTTCTGCCCCTTTTTTCTCCTTAGGGAGCCGGANACCCTGCTTTTCTGGTTGGTCTTGGCTGCTGTATCCAGAAATGAGCCCAATATGGGCTGAAACAGATTTATTCACAGGATCCTCTTTAGTTTTCCCAACTTCCTCTCCCCCACTAATGTTGGCTTTTAGCGGCTCTAGGAACTATGATTTAAATCACCCTAAATCCCATCCCTTCTACTGAGTCCTAATGACTAATCTGTCCTTTCTTCCGCCATCCCTCTGCTTCCTGTGGCCAAGATCAATTCCACTGATATTTATTAACCATCCACCACTAGCTAGACAGCAGGCACGCAACACTGACACCATGTCTGTTCTTGTGAACCCTCCCCCCTCCCTGTCCTCTTCGGCTCTATAAAACAGGCAGCAGGACTACTCTCTTTTGAACTCAGAAAATATTTTCTCAGAGGCAGACCCCTCAGAAAGCTCTTTCCTGTCTTAAGCTCCCTGTAAACTTACTAGATGATAAATTCTCATCTAATTGGCCAAACTCAACTTTAAACATTTTATTTGGGGGAACAAATCGTTAATTTTTTTTTTTTAAGTTCTGCCTCTCTGCTTACTCTTTCAGACTTAATTTTGGGAGCTTATCACAAAATGAACTTGCTTATAGTGGACACAAACTGGCGATCAGAATTTTCTATGAAATTAGGGCAATGGGAAAAGATTACTCTAACTACGGGGGAAACCCACAATCTCGTCCCTGAATTTTAGAGAAATGGATTTGAATCTAATGGCTATTAATAACAGAAATGATTGTTCCTTATTTGTTAAACCATCATCTTCCTGCAAGGAACAAATTTAAGATGTCTGCCTTCAAAAGGCTTTAAAAGCAATTTAAAGAAAAATGAAAAATAAAATGGAGGTTTGAACCAGAATTGAGTTTGTTGAAGTAATTAGGTTCCTTCCCCAACCGTTATGGTTTATAATGAACTCATATAGGGTGCCATTTTTGTTTTCTTATGCCCTGCATGTTAGTGGTAAAGTTATATAAGCTCACAAACTGCAAGCGTGCTTTCTTTCTCCTTTATTCTCTTCCCCTTGGCTAGTTGTGATTCCATCTTTATCGTTTGGTTGAGTTACCTTAGAATATTATAATATTTTGTAGAAACACATTCCTGGATAAACAGAACCCTTCTGAACTTCTGAAAACCTTACCTTTGTGAGCAGGACTGACTGGCATGAGGAATGCGCAGCCTCATGTTCCTGAAGCATAATTTTATAAGGAAAGTCATCATCAAAGCTCGCAGGATGACTCGTGTGGAGCCTGCGCAGACACCCAGCCTCCCCTCTGTTGCTTCAGTTAGCAGCTGCGCGGCCTGTTTTTCCCATCACCCGTCAGGATTGCGTTAGACAAAAATCCACCTTATAAAAAAAATCATGAAAACTGAGAACAGGGAAGCGATCGGTGGCCACTGTGAGGCAAGCTGCTGTCATCCTGGGCTCTGCTCCCTGCCTTGGCACCTGCNCAGAGGGGGCTGCATTCTCTGCCCAGCAGGGAGTTCCAGCTGACCTGCTGAGAATGTCCCAAGTGAGTCACCGCCTTTAACTCCATCGGAGCCATTTGCTGCCCACTTGGATGTTTCTGAACAGCTGCCTGGCTCTGAACCCAACTAGTAACTNGAAATGTGGCCATTGTCTGGCTTCTTTTTAAAAATGGAGTTGGGGTGGGGTAGGGGGAGGAAGAGAGAAAGGCACAAATCCAATTGAGAAAGACAGACAGCTTCATTTTTCCGCCCTTGAACGCCTGGGAAGGTGTTAGAGAAAGGAGGAAACAATGACAAACCCAGTTTGTCCTATTCTCTCTGGTGGTGTCTCTTACTGTTTCCCCAATGAAGTTGGGTGTGATCACTCATGGAATTTATGTGATATGTAGAGACTTACCTCCCTCAAGGAGGCCGGCCCATCACCACACTTTTTAACTTCTCCGTCTCGTCTTCCAAACACAACAGTGAATATTTCTCTTGCTCTGGAAACATTTCCCACAAAACTTGAAGTCNGTTTTTGACCGCATCAACAACTCTTTAGAGGCTTTGATTGAACAAGTTTCTGGCCTACACATTAACCAGGATATTTGAGGAACATTAGACATGATCCTTGAATTTAGGAATTTGTAATGAAATGGAGAGAAAAGGCTTATTCAAATGGTTGGTCCAGGAACAATTTGGGGGAGGGAGAAGGNGGTTACAAAANAGTGCCAGATGCCTGCAAGAGCAATTCAGGGTCTCTGGAGTTCAGAGCAATGCTCTAGGAAGCTGCTTTTCAATCTAGAATGGTGGTGACCAACATTAACAAGTGAAATTGAATTGACTTTGTAAACATGGGCAGTGTGTCATAGCTGGGCACNCAGCCCGGGTGTCTATGCTAAAGGCTGAAACATATTCACATGGCTGCAGGGTTGCATTAAATGGGAAGTCTGTGATTTATATGTGCATCTTTGCANGCATTAGCACATGCATACATTTACAAAAAGTCTCCTACATCACCAGAGACACTGCAGAGGTGGCAGGCAGTTGGTCCTCTTAGCTCCTTGTTGTACCATTTTGTGTCTGGTATCCGATCCTTATCTGAAGGNAGAAGAGCAGGTACATGGGATGGGATACAAAGACGCTTTCATTTGGAAAGACCTGCAGATTCACTGTTCTTATTTCACACGGCAGGAAGCAGGGAGCTAGGGCTGGAATCGGAACCAAGCTACCACCCATGAGCTCCACGGTGCAGCCTTGTATATGCCACCAGGCCCAATGTCCAAAGGTTCCACAATATCTCAGACTGTGGGGGCTAACCTCATACACACATGCTCGCTCGCTCTCTCTCTCTCTCTGTCTCTCTCTGTCTCTCTCTCTCTGTCTCTCTGTCTCTGTCTCTGTCTCTGTCTCTGACACACACACACACACACACACACACACACACACATCCTGGCAGGGCACCTCACATCTATATACAACATGTAGAGTCTTCGGTTCTCCCACACAGTTTCAGCATTTACCATGGATTTTCCTGAGCAGTAAATGCATAACACTGCTGTGATTATTGGTGTTTTGAGTTCCTTCAACTCTACCATATTTATCCGGACTCACTAAGGTTTAGGAGCCAAGAGAGCTGTTCTTCAAATTTTGTATTACTTCTGGCTCCCGAATGAGTGANCATACACAATGCTAACGCTACCAATGGAGATTTGAGCACACATTCATTATGAAAAAACAAGTCTATAGTTGTAATCCTAAGGAGACTTGTTGCAAATAATTTTTAAAAAATAGATTAGAGCTGGGCAGTGGTGGTGCACGCCTTTAGTCCCAGCACTCGGGAGGCAGAGGCAGGTGGATCTCTCTCTGTGAGTTCCAGGCCAGCCTGGGCTACAGAGCAAGTTCCAGCACAGCCAGGGCTACATAGTGAGATCCTGTCTCAGAAAAAACAAAAATAGATTAGAAAGAAATGGTTCAATTTGGATCCCTAAAACCAATGAGCAAGAGCAATTAGCTCTGTATTTCCCTAATTCGTTTATAAGAGTGTTTGAAAACCTAATGAACTATTATTAACAATTTTACCAAAATCAACGGTTTAGGAACGGCAAATCTAGATTTTGGTGTAATCAAGAGTTTCCTAAACAAAAGGGACTTTTTTCCAAAGGAAAAGATGGGGCACAACGGGGGCCATGCCAAAGGGGAGGAGGATTTAGACAGTAAACATACAAAGGATGAAACTGCAGGTGGCTCATGAGCCCTGTCACTTTAACATTAATAGGAGGGTGCAGTGGCAAACACCAGAACAGGCAGGGAGACGATGCAAATTAGGACAGGTGTGGGACAGTGAGCAGAGGGTCAGAAGGGACCACAATGATTTGAGCTGGCTTCTCGGTCTACCTTTGCCGTGCTGGCTCAGGTAGGGTGTGAGCAAAAATGGACAGTATTCATCCAACAGGCACCTCTTGAGCTGGTGGTATTGTGAATACTTCTAAAGATACTGTGGTGAACGAAATCAAATCTCTGACCTGATGCTAGCCCTGTTTCCATGTGGAAAACTGTAAGTAAACTAAGGGTTTATGCGGCAACATCAGGAATTGACAGGGACTGAAAAGGAGAACAACACAGGATGTTAAATGGATGCCCTTTGCAGCTATGTGAAGGTATGTGCAGGGGCTCCCACGAGTCTGCGGAATCCCCTTAGCGTTCAGAAAGGCTGATGGGAAGGAGGGTGGGAATGCAGTCAGAGGGTGACTGGGAAGGAAGCAGGATGTTTGGACTTCAAGTTTCATGTGATCTCAGAAAGCCTGCTGAGAAGTGTGGACTCTCATCTGTCAGCAAATTGAGGTTTTGGGGGTAAATGGAAAATTTTATAAGCTGAAGACTGACATGATTTTTTATATAAATCACTTTCATACATTTGGGGTGGACAAGTCTGGGGTCTCAGTTAGGAAGAAAGATGCTTGTGTCTTAACCGTTCAGTTGAAAGGACTTTACACAGGTTACCATCTACCTGGTGGACCACAGAGAAGGGACCCAGACCACGTGATTCACTATGCTTGGATAACCTAGTTGTGGATAACCTAGTTGTGGTTACCATGCCTATAGCTTTGAACTGAGGGGCTGCTCCTAACTCCCCACTCTACTGCTTTTCATTTCTACATAGGGTGATGTCAGATGAGTTACTGTCAGGCCAACTCCATGATTTATGCCCAGGGTGTATGTATTAGAAAAAATCCCCAGGGCTGTCAGTGTAGAGTAGTGAGACCTCTAAGGGGTGATTAGGTCTTAGTGTGGTTTAAGAACGATTAATGGGCTATCATGGAAATAAGCCAGTTACCATGGCAATCAACGGCTTCCTGGTAAATGAGTCTGGGCCTCTCCTCTTCCTTCCTCTCTCCCTCACCCCCTTGCCTCCCTCCATGGAATGACGCAGTGATGAGAAAAACCTGGCCAAGTGGGGAGCATTTCCAGGCAGGATGTCCCAGCATTGAGAACTATAGACAATACAACTTTCTTCTCAACAAACTATCCTGTCTCTAGTGTTTTGTTATAGCAGCATAGAACAGTCTGAGACACAGTGAACACTGAACATAACAACTCAACAAAAAACCTCATCACTGAGNGTACTGGAGTGAGGACAAAGTCAAGAANATAAAAAGACATTTGAGAATCGAAAGAAGGGGAAACATTGTAACATATAATTGCCTGTTACAGTTTCTATCTAGAGAGCAGGTCCAAGTNNGGGCCACAATGGGGAAATAAAATGTCATTGAAATCCAAGTGTGTGGCTTAAGTCTGTACTCTCAGGACCCAGGGTGCTGAGCCAGGAGGATTGCCACTAGTCTGAGGCCAGGCTGAGCTATGTAGTAAGTTTTAGGCCAGCCTGGGTGACATAGGTAGACACAGACACAATAAACAAATAAACAGAGGAATTTGGATGGAAAGCAAAAGTCTTTCAGGCATAAAGAAACCGAAAATTACTTTCAGCAGATCAAATCAGACAGCAGACAGAGAATATCTAAAATGCTTCTTACAAACTCATGAGCCTTGAACTGAAAATGCTTGGGAAAGCCTCCAGGTTGCCCAGGGAAGGTTAAGAGAATTGAAGGAAGATTCAGTTCTGTGTACCAGAAATAAGACAGCATTTTAGAGTTTAATATTGATCAAGTGAACACCTTGNTTTAAACAAAACCGTTAATAGTCTTTGGAGGACTGGCAGAATCTCCTATTTCTAACAGGGAGCACTCACAATATCTAGGATTGCTAGTTATACAGAGTAAAGCCACTAGGCATGTGAAAAATATGACATATACCCAAGAGGAAGAGATTGAGTTAATGGCATATGATACCGAAGTGACCCAGAGAGTGGGATTTACAAAGTTCTCAAAGTAGATATCTTCAACGTGATTCAAATATAAAGGAAGTATGCATTTAACCAATGGAAAAGTCCTCAGTCTCAGTAGAGAAAAAATGGAAGTCATGAGCAATAACCAAATAGAGAAATTCAAGCAAGACAATATAATACCAATCCTNGTGGTTTGAATCTGAAATGCCCACGACAGGCTCGCACTTTGAAAGCTTGGTCCCTAGCAGGTATGGTGCTATTCTAGAAAAGTTTGTGATGTTTCTCTGAGTGAGCAGAAGTAGGGTCACCAAGGTGGGACTTTGGGGTTNCACATGACTGCCAGTCCATGTCTCCCTCTCTGTTTTCTGGACTGCTGTAACGTGAATAGTCTGTTCTGCCGTGTCCCCACAGTGGTGGGGGAAACTCTCCTAACGCCTGAGCCAAAATAAGTCTTCTCCTCTTTAAGTAGTTCTGTTAGGTGTTGTGGTCACAGCGATGCAGCAACTGAGACAACGGGAAGTACANTTTTGATTGGGTGGTTTCAGCAAATAGGAGATGGCACAAGGAAACATCAGTGAAGTTGAAGGTTGGCACAAGAAAACGTGAGCAAAACAGAAGGTAAGCCAATACGGTTGTGAAGACTGAGGAACTGGGAGACAACCAGATTGGCTGATGAGAAAACTCAAGAAGTCCTGGGATCCGCATAATTAAAGTATGGGAGGAGAGAGGAAACAAAGGAAAAGGTTTCTAAAGCAATTAANTTAAATTTAACTAAAATTATTTAAATTTCACAAAAAAATGTTTGCATATTCAAAAAGTCCAGAAAATCCTTAACTCAAAGAAAATGATAGTAGGGCTCATCATAAGTAGTGTAAAGGAATTTGAAAGTAGGGGGGAAATAGAGAGTCAGGGGAAAAAAAGGCACACCACATATACAAGGGAACAGCAACACAAATAAACTGCTAATCTGTCATCACACACTCACTGAAGCAAGACTGCAGTGGACCATCACTGTTAAAATAATCAAAAGGAAAGTAACATTTCAAGTAAGGCCTTTCTAGCCTGAGAAAATTCACCCCAAACATTAAACTCAGTTTCAAATAAATAAAAACTAAAATAAGTTTTAAAGAATCTTTTTTGGTGTGTGTGTGTGTGTGTGTGTGTGTGTGTGTGTGTGTGTGTGTGTGTGCATATCCAGAAGAGAGCATTAGATTCTCTGGAGCTGGAGTTCCAGGCAGTTGTGAGCCACAGAACTTGAGTGCTGGGAACTAAACTCTGATCCCCAGTAAGAACAGCAAGTGTTCCTGGCCCCAAGCCGCCTCTCCAGCACCTCTGAGAATTTTTTGCCAGAAGATTTGCACTGCGAAGTAAGCTGTAGGAAGGTCCTTAGGTAAATGGAAGTTGTTGAATCTTCACAGAGATTTAATTCATTTACACCAAAAATGGTGAACACATGGATAAGCATATAAAAACCATTTAAGTAAAACATTTTAACTTTGCATTATGAGATTTCTAAAGTGGGTGATGAAACATATATGACAGCTGTCANATAAGTGCTAGGAGAGGGGCAAACAGCCTGAAATGATGATCAAATCTCCATAGTTTACGTGTATTGACACTATATTCATTCCTAAACTGCAGACTTGGGGATGTTTATAAGGCTCGCTGAAAGGGTAAATACAGAAGTGACTTAAAGAGATATAACTTAAAAGATTGTGTGTAAATTATATATTTGGCCCAAATAAAGCAGATGTGAAGACCTCATTTCTTACTGTCTGTATACTTGTTGCCAGTGGTTAATGGTCACTGCTAAGATGGTCCATAGGATGACAAAATCTAAAACTACAGTCTTAAACTCTTGGAGTCCTCCTAGGTACACACAAAAATTTACAGGCTTTGGAATTTTGGAATTTTCCTATTACAATTCATATTTTCAAAATCTCTTTAAAATTTCTGAATACCTGGGATACAGATCCTGAGTTCCTACAATAATGTCTTTGATGGACACTAAGACCTCTCATCTCTAGTCTGATGCTCTCTGGGTCTCTAAACTGGAGCACTCTATACCTGTCCACTTCTCTCTGTGATGAATACCACAGGAAACAGCAAGTGAGTGGTTTAGGTCACTGTATCTGCAGACATGAAGGCTACAGACATTGCAATGCAGTCGGTGAATGCATTAGCTTTTATCAGCCCAGTCACACTGGCCTGAACTGAGTTTGAAGTCAGTCAACAACAAGCCCTTTCTGGAGGAAGCTTAATTTAAGTAGATCTCTGTTCTCCATCTCTGCAGTGGTTGGCTTGCTGAGTCTCAAAGCTGAAGTTCCCAGACAGCCCAGCAGGTTTTATCCCTGCATTCCACCCTATTACCATGTACAGGTGGGCTATCTCAGGACCCAGATCTGGTCACTTACTAAAGTAAGTGACTTGATTCCTTCCCATTCAGAAGTTTGGCATGCTGCCTTCTGGGTCTTTGAATTCAAACAGAACCAGTTTGGGTGTTCCAGAATAACTCAGTCTAGAACAAGTCCTCTCAGATGACCCCCCATCTTTACCTCAAGCCAAGCACAGGTCAGGCACATGTTCTCATAATGGATCTGTGCAGCTATGCTTTCTTGTCGACCCTTCTACTTGTGTGTATTGGCAAATCTTCTAATGTCGGCAACATCAGAAAAAGAGTATGATTNGATAATGTNGGGAATGAACAATAGGCAGAGCGGGCAATTGGAAGTGCAGACTGAGTTTTGTTTTTTTCTCAGGATTAGGCTGTGTTATGGGACTGTCTGATCTGAAGCTTCGTGGATTCTTGCCCCTGGGAATGTGGCAATGTGGGGACAGTTTGTGAGTGTTTTCCACCGCTCCCATCTTCATCATAAAGAGTGCCATTCATCCAGCCCTCCTCCTCTCCTTTTCTGTCCTTCTCCCTTTTGTACTGGCACCCTTTAAAAGGAAATGCACCAACGATTATGCTTTCGGGAAACAAATGTTGCCACATACATATGCGGATCATTAAACTAGGCTCAAGAATGAATATTTTTGGCATGTGTGTGTCAAGGTCTTGGATCGAAGCCCTTTGATGATGAGTAGGAACCTGCCGCTTGCTCACGTCTCAGGTCTGGAATGAGGAAGAAAGTCTTCACAATCTAGGAAAAGCCAAGAACAGCTGAAAACACGGCACTGACCCCTGGAGCCAAAGAACCTGCAAGGGAGTGAAGAGCCAACTCTCTTAACTTTCTAATTCTAGAAAGTTCCAAGAATCAAGGTACAGCATCCTGAAGCAAGGGACGGTATCTATGGCATCTTCATAAGGTAATGCCCTGGCTGTGGCTCCTTNCACCTCTGCTTTCCGAAACCCCGACAATCCACACTAACATGATGCAAGAGGAATCAAAAGAAACTGGTTTAGAGGTTTTAGAAACCATGACTTTGATGTCTAAGAAAAGCGCGTCCCAAACTAGTTAAAGCATTATACTGTGTTTTTAATTGAAATATAAAATCTCCCTCAGAAATCAGCCACTAAACACAAGAGGAGCCTCAAACCCTGTAGGGATCTTTTAGGAAGAATATAATCATGCTTAAGACTTCACCATAAAACAGCTTGTGAGCCACACTTACTTTCAAAGCACTTTACAAGCATCGTCCAGATCACCTGCCTCCCTGCCCCTCCCTGCTCCTCCCTGCTCCTCCCCGCTCCTTCCCGCTCCTCCCTGGGATGGCAGGTGAGGGCTTTCGGCCCAATGCACAGCTGGCAAACCCTAGAAAGGCAGCTGGACCACTGGAGAGAGTGATGACTGACGCTTCTGATCCAGTGAAGACCTGTGGTGCCACAGCACTAAGAATGTCCTCCCTGGGACAGTGAGAGAGAGCTTGTCCTACTATGTGAGAACAGCCAGGGGCCCCAGATTCTCCTCAGCATCCATCCACTCTGTTTGTATCACCTTGAACTCAGAATTCTCAGGTTCCTGGAGCCTGACTATTCTTCATGTATCAGTACCTCTGACACTGAGTCAAGGGTAGGAGCTGCTTTTCCACTTGCTGACTAGGTCATTTCTTCCCTTCTGCTCGGCTTGCCCCAAATTTGTCCAAGACCCTGAGCTCTTCATCTCTGCTAAAAGTAACATCATAGTACTTGGTTCACATCATGATGCTCTGTTTCAATTCCCTCATAGAGATATTGTCTTTTTCTGATCACAAGTGGGAGTGGGATATTCCCTAGGGTGAGTTTCTTCACCTCTCTGAGCTTCTGTCTTGTCTTCTGTTAAAAAAGCATAACAATATCATTGTGAGAACTCAGTGAAGTTCAGCAGAGCGCTTGGCACTCAGCCCATGCTAATTAACACGCAAAGTCTCACCCAACCAAAGCCCTAATTCTGGTCATTTCCCCTCTTCAACAGTCAACTTTATCACTTGCTACCATCAAATGAATGTTTACATTTTTGCAAAATTCCAACACTGATTCTCTGAACCCCAAGTGGCTATTTGGAGATGGAGCCCTTCAGGAAGTAATCAAGGGTGCTGATAAGGATGGGGTCTTGAACCACTACAATCAGTGACCCTAAGACAAGAGAGAGAAGGCTGTTTCCCCCTGTGTGCATGCTCTGAGAATGGGCAAGTGGGTACATGGGGAGGCGTGGCCATCTACAAGCCAGCATGGGACTCTTCTCCAGAACCCAGCCACACTGGTACTCTCACCCCAATTTCTAGACTCCATGTTAATCATGGCTTTGTAAGTCACTCAGGCAGACTGCACTGGTCTGAGAGACCAAGACAGTTCCATCAAGTATTTCTTCCTTTGCTACCCACTTCATGAGAGCGTCAATGGTCCTCCACACAGCATCAATACTCAGGTACTTCTTCCTTTGCCACCCACTTCATGAGAGCATCAGTGGTCCTCCACACAGCATCGATGGTCACTTTTTCCTATAAATGCTTCCCTACAGTGCCCACTCTAGCCAATGCTGTTAAGCAAATATCCAAGAGAGTCTGTATCTGTGAAGTCTATTGTTTACTCATAAAAAAGGAATATCATTCGGTAGATAGGCACTTTAGCTTTGTCCTTTCTCCTTTTCCTAAGTGCTCATGGGATACTGGGAAGTGAAACCGCTTACTGCCTTGTGAATGTGATGGGTTCTGGGTCTTGATGTGGTCTTGACAACTGTAGAAGCCCACTTTTCTGACTCCTTGTTCTGTTGAAAACAAAACCAAACCATCTGGCCTTATCCATGTGCTTGTTAGATGCAGAGATCATATTCCTAATGGGAAGGACTTCCAAAATATTCTCGCTACCTCAAAAAAAGCTTCTAAAAGCACAGTTCCCACGAGGCCCCTGCCCTTCCTCTGGTGCTTTCACTGGCTTCTGTGTGTGTGGAATGAAGCTCCGGGAACAAGGGGATTTGCACAGCCTGAGGCTGCCTCCCTTCCCCCTCTAGTCTCCTGCACTCCAGTGTACACCCTGGAAGATCCTCTGATCCCCACCCCCCACAGTGACTTCTCCCTTCGCAGCTTTAACCCCCAACTTTGCCTATGCTCACTGGCAGCCTCTCAGGATTCTGCACTTTGCCTTGAGAACAACCCAAGGCCGCTTGGCCCTCCGCTAGGACGTCAGAGAACTGCAAGATGTGGAAGCGCCATCTTGCAGTGATTATGAGTCAGGGCCCAGGAGCCTGTGTCCCCAGTCATCACAGCGCAGTGAATTTGGGTTCCGTATCAAGCCCTGTAGATCTCTCCCTCTTGTTCCTTCATAAATAGAGGTGATAGCAGTCTCTCTACCTCACACTGGTGATGGCTTGGCTTATTTTGACTTTACACAGTTATCGAAAACAACTTCATACAACTAACTATTGTACATTCTCACTGTTGGTTATGTCCTAAATCATAGGACACAGTCAGTAACTTATTGGCACACGGGCTTCACATCAGATGAGTTTGCCCAGTTGGGCCAGTTTTAAGCTGATGTAAATTCCCTTTAAGGTACACCAGATGGGTGTGAGGGTTAGCACAGGTATATCAAACACATGTGTGGCTCATGAAGGTATCAGCTCA
>LZPO01027375.1:982315-995049 GCA_001675575.1 Neotoma lepida
GTATACCTGTGTATGTGTGCCTAAGAATGCATGTTGTCTGCATGTGCACAAATGCACATGTAATTGACAAGCTTTCCTTATAGTCCTCATGTGCTCTTTTATTTTTAAATGATAACAGAAGTATCCTTGAGGAATATAAGTGATGAAACTTTCAATAAGTAGCTTATTAAGGAAATTTGAGGTAGGCTGGAGAGATGGCTCAGCAGCTAAGAGCCCTTGCCAATCTTGCAGANGACCAAGGTTTGATACCCAGCACCCACATGGAGGCTCATGACCATCTACAACTCCTGTTCTTGGAGATCCACAGGCCTCTTCTAGCTTCTGTGGANACTGCACACTACATGGTGCACGTACACACATGCAGACAAAAATTATTTAAAATGAAATAATGTTTTTTTTTTAAAAAAGACGTACTAATCTTGATCATTTAAAAGAAAATTTAGAGCATGCTTCTTTTGGAGTNTGAGCTCAGTCTTGAACTAAACCTAAGTCCACACATGTCATATGTTNGACTGTGTCTCCCTAAACCAGTTATGTTGAAATTCCCCAGCCCAGTCTGTTAAAATGCGGCTGTGTTTGGAAAGAGGGTTTTCACAGACAGTCCTGAGGGACTGGGCAGACGGCTCCGTCAGTAAGGTGCCTACTATGGACCTGACTGAGTTCAGACTCTCAGCATTACCAGACAGGTCGGCATGTTGACATGTGCCTGCAATCCTAGCAGGTATGGGAGGATCCCTGGACCTCTGTGGCCAGCAACTCTTGGCAAATTGGTGAGTTCCTGGTTCAGCAAGAGACCCTGCCTCAAAACCTATGGTGGAGAGCAAGAGGGAAAGGTACCGGACATAACTTCTGGCTTCCATAAGCATGCACACATACATGTACACATGAACATACATATATACCCACAGGTACATGATAACATACATATACACAAACACATACACACACAAACACACATACAGAGAGACAGAGCAGAGATGTAGAGAGAGAGAGACAGAGAGAAGATGGGCCCTAGTCTAAGTGTGTGTTTGTAAGAAGTAGAGTATGCATGTCCACAGACATACAGAGGGAAAGGCCACAGTACAACCCAGAGACTGGGCAATACGGTCACANGAGGAGGNGTGCCAAGGCTTGTCAACTACTACAAAGACTAGAAGATGCCAGGAGGGGGGTCCAACCCAAGTGGTCCGGCTCACTCCAGGATGTCAGAAGTCTGGCTCCTGTTACTATACCATGAGACATTCATGGAATTTAACTCTGGCAGCCCTNTGGAGCTGGTTCCCTGGGCTTTGAGCTGGAAAAGAAGGGTGCTGAGGGGTGCTGATCACATAGAGGGAAAGAGGAAGAGAAATAGCTGTGGCACAGGAGAGATCGTGTGTTCTGGAAAAGGAGGAAGTTTTGACGCATCTACTTTTCTTGTTTTCGTTTTCTTAGAACTGAAAATACTTGGAAAAAGGCTCATGCAAAATGGGTGTTGTCGACAAGAAAATTGATCCATAAATCTGTCTAGAGGTCTAAAGTTTCATCAAAGAGGATTAGACACTTTGTAAAACAGAACCGTCCACTACAAAATCACCAAGAAGAGTGTAAGTCCATGCCACCAGCATTGGGCTTTTTAAAGAACACATTTTAGGGAGTTTCCTTTTGGAACATTTTTCTCAGATTCTAACCTGTTGACAGTGTTGTCCTCCTCCATTCTGGTGTCTCCNTGGAAACAACACTCAGAGGTCTTCAGGTCAGAAATGAGTGAGACTCAAAGAGAATTTAGATAATTATGACTGGATGGACACAAGAAGAAATGTATATTATTCCCCATTTAGATTTACATAAAATGGTCTGTACAGGGTGCTTGGCAGGTTTTGTAGAGAGTCACCTCTTTGTCCCTGGGAAGAAATGGAGAAGGCTCCTCANAGGGTGATGCACAGAACAGTCTTGGCAGAGAACAGGGCNTGGGGCTCTGCTGTTTATTGTATCATGTCCTTGGGGCAGTGGGTGTGCACTGCGCCTTCCATGAACAAGTTCAATGCTAGACCTTGTCTCTGCTTCTACTTCAGCCCAAGATCTGTCCTTCCTTCTGACCCAGGGTCCCACTCAATGCAATGAACACTGTCTGCCCTCTGTAAGAGCATGGCCATACCCCAGAGCTTTAGCGTATGCTAATAACGCAATTTCAAGTTGACCTCTTTCATTCTTAAGAGGAGAAACCCATTTACCTAGTACTTTTAGAGGGGTGGGTGGGAAGAGCTACTCCCAGAGGGATAAGGTGATTTCTTGGCCTTCTCAGAGTGAGAGGAACTGGGGAGGAGTGTCTCACTTCCCTGTTAGGTGACAAGGGCCTTGCCTTCACAAAGGAGCAACCACACTGCCCTTCTCAGNTTTTGGCCTCCTTCCCTCTCTCCCTTCTCCCACATACCTATGGGTGAGGGTGNCTTTCCCAAGGGTGAGGCAACACTTTTAACATTACTGGCTCCCTGTGGAACTGCATTAACCCCTGCAGTATCTCTTCCAGGTGGGGCACAGACATCTCAGATTTCAAATGTTCAAAGCAACCCAGGCCAACCCCTGTCTTCTCTCCACCTTCTGCTTTCCAGAAACATGTGCCATTGTTCAGCCAGGCTCCCCAGCCAGAACTGTCACCCCAGGCTCAGCTCACCAGCAAGAGCTGTTGCCATGGCAAGGCTTCATTCTAAGTCTGTCACTTCCCCCACCCTGCCAAGCAAGAGTCCTTGCCACCCAAAGCTCATCAGTGTCTACATGTCTATTTATGCTCTGCCCCGTGACCAGAGTGAGGTCTCCCTAAGCTGCAAGTGAACTCTTCCCCCACTTAAAACCTCAAGGGAGTTCGCACTTCTGAGACCCTGCATGTCTCCATCCCTGTTCACTTTCCCAATCTCCCATCAGGTCACTTCATGCCCACCTTGGGTCTTCCTCCTTCCACCATCCCCCACTCAGAGCACTCTGAGCAGCTTCTTNCGTCTGCTGAAGACCACCACCATTTAGATTTGCTCAGCATTCACTTGCTTTCATTGCTTTTGAACAACGGAGAAATGCAACCAATCACACAATTTGTCCTCTGTAAGTGAAATTTTTTTCACCAACCAGAATTCTTTGAGATTCATGACATCACTGCTTGCAAGATAATGATCCTTTTTAATGGCCATGGGACAGTCCATTGTGTAATTATAATCAACTCATTTATTTATTCTTTCATTGACAGACTTTGAGTTGTTTCCACGTTTTAAGCTTTATGAATAAAACTGCTAAGACCATTCTGCTGAGTGCCTTCCAATGGGTGTGGTTTGCGTGTGAAATGTTCCCCACAGGTTCATGTGTTTTAACATTTGGTCCCCGCAGGTGGCGCTGTTTGGGGAGTTTATAGATGTGAGGGGCTTGGCTGGAGGATTTGAGTTGGTGGAGATGGGCCTTGAAGGTAATACCTGCTTCTAGTTCAGCCTGAGCTTTCTGCTCCCTGGCTGCCACAGGGATGTGGCCAATANCCACAAGTTCCTATTGCTGTGTTCTCCTATCCTGATGGACAGCATCCTCCAAGCTAAGAGCCCAATCAACTTCTCCCTTAAGACGCTTTTGTCAGATATGGTAACACAGGGCAAGTAACAATACAGTGTAGGCAAATGTGTATCTATCTATCTATCTATCTATATATATATATGAATTGCTGTATTGTGGGGAAGGCATATGGCTTGTTTTATGAGACTATTTCTATACCTTTATTTTAGTTTTTGAGCTTTATTTATGTCTTTCCTCGTAGAATTTATCTCTGCAAAGGTGAGTACCTGTTCACATATTACCTTCTTTTTTAAAAAGGTGTGTGTGTGCTTGTACATGTGTGTGTGTGTGTTCCTGGAGACCAGACAAGGGTTTGGATCTGCGGCTACAGCTGATTGTGAGCTACCTGACGTGGGTGGTGGGACACAAAGGTCTGTCCTTTGCACAAGCAGCAAGTGTTCTTAACCACTAAGCTATCCCTCGCCTGCACATTTCAGTTACTATTTGTTGAAACAAGAAGTGTGAAAGTCTGCACACCGGGCTTCTACTTCCCCGATGAACTTGTTAGTTTTACTTCCGCGCCTCTTCAGCTTGTCAGGCTTCGGTTCTCTCTGCTTAAGAGCCACTCTGTCTCACTCACTGCATATTCCAGGGAGTGAGGCCCTAGGAAATCCTCCCACCCTTCCTGACTGGCCCTGCACTGTTGCAACAGGATTCCAGTCAGGGCCCTGCAGAGCTTAGGACCACCCCAGGCCAATCAAATATGCTGAGGATTAGAGTAGCAAGCCCGAGGAGAGCAGACCTCTGGGTGAGACCTCATGGGACTCAGTCTTGGGCTGGAATTCTGACAAAGGTGTGGCTAGCACTTGCATGTGTTTGGCACAAAGTCTGATGTAAAGCAGATACTCAGCAAGTACTTTAATTTACTNTTATGTATTTCCATCCAACTGCTTCTCCTATACTGTTGATATCACAGAGCCTCATTGGAATTTATCAGGTTAGACCATTGAGTACCCATCAAAAGACTGGCACAGTGGAAAATCACCAGTGTTTAGTTTCTATGGGTCCCATGCCCTTTGCAATAAGTGGATTATAAAACAAAACAACAACAACAAAAACCTTAATATAAGAACAGCCAGTTTCTGCAGTAGCAATAACATCTTGTGTAAGCGGATTGTGCGTTCTGACTTCCTTCAGGAAGGCTGTAGCGACTTCAGGTTAACACTTGCCCTTAAGACCTGTGAATCAATCTCTGATGAACTGGCTTGAAGTGGAATGCACCTGTGACTTGCTGCCAACCAATGGGACATGGCAAAGATGGCAGGACACGTAAGATCAGTAATTATATATGATTATGTCATCCATTTGCTCTCTCTCTCTCTCCTCACTGACTTTAAGGAAGTAAGTAGTCACACTATGGAATTTCAAACAAGGAATAACAATACCTCAGAGCCAAGTATAGAGTCTGCCCTGTAAGGCTTCCAACTGANCCCTTGCATACACTAAGACCCTCAAGTAAACAAGCCCCTTAGCTCTTAAACCACAAGGACTTGAATTCTGACAAATGTGAGAACTCAAAAGTGGATCCATCTCCAAGTAAGCCTCAGATGAGACCACAGCCCCAGTCAACACCTTCATTACATCCTTGTGAGACACTGAGGCAAAAAATTCAAAGTATGTCTAANCTCCTGACCCAAAGGAACTGCAAGGTGACAACCAATCACTATTTTAAGCCACTATACACGTGGCTTTCCTGCTCCACCATGACAGACACATAATGGCATCANGCATTTAGCTGGCATCTACTACAACTGTACAGTGTATCAGATGTAATAATACTGGGCTCTTGATATAGGATATTATTTAGTGTTTATCATTCAATATAAATATGACCTGCTAGCAACAACCCCACACATCCTTTACGCCCTTGTTTTCCAGACACCAAAATGATACTGTGACAACCACCTGGGCAAGTACAGCACTTGTCCCATTGATCTCATTTAAAGATCTCTCCCATAAACTATTTCTCTTTAGCAAGGTTAAATGTCCATGACCAAACAACCTTATTTATTGTAGTCATTGTACCTAAATATGCAATCACCATTTTAATAAAGTTATTGACAAGTTTCAAGGTTTCTGGAAGAAGTTTGAGACATCTTCCATTATCAAAGGACAGTCNTAGGAACCAGCCAGGCTGCCGGGACAGACATCAGAACATAAAATGAAGCTATTTGTCAGGCCTCAGATCAATGTTTGCCTGCAATCTTTGGGTAACTTGGGTTGGGCATATAAGAAATAACATCTTTTAATGAAATAGACCATTCTGAATGTAAATAGCAAATTAATATAGAGAATACATGCATTGTATATTGTGGTTAAATGATTCTATATTTCTGTGGTGGAATAATTGGAACTGTCTTGGTTTTTAGCACTTGTGGATTTTGTGGTTAATAATGTTGTCTAGTCTTGTTATAACAGTTGTTTGGGTGTATGTGTGTCTATGTAGGTGATTCAGATACAAGTTACAGGTCACTAGAGTTAAACCACAGGGATCTACGAAACTGCTCAGCACCAAGGTTACACTCTCTCCCTTTTCTAGTCTTCAGCTTTTCTTGTGAGTCATAAAACTATTTCTATCTCAAAAGCAAACAGTGGAATCTAGTTACTCACTCTAGAGATAATTTCTACATGGAAAATAAAGCCTGGAATTCCCTTCCTACAGAGAAAACGTAAAATTTAGCCTTTTGAAATTAACTCTGATTTTGATGTTATTTTTCTTTATTTAATGTTTATTTTTATGCTGGATGTGTATGCTTAAGTGTATGTATGTGCACCATGTGCATGCATGAGTCTGTCAATGTCAGAAAAGGGTATTGTATCTCCTGAAACTGGAGTTACAGGTAGTGGCGAACCACCATGTGGGTGCTGGGAACAGAACTGAGTCCTCTGCAAGAGCAATAAGTGTCTAGACCACAGAACTATCTCTCCAACTCCTCCTCTGATACATAGTTTTAAATGCATTCATATGTATGCCTTTTTCAGGATCAGTGTTACATATTCTTAGAGATTTATTTTATTTTAATTGTGTGTGCGTGTATGTGGGATAATGTTCATATGAGTGCAGGTGCCTATCAAAGACAAAAAGGGTATTGTATCCNGTGGAGTTGGAGTCACAGGTACTTGTAAACCACCCAACAAGGTGCTAAGAATTGAACTCAAGCCCTCTACAAGAGTCGTATGTGCTTTTAACTGCTAAGACACCTCCCAGGCCCCAACACATGTTATTTTGAAGTTGATTACTTTGCCCCAATCCAAAACTTCCTGTTAGAGCCTTAAGTTCATTCCTTGTGTGTTATTAGTATTTTATTACATAGAAGTGTTGTGTGTCTTTTAAAAGTAAATAAAATCATGAACATAAGACTTTGTGTACTTGAAAAGCAGGCAATTAAAAGAGCTACTCAGTAAATAAGTGATAAGATCACAGGGCTTTACAGGCAAAAGCTGCTACCTTGATGTTGGGCCTATTATAACCAAATATTGTCTAACCTTTAATCACAGCCATTTGTCAGCCAAATAGATGGTGCACTGTTCTCCAATTAAAATGTGAGATGATATCATGTTAATTCAAAATCCATTCTCATTTCTACATCTTTATTTCTCTTAATAGGGGTTATTAATTTGTTGTTCAAGAGATGACTGAAAATAACGCTGCCTGTAATGACTAATGTTGAGAAGAGTTCAGNTGCGTACTCTGGCTGAGAGCGCATGTTGGGATCAATGGCTTTGATAAACAGTCAGCAGTAAGAACAGAGAAGCATTAATTCTCCTGGACTCAACTGTTCTTCCAGGGCCTGTGATACGAGGTAAATCAGAGAAAATGGTAGCATCTGTGTACAGAACTGTCCATCACTAGGTCCTTCATTGTGAAGACAGACATTGACAGTATAGAGACAGTCACTTTGTAAAATATGTGAATTCTAAATCTTCTTATGATCAAATAGTAGGAGACTAATACAAGATAATTAACAAGTGAATAATAACGTAAGAGGTTTTAAGGATAGGAGAAAAGTGGAGACTGGAAGTATTGTTAGCTAAAGAACNGATGGAAGAAAAGCCAGTTGCGAATGCCTGTCCCCACTGCAGAGATCACAGGTAACTAAGCATGGTAGATCACTAGATCTACCTTCTGTCAAACGTGTTTTACAATGATAACATCAGTTAGTAGTGATAGTCATGTTAGCCCAATCATACATTTACTGTGTGAGCTAACATCTTTAGACCCAGGACAAGTTGTTGACACAAGTGTAGCCTTCCCTGAGTAGCATTCTCCTCAGAGGCCATTGATTTGATGAAGGAACAACTTTAAAGCTCTTACTGACCTTGGAGTTAAGGTTCCTCTTCGAGGCTGAGGAAAATGTGGAATCTTTTCCAGCCTGCAACATGGGGAACTCCACTGAATCTTGTTTGTGCACTAAAGAATCACTAGCAGGCTGACAAAGTTAAAGAAATCTGGGTTTCTACACGTGTGTGCACATGCCTAAACACGGCAGTCATCTGAGCTGTCTGTCCATACTTNCAGTTCTCTCTCTGCAGATTCATNGGAGGACTTCACCCTGTGAACCTCTGACTTGCTCTGACCAATGATGTAGGGCAAACACCATGTTTCACTTCTGTCTTTTCTTCCTTTCAAGTTGATGAAGCTTGTGTGGCCTCAAACCCTCAGAGGAGATGGCATGGCACAGAGCCGCTTGCTTACCAAAGGTAGCATGGCTCCTNAATTAGGATAAATCATTGCTGTCAGAAGCCAGTGAGAGAACTGGGGATTTCTGTGACAGCGCTACAATCTGGCATACTCTGNCCAATGCAAGAAACATTTGAAGCAAATGTGTTTCAGAAAAATGATTAAAGAAGCTAAAAATGTAATAAATCAGAAATTTAACATATTTTATAAAGTCTATAGAGGTATAAAATCCCTATAGAAATTAAAAAATATTTTATATTTTGAGTCATGATGGTCAGCAAATAAGAGTATTCATTAAATTTTATAATGTCTCAACAAGAGAAAATAAAACCTTAGTAATTTTCCAAGTCCTTTAAGTAAGANAAAATTTTAAGATAATNTGTTTATCAAGTGATGAAACCATGTTTATAAAAAGAAATGCTTCTTTTCTATTCTCCCATTTAAAAGAATCTGTGAGCATACCTCAGGAATAATTACTGGATTGAGGGCTGAGACAGTGAAAATATAAAGTAGTCATAAACTTCTGGTAGTGCCCAAAGGTGAGAATGTGTTTAATAAAGAAATAGGAGGATTGAATGATATCAGAAGAACAAGAGCCACGCCCTGAGGGCTCCCAATGCCTGCGTCTGACACAGTTCCTATGCCAAGACAAATAGTGTGCTACTTNATTACAGCTCAAGAAATAAGGAATACCCATGACTNTATACTTTACAAATAAGTGATGATGAAAATTAAGTCATTTTGATGCCGTGTAGATGCCCTGTGCCTCTGACCTATCATGTATCAAATCTTCCACTCCAGGAAGAAGGCAGCAGACAGTGATGGAGGAAGGGTTAAATTCTGCAGGATACTAGGTTAGGACCCACTGAGACTCTCAAGATCATGAAAAACAAGGCAGGGTGGTTAATTAGCTTGATTGGATTAAGAAAGGCCAGGAACATTAGTGAGGCACATCTTTGGGTGTGTCTGTGAGGGAATTTCTAGAGAATATTAACTGACATGGGAACACTTATTCTGAACGTAGTCAATACTATTCCACGAGCTGGGGTTCTAGATTGACTAAGAAGGAGAAAGTGAACTGAGTACCAGCATTCATCCCTTTCTGCTTCTTGACTGCAGATAGGATATGACCAGCTGCCTCAAGCCCCAGCCACCATGACTTCTCTGCCAACTCTTCCCTTCAGTGATGGACTATTCCCACCCAAACCATGAGCCCCAACAAACCATCCAGGCTGAAGTGGCTTTTGTTAGGTGTTTTGTCACATCCAGAAAACAAGTAACACATAAGGAATGAACAAGATATTGTCATGTTGCAGTGTAANGTGACAGGAATGCCAAATGTGTAATTTAATATCCTGGATTGAATCATGCAACAGATAGAGAATGTAATGGAAACAGCCAACACCAGGGCTGGGGAGATGTTTGCAGGTAAGGTCCCTACTCGCGCAAGTGTGAGGACCTGTGTTCAGATCCTCAATGCCCATGCAAAATCTGGCTGTGAGTGTGCACCTATAAACTCAGGTGTGGGGACACAAGGAGATAGACCCCTGAAGCTCCAGCTGAATCAGTGAGATCCTGGTTTGGTGAGAGACCCTGCCTTAAAATACAAGATGAAGAGTGATTAAGAAAGATATCCAACATAGACCTCTGGACTCTACAAGTATATACAAACACATTCATGCATACCACACATACACACAGGCATACACATGACTGCACACACACACACACACACACACACACACACACACACACACACACACGAGTTAGTTGAGGGTAATGAGCCAACATTAGCTTCTTAGTTGTAAGAATCCATATGAATGACATAAGAACATCTGAACTAGACCTGCTTTTAAAAAATCTTATTTTTTTACAACTCTGACATTTTCCCAATCTCACACCTATAATCTCAGCATCTGGGAAGTGGAGGCAGGGATCAGGAGTTCTGTGTCATTCTCTATGACATAGCAAATTCAAGTCCAGCCTGGCCTATGTTGGACCATGCCTCAAAAAAAAGGTTTAATTATAAATGAAGTTTTAAAAGGGACCATTCAAGCTTCACATGTGTTGTGCCACCATGTCTACCAGACGTCACCCATTGTATTTCTTTGTGTCTGTCACCAAAATGGCAGTATCTGAGCTCTGCACTCTGCCACCTGCTGGGACAACAGGTTCAAAGAGAGGAAAATCAGAGGGGTGTGTGAATACACGGTGGCTGGAGATAAAAGCTCACATTCAAATTTCAGAATCAATTGTGAAGCTACACTATAATGGCCTGATTATAGGTCTCTTTAAATCAGGCACTGGTGTCTATTGAACTTAATTGTACATGAGCATCAAACAATTAAGACAAAAGTTGTAAGAGCTTCTGTGGCCTGGCCAGGTTTGCTTGCCGTTTGCATTTGATCAGCTTGCGTGTAATCCTGTCTAAGAAGTAGTCTATTCAGTGAGGAGATGAATTTAGATATTGTGGAACATCTGGCCTACGGGATGCAACAAGGTGCTCAAAGCAAACTGGAAACGAAGGAAACCCACATGGCCTTTCAATTGGAAGATGCCACCTTTTGTGCTCTCAGGGTGGAAAGCATCAAAATTGAGCTTTTAGATATCTACCTTTTAGATAGCTANCAACGCCTTAAAACACCCTGCATGCATACCTGGCATTCTACTCGTCTTCCAGTATTGAATGCAGTGCTTGGTCAAAAAGGTGAAGCCTACGATGAGACTATCTCCAACTTTCAGATTCATTTTAACTGCTGATTTTTATAACTAAACACGAAAGCTCACATGGATAAATGGCAAGAAGTTTTCTTTTTAACATGTTCAAGTCTCCTGAATTTTACACTCAAAATTTGGANTATTGCTATTAAAATACAAAGGATAAAGCTGAATTATCACGTGAGTCATAGACAGCATAGTTGTACACGCCTGCCTTTAATGGTATTTACTGCTCCGTCAGATTTCAAACCTCCACCTTCTTCTCTAGGTTCTGCTGATGATGGCTTCTCCTTCATTACAACCTGTCTGATCATCCCCCATCCTAGTCCAAGAAAAACAAAGAAACCTCTTCCTTAGTTCTTTCTCATCACCTATACTTATTTTACGGCGTGTGTCACTTCTAAGTTAGACAGTTAGATGCACAGGACTCTGTCCCAGACCACATGGACTTCTTAATATTCCTGTTCACTTTTAGGACACCTTCCACACCGCTTTGTCCCTGGAAGGATAACCCTCCAGGGGAACTGCCATGAATGCTGTGGCTTGCTGCAACCCAACCCTCTGAGCAAAACTTTGTTGACATCCCCCCCATATCAAACATCATTCAGCATGGTTTCACTTGCGCCAGAAGACGGTGTTTGGAGAACGGCTGATAAGCCTCACTGAGAAGCCATCACACGCCCCAGGATCTCGCAGAATTATCTCAGCCTACAGAGATCTGATCCGGCACTTGCAGTGAGGCGAGTCAATAAAGTCAAACCCAAGTGTGTGCTTTGATTTGGAACCCCAGCTGATGACAGCTGAACTGTTGATTTAATACGTTCTGTGCAGATAAAGGCGAGGGTTGGCAACCATACAACTGTCTTCACAGGTGAGGAGACAAAGATCTCCGACATGCTTATTTCTCACAGCTCAGGTCAGGGGCCTGGGTCTGGAAACACATCAAAGGCCACACCTTCTCTTCTCAGGCTCTCTCCTAGCTCTCGCTCCTCTTCTGATTGTAGCTCCTCCTGCACCTCTCACCAGTCAAACAATGAAGCTATTATGCTCCCTGGAGAAGAGAAGCAGAGTAATTACCTTCCCGGCCAGGTGCCAGGAGTAAAGTTTCCTTGTGTGCAATTATTGTGTGGTAAAACGGCTGAGGCCGTGTTTTTAAAATTTGTTTTCTTTTCTTTGTTTTCTTTTCAGGCCCTGACTGCCAGGTTGCCAGACACTGGCCCCAAGCCCCGGCATCAACCCTGGACACGCAGCTTTCTCTAGGACCTGGCTTCTGTTGGCTTTCACTTTCTCCCAACCTGGCATCTCATCACATTATAGTTNCATCTTCACTGAGGGTTGAGAAACAAGGCCAGCTCAGCCACAGTGCGAGCGAGCGAGCGGGGAGCAATCCCCGAGTTTCTATCTGAGCAGCCAAACCTTTGTTGTTTTCATCAGTGATGGGCTTGGGTGGAGTGACAGATCAGAAAGACCTCTGATTGGCAAGGATGGAGTAAGGACAGTGTCATTAGGAGGGAAATGAGGACAGGGGTGAGGCCTTTGATCTTCTGAGTGTCCTATCTAAAATCTCTCCATTGGCCTTCTCCATTAGCCAAACCAGACTTAAGAAACAAAGGGTACCCAGTCCTGGTTGTAAGGATGGGTGTGTGTTATGCAANGCANACTTGTTCTGGACTACCCCCCTCCCCCCAGGATGCTTTTATTCCTACTTGACACTAGTAATTATAACTGAGAATTGGAAAACCACCTTCTACATGCTAGGCTTAAACAC
>LZPO01027376.1:23865-34674 GCA_001675575.1 Neotoma lepida
TCCACCTGCCTCTACCTCTCAAGTGCTGGGATTAAAGGCGTGTGCCATCACCAGCTGGCTCATAGATCATATTATGGTCTTCATTTCATTAATTTCTACCCTACTCTATTATTTCTTTTTATCTCTACCTACTAATTTTGTTTTTTTTTCTTGTTTCTAAAACCTTGAGGTACATCACTAAGATATCTATCAGAGAATTCTCTTGATTTGTGAATGTAGGCACTCATCTCAGAAAGCTTATCTCTTCTGCCTTTGCTGTATACCAAAAACTAATTGTGGTTTTATTTTCACTTGATTCTAGGATATCTTTAATTTTTAAAAACTACACTTTGTATATAGCAAATATAGTTTGCATATTCAACCTCCATGTTTTTGTGTGGCTCCTATAATTTCTCATGATATTAATTTTATTCCATTATGATGAATAAGATATAAGAAATTATTTTTTAAAGATGTATTTAATTTTATTTATATGTATGTATGAGTGTGTCTGTTGGTATGTATGTGCACATGTATGTCTGAGTGCCCACATTATTCCAGAAGAGGGTGTTGGATCTCTTGGAACTACAGTTATAGATGTTTATGAATTATTTGACATGAACTTGACCACTGAGCCATTTTTTGATTTGGGAAGTTTTCTGCCATAACTTCACTGAGTAAATTTTCAGTCCCTTTGATCTGTTATTTTTGAGTCCTTCTGCACCATAGATTGGTTGGTTTGGGCTCTTAATAGTGTACTAGAATGTTAGTTTTATTATTTCCGAATTTTGTTTTCATTGTTATCCGAATAAGATTTCCCGTCTTTGTCATGAGTTTTTGACAGCGCTTCTTCCACCTGGTCTAGTCTGTTGGTGATTCTTTCTGGTAAGAGTTTTTATTTGACTGAGTTTTTCATTTTTAAGATTTTTTTTGGCTGAATTTTTTTTTATCCAAGTACTGAATTTCTAGTCCAAATTGTTGACTTTTTTTGTACAGGTAACATATTGGCATCTTCACTCATCTCTCATTTGAACCTTCTTATTAATCTCTCTCTCTCTCGCTCTCTCTCTCTCTCTCTGTGTGTGTGTGTATTTTGCAAGCACATGAATATGAGAGTATGAGCATGTATGCAGAAGCCAAGAGCAGGATGTCAGATGTCTTCCTCTATCACTCTTTGCCTTATTTCTTTGAGACCGGATCTTTCATTGAACCAGAAGCTCCCAAGTGTGTCTCTGTTCCCCAGTCCTGGTATGTGCAGCCATGCTTGACTTTTTATGTTGGTGCCAAGGGTTCTGACTCCGGTCCTCATGGTTGCAAAACAAAAGCTCTTACTCACAATGCCATTTCAACAGACCCTCACCAATCATTTTTAAAAGCAGACTTTTGAAATATTTCTGGCTTTTTAACTATTTCAATATCTTTAGGTTCAGTTAGTCAAGAGTTGCAGACTTTTAGAGGAGCCACACTACTTTGTGTTTTCATGTTTATGATTCAGGTTATACATCTGTTGAGATGACTCTTCCTTTTTTAGTGAGTTCTTAGTGAGCAGCCTTCTCTTAAGGTCTCCACTCACAGAGGAAAAAGCGCTGTGATAATAGCATTAACATCAAAACAGATCACATATAAAAATATGCTAAAATGGGNTGGAGAGATGGCTCAGTGGTTCAGAACATGGACCACTGCTCTTCCAGAAGAAGAGTTGATTCCCAGCATCCATGTCAGGCAGCTCACAATTGCCTGTAAGTCTGCTTCCAGGCGATCCAATGCCTCTGACCTCTGTACACCTACACTTACATATACATACTCACATACCCCCACATACACATAATTTAGAATAAAGTAAGTCTTCTTTAAAAGAAATACAGCTAAAAGAAATTAAAGTCATTTACTATATCATAAGTGGCAATAGAAAAGAAAGTAGTAAAAATAATGTAGAATAAAAGTACAAATTTAAAAATTAGTAAAGGCAAAAGTAATGATGAATGAAGTAAAGAAGAGGGTGAAGAGGAAGGAATGAAACAAGATTTAATGAAAAGAAAAAGGGACAGGATGTGAGAGGAACAGATAGTAGCATTTAAAAAATTCAGCTTATAAAATATAGGGAAAAACTGGATAAAATTAAGAGGAACAGAAAAAAAAGATGTAAATAAAATAAAACACTAAAATATCAGAAAAAGAAAAATATAAAGATGCATGAAATATTATAAAGAGTAAAATTAAGGAAAGAACAGCAGAAAGAATGAATGAATAAAAAATGAATGAATGAATTAGACAAGCTTCTTTCTGTGCCCTCTTAATATTCAGCCTGGAAGGGGAGCTGGCAGTGAGGTAGGCTCGTGCTGTACATAGGGTGAAGTTCCCAAAGTCAGCCATTAATTCTATAATTCTATTGATTTTTACAAAGTGTGATGAGCTGTTTTGTTTTTTACCCTGTTGCTGTCAGAATTTTTTTATTTACTTAATACTTCATCAACATTGTATCTATATGTATTTATCCTGCTTGAGATTTGTTGAGCTTCTGTAGCATGTAGACTTGATTTTGATCAATCACTCTGGAGATTTTCGGTCATTGTTNCTTCAAATATTTTGCTCCCTCGTCTCTTTCTCTCGAAAATTATATGGTCTAGCCTAATAATCTTCTTCCCAGGGGCTCAGAAGAGAAGCTATGAACGGCGGGAATAATCTTCAGGAAATGAATCTAAGTACACCAAGCTCTTTTGTCTGTCTACTTTATTCCTCTGGGATAAAATCCTGTCTACACAGCTTCAGTTCTGTTCTCATGCCTGGCTCCTATCTTGCCTGATTTCTGTCTTTATTTATCTGCTGTCCCCTCTAAGTTCTACCTTAGTTCTCTCATCTTAGTTCTGCCCCATCTTGGTCTTTCTCATCTTGTTCTTCCCCATCTTGTTCTTCCCCATCTGGCTCTTCCTCATCTTCCATCTCATTCTTCTAGTTCTCCACTTAGTTCTCCAGTCAGAATCCTCTCTCAGTCTCTGAGGTTTACAGTTATGTACCCATGCAACAGCAGTGCTCTAGCTAAAGCAAGGTCACCAGGCTTGAATTCTTACAGAGTCATAAAGGCAGACAAGAGTTTTCCTCAGGCAGTGACCATCAGGCTTTCTTTTACAACCCAAAAGGGGAGTGGTAAAGGAGGAGGTCAACTAAGAGCTAAACTCGGTTAATATATCAGAGAAAGGGAATTTATGTCCTCAAACTGCATTCCTAGAGGTGATTTGGTAAATATTAGGAGTCTATAATGTTAGTATAAATACCACTAAGGCTGTATAAGAAAGGAGGGTCTGAGCTTAATTTACCTTAATTNAGGAGATCGTTTGGCCTTGGATNCTTGATAGGTATTTCAGATAAAATACACTGTTATGAGTTCTTGGAAGCATACATAGTGTACAAGAAAATCATTGCAGGAATCGGCTAATATATATACAAAAGCTAAAATATTACCAAGACTTTTTAAGCCATGGCTTGACCTTCGGAAAAGTCCTTGACCTTTTTTAGTAGTAGCTTTTGCGAAAGTAGCTGAATTTCATTACATTTTCCTGTAGCTTGCAGCACCTTTCCTTATGGGACTCTTAATTACATGGAGTTGACATACTTGCTCGTGCTTTATGGGTCTCCAAACCTTGTTCATTTCTTCCTGTTTTCCATAATTTCCCTCTGCTGGTTTTATCAGTTTTCTGGCTCTTTCATCCATCATGCACATTTGCAATCGAACTTCTGTAGCAGGCTTTTTCTTTTGGGCCACGAACCAGGTCCCAAATCATGACACGGAGACTTAATATTAATTATGAATCCTTGGCCAACTTAGGCTTGTTTCTGTCTAGCTCTTTTAACTTAAATTAACTTGTTTCTATCTACCTTTTGCCTCAGGGCCTTTTACCTTTTCTTTCTTGCTTTCTGTTTGTCTTACTTTCCTAATATCTCTATGTCAGGCTGGCAGCTGCCTGGCTTCTGCCCCAGGCGAGTCCCTCTCTTTCTCTCCATTCTCTTCATTCTTCTCTTCCTCTCACTCTTTTTTAATCTAAATTGCTCCTCTTATTTATTCTCTCTGCCCACCAGCCTNGCCTATCCCTCTTCTGCCTAGCTATTAGTCATTCAGCTTTTTATTAGACCCATCAGGTTAGGGGAACAAGGTGAAACAGCAACACATCTTTTCATAATTAAACAAATGCAGCAGAAACAAATGTAACACATCTTTACATTATTAACCAAGGCAGCAGAAACAAATCTAACACGCCTGCACATAAAGTAATATTCCCCAGCATAAACAAATGTAACACATCTTTACATAATTACAACAAACCTCTTGATTAATCTTTTATTAACAGTCATTGCTTTTTCCAAATCTCTGTTGTTTAATTAGTTATAAATCTCTCATAGTTATAGATTGATTTAATTCTTTAGATGTAGTTTCCTAGTCCTGTGAACATGTTTGTATCAGTTGACTCAAAGTATTTGTCCAGTAAGTCTGATATCTATCTAGGCTTCCTCAGGAATAATTGCTGGTGACTTACTTTTTGTGTGTGTGTGTTTGGGCAGTATTTTACTATTTCTTTGTATGCCTCATGATTTTTTTGGTTAGAAAAATAATTATGTAGTTTTCATATTTTATATTTTTAATGTGCTGAGTAACATAAATTGATTTGGCTGATATTAAACCAGTTCTCCAAGGCTGCTGGCATTCCCAGGTTCCGTGGTTATGGGGCTGCTGGTTTCCAGAGCTACGTGATCCTAGGACGGGAGGGTGGGAAGTGGGAGGCCAGCAAGTTTAGGACGGGAGGGTGGGAAGTGGGAGTCCAGCGAGTTTAGGATGGGAGGGTTGGAAGTGGGAGGCCAGCAAGTTGAAAGCACCAGAAAGTTCACCATTCTAACATCCCGGGTTTTTCTTCAGTAATTGCTCACTTAGTTAAATTTTAAAGTTCTGAAAAAACTAGTTTTGACAAATTTTCATTGCTTTTTGAAGTGAATCTTCAATGATCTTTTATCCAGTGTTCCAGAAGTATATCTCAGTCTGCCTGTGCTTTTCACCATTGTGCATATTTCCTGCTATTTGATATGTAAACATAGTCTATATGTATTTATTGGCAGTCATGACAGTCCACTCTTTGATTTCATTGAGAGCTGCTTGCGAAATAAACATGAAATGGTTATTTATGAAGCTGCTTCTGCCATTATTCACCTTCCTAACTGTACTGCAAGAGAGTTGGCGCCTGCTGTCTCAGGTTAGTTGTATTTGATAGCTGTCCTCTGTTTATGTTCTTACATTTTGTTTAAATCAGTGGGTCTGCAGAGTAGTCATTAAGAGTGGTGTTTAGGGCCAAGATTGCTNAGTGAGTGAAGATCCTTGTTAATGATTTCAGTTTTCTTTAATGTTTAGAAAACACGTTTGCTCTCGTAACTAGTACTAGTTCTCTTATTTAAATTGGGATTTTAATTCTTAGAGAGGAACAGCAAACCTTGTTTTCTATTAAAGTTTTATACCTGAACAAACAGTGCTTTTTTCCCCCTTTTTTGATGCTATTCTTGTTCACACGGAGATTTGATGCTGGGATCTATTTCCTGATACACACAGTGAACATGATTCATTAAACATGTAATTTTCAGCTATATGGTGAACAGGATCCACAGTGACTTTTCTGTTTCCCTTTTTCCAGTTCTTCAACTTTTCTGTAGCTCTCCTAAGCCAGCCTTGAGATACGCAGCTGTGAGGACCTTGAACAAAGTAGGTATCCTGCTGGTAATATAGACTTGTATATTTAATTCAGAAACATTAAATACAAAGCATTTGGGTTTCTCTTCAAGCTTAGCATATATGATCTATGGGCTTCACATGTGTAGCACCTTACTTGTACTTGTGGTCTTAGTTGTAGCCATTTATACTGTTAGTCCATGGAAGATTACAATTCATTTCTGACTTTTGAGTCCTTTATGTTCAAGAGTTACACTGTTCAATATGAAGGCCATTCACAAATGCCAATTTAAGTTCATTAAGTGAGGGATTCAGTTCCTTAGTCACTCTAATCATACTCCCTATACTTACAGCTACTTGTGGTTAATGAAAATCATACAAAACAGAACAAAGACTGAACAGTTTTATCAGTTCCTCATCTCTAATCTTGAAACTAGTTGTGTCTTAGAATTCACATGTTTATGTATTTTAGAGAGGTCATATAATGTGATGCTATCTCCTATAATAACTCCAGTGGNCCTAAAGCAGTACCCAACCATTAAAATACACAAAGATTTCTGCACAAAGCATATGACTCTTTGCTACATGGATAAATGAAGGTTTTTCTTTAGNCTGGGTCGTCTTTTCCTGTTGAATGAGTTTTACTGATAATGATCTGCAGAGTATTTTCACCTTTTCAGAATTTTGGGTCAGACATTCTATGCCAATATGGGATAGACAGAGAGATGGAACAGCATCAATGCAGAGTGACTGACATAGGTTAGCGACAATGGGTAATCCAGTTGGTCAGGAATTGCAGCAGTGATTTAAAAGTGACAGAATGTCTTTGTTGATCAGCATTTACCATAATAGATCGTTTTCTCAGAGTTTTAATGTTTCGTAGAATAGACACTGATGAACATAGAAACTGTAAGGAGATAACAGGCCACCTGTAATAAAAGAGACTGATATTGTTATTAAGGTTATATGGGAGAAGTTAACAAAGGAGAGTACTATGCTGTATCATGGCCATTATTCATTTAGCAAGTGAAACCTTGTTAGTTAAAAACAATTACTTTGGGCAGGGAGTTGAGACAGGGTGTCAAGTAGCCCAGCTGGCCTGGAACTTGCTAAGTGGCCATAGATNACACTGAACTCCTGGTCCTTCTGCCTTCAGCTCTCAAGTGCTAAGGTTGTAGGCATTCACCACACCTGATCTAAAATGATTACTTTTGGTCTATACCATTCCCTTTAGATTGTCACTTACCTTAATTAAAGTTTAGGTTCTGCCTTTATCAACAACAACATGCTTTATTTTTTTTTGGAATACCTTAAAGCTGTTTGACCTCCAGGTGGAAGTTAGTTTAGGCAATACTTGATGACATCATCTACAAATTCTTTTTCTTGCTGCCTTCTACAAGGTGGCGATGAAGCACCCCTCTGCTGTCACTGCCTGCAACTTGGACTTAGAGAACTTAATCACAGACTCAAACAGAAGCATTGCTACCCTGGCCATTACTACGTTGCTCAAAACAGGAAGTGAGAGCAGTGTGGACAGGCTTATGAAGCAGATATCTTCTTTTGTATCTGAAATCTCAGATGAGTTCAAGGTAAGAATTTAAACAAGCTTTGCCTTGGTCTATGGCTTGCCTTAACAGAGTCTTTTGAGAAGGTCTTACTTTTTATGAAGTCTGCGTTATCATTCTTTTCCTTCCTAGATATTGCTGTATCCTACATAAATAGCTTTTATCTTTCTCCAAGGTGTAAAGATGTATTTTATTCTAAAGGTTTTATGACTTTAGCTTTTACATTTTGGTTTGTGACCACTTGAATTAATGTTTGTATGATAAGTTCAATGTTTTCATGTACTAATACCCAGTTATGTCAGTATAATTAGTTAAAAAGACTTCCTTAGTATCTGTCTTAGGATTTCAATTGCTGTGAAGAGACACCACAGTGACTCATATGAAGGAAAACATTTAATGGGGGCTGACTTACAGTTTCAGAGGTTCAGTCCATTATCGTAATGGCAAGAAGCATTGTGGCACACAGGCAGACAAGGTGCTGGAGAAGGAGCTGAGAGTTCTACATCTTGGTCCATAGGCTGCAGAAGGAAACTGTGTGCCACATTGGGTGTAGTTTGAGCATATGAGACCTCAAAGCCTGCCTCCACAGTGATACAAAGCCACACCTCCTAATAGTACCACTCCCTATGGGCCAAGCATTCAAACACATGAGTCTATGGGGGCCATACCTGTTCAAACCCCCACAGTATCTTTATTTGAAAATCAAATAATCAAATAATTACTTACTACTAATGTGTAAAACTATTTTTCTTTTAATTTCTCCATATTTGCTTGGTATCATGTGACCTTGCTGAATTCCCTTATTGCCTACACTGTTTGAAATTATCTGCATAAATAATAATATCTTGTATAAATGAGGTTTCCTTATTTTGAATCCAAAGATCTTTCCTTCCTTTTTTCTTGCCTTATTAAAAAACAGCTAGCACTTCTAATAAAGTGCTGAGTAGAACCAGTGACAGTGTATTAGAAATGATCAAAGGACAATAAGTTTTAGAGTAAAGAAAGAGAAAGAAGGCCATGTCATTCTTTCTTAAAGCTCAGCCATGTAGCACAAGGGACTGTTTCTCAGCACAAGGGACTGTTTCTCAGCACAAGGGACTGTTTCTCAGCACAAGGGACTGTTGCTCTTTACTTAATATGAAAAAATAAACAAAGTTTTAAAACTTTGGAGTGTAATAAAAAGTGTGTTGCAACTGTTTGCCAAAATAAACTGGAATGGTAGGGAAAGTATATTGGTAGGGATAATGTTTTAGAATAGAAGTAGGCAAACTTCTCTAAATGACCGTAAAATAAATACTTTAGATGATCTAGGCTCCTGAAATTATCTATTTGCATATTCTTTATTTATATTCTTAACAATTCTTTAAAAACTCTAAAACCATCATAGCTTTCAAACCCTACAAAAATAGGATATAAGTATGGAATGGTGGTATGTGCTTATAATCCTAATACCTGGAAGGCTGGGGCAGAAGCATCATGAGTTTTGGCCAGCCTGAGCTACATACAAGTTCTAGGACATCCTGGGTAAATAGTAAGACTCTTGTCTGAAAAAACAGTCAAGGAGAATGCAACCAAGATTGGGTAGTAGTTTATTGGCTTCAGTTTTAGAAAATGAAAAAGTTTAGAAAGATTGAAAATTAAAATACACTAAAAACTTGATGACCAGGATATGACTCATTGGAAATACTTATTTATCCTATATACAACTACTTGTAGAATTAAACAAAAATCCAATGTCTAATAAAAGTGGGTTTTTTTTAAATATTTGTTTTTATTTTTTCTTTTTGAGTCAGGTTCTTACTAGGTAGGCTGGNCTGGTCTTAGACTCATGGTCTAAGTTATTAGAAGTGCTAGCTTGGAGAGACTCCAGCTCTCCAAGGGTAGAGATCATAGGTACTACTACCATGCCTGGCTAGAAAGAAAAAAGAAGAAGAGAGAATCCTACAATTTCACTTTTTGAACTGTGAGATCATTTCAGTTGTGTGCATTACTTATAAATGTATTGGGCAAGTTGCAGGTTATATACAAAATGATAGCAGTCATGTAAATACCAAAGAGTAAGCAAAACTTACATAGGTATATTATTTGGGGGTACATTAGTAAACTGAAGAAAAATAAGGAAATGGTATAGATATCAGGAGACGAATCAAACTAAGGAAGGCTACAAAAGACATGATCAGGAAGGAAAGAGGTACATAAAAGAATTTCAGATTATGGAAAACTTTTAAACCATGAAGTAAGTGTATAAGCATTGTTTTTCATAAGAAGTAAGTGTATAAGCATTGTTTTTCATAAGAAGTAAGTGTATAAGCATTGTTTTTCATAAAACTTGGTTAAATGTATATTTTAATAAATAGTCTGAAACATGCCATAAGAAAGTTCTAAGGTGATAATAATTTTAGTTGTTAAGCTATATTTTTCAATTGGTAGGATCTCTCTCCCGTTACTAATTTTGCTAGCTTTTTAATCTTATAAAACAAATCCTTATTAAGTTGTTTAAAGCTCAGTGTGCTTTTCTCTTTTTTGCATTAATATCTTTATTATGGCATAATGCAGTACTTTATANAGTAACTCATTTGAATGTAAAAAACATTTTATGTACAACTGCAGAAAAAACAATATACAGATAGCTTGAACATAAAAACAAGTTATAATTCAAAAGTCCAGAGTTATTTGAAACTGNAAAATATTTTCTCTGTAGAAAATAGTAAAAATGATAACATTTCCCAATAAGCCCTTTTTAGCCAAATAATAGCTGAATTATACATATAAATATTGATTAGATTCTGGGATACAAAAGAAACCTATCTTCATCTGTTCAGAGAGCTATGTTTTACTTAAGTTGTATAAGTAAGGTTCCTATTCATCTTCCCCCTCACTGTTTGATTTGCAGCAGACATTTTTCTATAGGCTAATCCAAAATTTTAAAAGATTTTAGTCTCCCCTCCTGAAAGTACAGCCAGCATATCCTTTCATCAGTTTGATTCGGTACAAATTCTTATGCTAATAGTGAAATGTTTCACTAAAGCATGCCCAGTGATTGGGCAAAACCAAAACTTATTATAGTTTTACATCTAGTATACTTATGAGTGAGTACATACCATGTTTGTCCTTCTGAGTCTGGGTTACCTCACTCAGGATGATATTTTCCAGTTCCATCCATTTGCCTGCAAATTTCATGATGTCACTGATTTTCTTTGCTGAGTAGTCCTCCATTGTGTATATGTACCACATTTTCTTGATCCATTCTTCAGTTGACAGGCATCTAGGTTGTTTCCAGGTTCTGGCTGTTACAAATACTGCTGCTATGAACATAGTTGAGCATGTGTCCTTGTGGTATGATTGAGCATTCCTTGGGTATATGCCCAAGAGTGGTATAGCTGGGTCTTGAGGTAGATCGATTCCCAATTTTCTGAGAAACTGCCATACTGATTTCCACAGTGGTTGTACAAGTTTGCACTCCCCGCAACAGTGGAGGAGTGTTCCCCTTGCTCCGCATCCTCTCCAACATAGACTGTCATCAGTGTTTTTGATCATAGCCATTCTGACAGGTGTAAGGTG